>NMRA01000313.1:67457-238907 GCA_002633005.1 Phoronis australis | reverse complement strand
GTAATGTTTGTTACAGGCTCATGAGCTTACCAAGCCTCAAAATATAGGAGGGCTCGAATTTTTGACAATGTGGACCATTTACTAACAAAAAACGGGAGACTAAAAAACGGGGTACCTCATTCAGAGCTATTAATTGTGCATTCGCACCTTTTTAGTGGACATTCGAGCTCCTCGAGCCCCCCTCCCCCGAGTGCGCGCATGACGCTTTATATTTTATGCAATCAGTTCATGGCAAAAGTTAACTTGTGTTTAAAACGTTCTTAAGTTGCACAAAAGACCAAACCTATTTTTCTTGATTGGCAGTAGCTCAGGCTACTTTTCAGTAAAATGCCGGCCAAAGTTTCACTGTTGTATCAGTTGTTGAGCAAGTAAGGAGATCAAGTCAAGAAGTGGGCGCTTGGGCTCGTGGCGGTGATTTTATACGGAATCTATAATGAGAGTATCACAGTGGGCCGGCATCTCAGGTTACTCCGAACGCATGCGCGCACCCACTAGGGTGGGGGGGCTCGGGGGCCGGGCTACTAGAACGAACTCCCCAATTGGCGAAGTGAGCAAAAAAGCGGCCGCCGAGAGACAAAAAGTCCGAGAAAATGGGACAAAAGTCCACTAAATAAGCGCAAACGTGCAATTCACAGAGGTGCGCCTGTTTTTTTTAGTCCTCCCGCTCTTTTGTTAGCAAATGGTCCACAACGTCGGGAATACGCCGGTTGATCAGTCGCATATCATTCACACGATTAGGCTTTCTTTTTAACAAGTAAAAGCCGCAGACGACTCCAGGAAGAACGAGCTTGCTATTTTTGAATCAAAATACGTCACATGCTATACTATAAGTCAGCTCGCTAAATGTCGCAAGTGTAAAAAGCTATTGGGAGACTCAGTGGGACGCGTTGTGTGTCAGCACTGAGCGAAGGCCATCAGTACAGGTGTAGCCATCTATTGATAATAATAAAAACGTTGTTGTTAAGGAAGGAGAAAGCTGGGTCACGTGACACAAATCAAATATGGCGTTACCCAAGATGTCAATGGAATCTTCAAATCAATTAATTTGTGTTTGAATTACACCGTTTGTGTTGCTGTAATAACACGATTTAGTAATTATCACGTAAGTTATAACAGGTTGTTCTAAATGATCTTTCATTTATTGTTCCCAACGCTCTTGGGTGCCATTTGTCTTCGGACACCGACTGATGATTGGTCCGACTGTAGCCTTGGATGGTACAAAGCTGTATACTACTAACAGCTTTGTACCGATGTGGGTAAAAAAGTGGGAAGATAAAATCTGACACAAAATTAGTGTCATTAAAAGCTACAGTCTTCCTTGAGTAATCTAAATTATTTAACGGTGTTGGAAAAAATGGCATTCTACCGTTATTCTGCTGCCAAAGTTGTGGAGCGATCTTTAGCGACGACTTTCGGCGCCATGAAATATTGCGTATCTTATTGCCCAGTTTCTTTCTTCGCCATTTCTTCAATCAACTGTTGTTTGTTCACGAGGTTGCGTACACGTCACAACAAATGATCGGAACTGGTTTCACTTCATTATAAGTTTTTAGAATTTTAATTGATACCGAAAAACCGAATATCAGAACAAATTTTGCTGCTGCGAAGCTGTCGCAAAAATTTATGAAATGGTGCGTGCGCGTGACACGAGCATACTGTTTTCAAAACGATGACATACTTTTCACAGCTAATGAACAGTGTGGGTAAAAATTTGTTAATTTAAGTGAAGCTCACTTTTCAGTTCGCCTTCTTTCTTCTCGCCATGAAACCAAAATCTAGCATATCCAACCCTACATTAGCAACATTCGAATGACACCTGTCTTGCCTTGTTCATTATGTCTGTTTAAAAAAATACAATCATCATCGTTCTCCCTCATTTGTATCAAAGAAAAGTCAGTTGAAGATTTCTAAACAGTATGCTCGTGACGTACGTTTACACCAGTTGCTCGATTTTTAAAGTGGCATCGTTTGGGAGGGTGACGGTAAATTTCCCAAAGCAATACTTCCTGTGAATTTCGGTTCACTCTTAGTAAAGTAGTCAAAACTACCTACCAAGTGTAACTGCTACTTTTTGTGAAGACTTGAAATATACTCTCGTGTCACACGCACATGCCATTTGTTTGATTTTTTTTGCAAAGTTTTTCTGGAGATGATGACAATTTCGCTAGAAATTCTTGTTTTGCAGCTTCACTAAAAAAAATTCCCTAGAAATTTCTTTTTGATGGTAATAAAATCCTAAAGTGTTAGAACAATGGTTTATTGATTCTAGTGGTAATTTATTGTGAAATGTGTGTAACCTTGTGAAGGAAGTACAATAATTCATTGAGGAATGGACAGGAAATGAAATTGGTGAATAAAGGACTTTCATGGCACTGAAAGCTGACGCAATGTTCCTTCTCAAATTCAGCAGGAGAAATAATGGCATATGGTAACTTTTAGCTCCAGCAACGTATTTGCCAAATACTTAAAGCGTGTAGTTCTTCACGATGTTGCTTTTCTATCAGATTTTATTTTATGGCCAGTTTTTACCCATGTTTCCCAAAGGTGTAATAACAGGTGAAACTTTACTACAGCAGACTGGACACTTATATTGTGTTTGATTGACCAGCAAACAGGCACTGTTATTAGTTGAACGGCTGATGGGATTGTGCGATGTGCTCATCTCACTGGTCGGCCACTGAGTGGAGTCCACTGTCTATGAGGGAAATCATGAAGTTAATGTCAAAAAAGGAAAATGACGTTTATTAATCTATTGTTTTCATGACTGTAACGGACGAGGTCAGTGTCGGTTGACTACCAAACACGCACCCCATTCATTCTTGAGCCAGGCATGCACCGTTCCATGCAATTTTGAGCCAGACATGCACCACATCCAGTTTTGAGCCAAACATGCACTCCATCCAATCTTGACCCAAACATGCACCCCATCCAATCTTGAGCCAAACATGCTCCCCATCCAATCTTGAGCCAGACATGCACCCCATCCAATCTTGAACCAACCATGTACCTCATCCAATCTTGAGCCAGGCATGCACCCCATCCAATTTTGAGCCAGAAATGCACTCCGCCCAATCTTNCAGACATGCACCCCATTCCAATCTTGAGCCAGACATGCACCCCATCCAATTTTGAGCCATGCATGCTCCCCATCTAATCTTGAGCCAGACATGCACCCCATCCAATCTGGAGTCAGACATGCACAGCATCCATTCTTGTGCTTTGCATGTTGATTATAGTACAGTTGTTATTCTGCATTACTTTGGCACGAAATAAATTAAAATATTTTTTCCAATAGATTTAATCAGTGAAATAAAATGAATATACTTGCTTCGTGGTTGACAGGTTTTCTAAGTTAAATGTGTAACCAAGTATTGCCAACTGCCCCTAATTACAAATTTAATGAGACGTGACATGTAGCTTGCAAATGTGATTCAGCTAACAGTAATTGACTTACTTTTACCATGTTCCAATATTATAAAGGTACTTTACCCCATTGTTGGTGGAACATTCTACGGAGCAATGCCTCTTGGTCTCAGGACACTAGTCCAGGCCACTTTTTTCACCTCATGTTTGCAACAGCAAGAGATATAACCCCATCGAAATGGATGAATAATTTGTGATTATTCAGTGCTCAGATCTCATTACCATAACAGTGTTGTTTTTCTCTGCGTACTACTTGGGTTCTTAATGGGTATTTACTTGCAATACCGACCCTATCCGAATTAGGTAAAGCAAGAATTTCTCACCATGTAGCCTCAAGTGAAATACCGTGAGAACCTTATATTTTCCAAATCATTTTGGGTGTGCGAAATGAGGTGAGTGCATTAAATTAATAGAGCATTACCATATCAGTTTCACGACGAGCATTAGAGCCTGGTTCCTGTGATATTTTGAGCTTTATATTATGAAATTTACATATTTTGCTCTCTACCTGTATTTTGATGCTAGCATGCCTGGATGCTTAGCTTTGTGGGCTTTTTTAAACAAAGCTCAGTGCGTGCTGACATTTATGCAGGTTCATGTAGGGCTACAGACCTGAACCAACTATACTAGTTATTTTTATTACCTGTGAATACTATGATTATTACAAATATAATAAAGTGAAAGAAAATGATATTTTAGAAAACTGTAAATGTTTTTGAGATCTCATCTGGAACATTTATTTCAAGACCTTATTGATAGCAATATAGATAGAAAATGATAGATTTAAACTCTTAGCCAGTAAAAGTGAATATTTTCTGAAAATACTTAGCCTCTGGAATTTGGTTTTTGACTTTTTGCCTATCTGTTTCTAATTGTCTTTTTTATTTAAAGTTGATCTAAAAGAGAATAGTACATGTATGGCAAAGCAACTGTATAAATTAGATGATCAAATTTTATTTGCTGTAAATGTTCAAGGTGAGATCATGACAAACGCATTACAGTTTTCCAAAGTGTCATTTTGTTTTCTTTTTATGAAAGTTGAAAGATCTTTCATGAAAATCATAAGTCCTACGTTTGATAACTCCTCACGCAAAAGTGGAACATTAATTAGGTTTTCCAAAATCATTTCTTAAAGCGTTAGTATCTGAAAGTTTCATATGAATCCGATCGGCCATCTTTGAGATATTATGCTCTGAAATCAGCCAAATTTGGCAATATAGGGACTTACATTACCTTGTTAATAAACTTTGATCCTGTTATTGATATTGTTGTTTAACCATTCTGTTTTGCGAAAGTTCACTAAAAAGGCACGATCACGTGACCCGATTAATGGCAGACTGGTAGAAAGATAAAATTCTACACAGGCTTTTTATTTTAAAAAAAATGCTTTCACCAATTCTCCGCTGACTTGTCAGTAAGATCGTGACCTTAAAAAATAATTTTTAACGACCTGTTTTTATTTCTTGGTGGTCTGCCCTTGTTTTCCATTTATGGAAGTACTATGTAACGAATTCGTCTCATTTTTCCAATATAAACAAACTGCTGATGTATTGATTTCCGGATTGTTTTCACATTCCCAAGAGTTTGAAATAGAGCCGAAAGATTTAGGAAAATATACAGAATAAAAATCTTTTTAATAATCCCAATTTTCAGTACAGACATTTTTAGTTTTGCTTCATCAATACATTTTATGTTCCGTTAGCTTGCATTTAGCGACTCTTCAAAATTGTGCTGTCGCTAATTTATTAACTACTGGAGTGTGCTTTATATTGATTGGTTAACGCCCATTCTGCATTAAATATTGATTCAAGTGTTGTAAGAATTGTTTAATGCATCTCATCAACAATACGCACAAGTATGAGATTGACAGATCAACCATTTTTTTATGTAGGAATGGATTGTAAATCATTGAGAACATGACGTTTGTTGCCATTTTCATTAATCCCAATATGGCAATAGGATAGTCCCGGATAGAAATCACCTTTGTCCTGGAAGTAGAAAAATGTGGTGTTACATTGGCCTCGTTTTAGAATATAATATATGATATTCACGGGTACTTCTTGAGTTTATCCAACTTTCTGATGTAATACTTGTAGCTCAAAACTCAGCAGTAAAACTTTTCTGACAGTGGGAGGTTGAGTAACAGTTAATGCAAATGATAAAAATTGAAAAAAGCAAGGCACCTACAAATAACTTGAGAAACTCAATGACGTGAAAAGGAGCCTTCAGGACTGCTTGATCAATGTTGCAGCACTGTGGGTAAATGGCGAGAAATTCAGGTGTCACTTCGTAATCCAGAACCTTCCTATTGGTGTTTGTGTCTGCATGTGTGCTCGTGTGTGTGTGTGTGTGTGTGTGTGTGTGTGTGTGTGTGTGTGTGTGTGTGTGTGTTTATAGCAACTTTCAAGAAATGTTTTGATTAGTTCTTGCATTTGTTATTAAATACTGAAGTCTTGGATGTCTTTACACAAATTTCTCACTCAAATAAATTTTACACTAGAGTCTGATTTTTTAAAAATTGTTTGATGCTCAAACCTGATTTTTTGAATTTTTAAAATTTAATGGCAGTTCTTACATAACAGGTGGGATGTTATCGATTTTACGTCCGAAAAACGCATTTTTGGTATTATCGTTGGATATGATAAACTTTTTGAAGTTAATCAGAGCTATATACAACAAAATCCTGTGTGTTTTCGTGATTTTATTACCTATCATCGATTCTCGCCGTTGTGTGTCTGACATTGCTGAAATCAAGGCCAATGTCTTTACCATTATGCTTAAAAAGTTGTTATTTACAGCTTGAGATATGGCTCAGCACCATGGCAACGTGTTTGGCTGCTACTGTGGAGGTAGTGGGTTCGGTACCAGTGTCTGCTAAAATGTCTCAGTAACATACAGGCTTTCCTCACCGAGAAAGTCCCTTTAAGTGAGGATAAGTCAGGATAAGGACAGCGCATTGTTTGTATATTGTCAAGAGTATGTAAGGTTTGCCTTTTACGTAGTAATTTTAGCATTGTATTGATGTCTTAATTTTGTCAACAGATGTCAGTGATGTCCTACCCAACTAGGAAAAAGAGCAATAGGTATTTCTGACCTCTCAACCTTTGGTAACCATGCCAACTGCCACAGAAACAGGTGGCACTTCAGGCTCAGCAGCCGCCGGCAATACAACCAACTATTTGACTGTTGGCGCCAAGGAAAAACCTACAGGTAAGTGGCGACACCTATTGTTTAAGATAACGGCAATTATCGTATCAATGAGAAAATTCTCAGTGAGAGAAATGTAGTTTATAGATAAGCTGTACATTAATTGTATATTAGAATATTTCCTTTTTTGGCAGTTAATCTGATTTACACCTACGCATGGTAACCACAGGTACTTTTTCTGAGAAATAAATTGGGTTTAAGTGAAACCTTGAGCTCGTAAGGTCTTTAACCATCATATTTTCAGTGAAACATTTTGACTTCCTGTTAAAGTTACATTTCACGCTGTTTATCTGGCTAAAGAACAAAAGTCAGATCAGGACTTTTACGCTAGCCTCATAACATTGCTCTTGTAAATATTCCGCAAAATGAATGATAGTATTCCATTTCCATTACCAGCAAGAACATCATCACCAGTGATTCCACAAAGGGCCGCACACATTGCTTAATAGAACATCATCACCAGTGATTCCATAAAGGGCCGCACACATTGCCTCATAGAACTTAAGTTGCCTTACTCATCCAGGAAAAATTTAAATAAAACTCGGATGAGTAATGTTTTAAATCCCAAAGCATTTCAGTTTAGAATTCAACATTGACAGCTAAACATCAACAAAATGCCTGTTAATTAAGTGCAAAATTAATAAGAAAGGTCGATCATGCTAGTACAACTTTGGAGAGATACATACAGGCACCATATTTGAAAGCACACATAGACAATACTGTTGGGATCATTCATGATTATTTTCCTTTCCACAAAGAGGTGACTGTGGTCATGTGTTTATGCTCCAGAATCTGTGAAGTACAGCAATGGAATCCTTAGTCCTGCCATGCGTCGCCACGAAGTGTTCCACCCGTCCATGTTGACAGGCGATATCGACGAAGATAAGAAGAAGAAAGAAGGCAAGAAGAAAAAGAAAAGGAAGCCAATCTCGGCGAACTTGAGTGGAACCCGATATGAAATAGGTCAGGAATACTTCTTGCTTTGGTGTTTCATGTTGGGGAAGGGGTGTTTTTAGTGGGATTTTAGAATGTCTAGAAGCAATAAGTCATTCAGGGAAATACATTATGCATTAAAAGCAATCAGACAAAATGCTGTTTACTTGTCATGATAGTTCATGATCCATTATTCTAATTACTGTGTTTGTAAATTTCTTTCGCTCTAAGCAGTCATGATGGAGTCTAATTTTGCCTGAACTCGTCTGCCATGACAAGGAATTCTGGGTCATTTTGCCTGTTTATTTTTGATATGTACCGTAATCAGTAGTGCTGTGTAGTTGGCCATTTGTGATTATGCACCGTTTCTAGGTGTACTCTCTAAGTTCTCTTTCTGGTTTTGACTGGATGCAGCCATGGCGAGAAAAAGGCAATTTCATGAAGAAATGCCAGTGATAAATATCTCAGCTGCTTGTCCTGGATAACGAAGCACAGAATGAACAAAGTTCCAGATATTTTCAATTTAAGTTCCGACTTGACCTTATGGCATAAATCATGGTTCAACGATTAACTATTGAGTTAAAATTGACTTCTGTTTTGAAAATTTTTCAATTTTAGTTCTTGATTTATTTTGTAGTTCGAAGCGTTGTGGAGAGACTTGGATTTTCTATATCAAAAGATGAAGACATGGGCAGGTGGGTGATACAATCATGAACGCTTACAAGTAGAATTCTGTAGGACCATACCCTTCAAACTTTTCTGCTGATCAACTGCTCGCTACTCCAGCAATACAGCTGTGCTGCACTTTTATACAAGATTCATCACTGACTTATAAACATGGCTCACACGCACTCCCAGTAAACTCAGGTTGAACACCGAAGCCTTACGCCCCTAAATCTCAGTTCCTGACTCATCAACACAGCACAGTAATTTCTTAATCAAGCATTGTTGAAAAAAAACTCAAAAAAGAGCCTCACATTTAAGATTCATTCACAATGGGATATATACTTAACCAGCTCTGTGACTGAGTTTGTGTATTCTGCTGATTGCATGGTCATATAGTTGTGGTTACAATATAAATATAGCAATTGCAGGCATTCTGATACACGTGCCAAACGTGCGCAGGCCATGCATTTGGGTCCATTGCATTGATCACCTGGAACCGTTTTTTGTGGTTTATTAATATATAGTTAAAATCCTGAGCTGATGAAGTTGAGACCTGACTCAAGTGTCTAGCAGTGTGGCCCAGTGGGACACGAACCCACGACCTCGAGATAGAAGGCGGGCACCTGTCACGCTAGGCCACACCTCTCTAAAGCTGTGTCACAGTGGTTAACAGAAGACGTAGCATTCATTTTGACAGAAGCCAGTTAGGCTGATCAGATAAATTGAGAACAGCCTAATAATTTATGGCTTTCTGATGCTAGGCATGCTATTATCCATGAATAATAAGGTTTGGGAATCTTGCTCTGGCATTCAGTAGTAATGTGTACGGTTTGCACTGCGACTGCGCATTGTGTTTGTGAGTTTGGACACAAGATTTGGGGTGTGTAAGCCGTGTTTGACACCAGGTGTTTCCATGTTTGTGAGTCAGTGAATGTTGTTCATTGAGCCCATGAGCTTAGTTTTTGAGTGTCGCAGCCGAGTTGTTCTAGTATCCTGACCTTCACAACTAACTAACAGAGATTTTGTTCATTTTGCTTTATGATCACTTTGGACTTTTTTTAAACTTGATTTACGGATGTGTAGCCATTAGCTGTTGAATTAAATATCGTGTATAACAATCAGTTGTGGATCAGTAAGACCCAGGAGACAGTTAATGCCCATTCCATACATCTTTGTCAAATAGTTCCTTTGTTTTGTGTAGAAATTCAATTAATTGTTAATTTATTTATACCAGCTTGGCCATTGGTTTGTTTGTTCTTGTTTAAAAAACTGTAACATCCAGTGGCGCCTTCTGTAGGAGTAAAGTGCTACTTAACGTCTTTCAGTAACCTTCTTTGGAATGATGCCTTTGTATCCACCGACCGAGTTTCTGAGCTGAAGGCATTTCAACGCATCAACCATTTTCCTGGGATGGGAGAAGTTTGCAGGAAGGATTCTCTGGCCAGGAACATGGCTAAGTATGATATTTTGTAATTAACCATTCTCAACAAAAAGAAAATCGGGCTGTATCTTGAACTCATTCACTCTCATCTTTGTATACAGCAAGTGTCAAAAAATTTTAATTAAGTTCTTGAACACTGAAACTACAAAACATGTGCAGCCGTACTTTTTTCACAGCGTATTTGAGAAAAAAGCATAAATTAATATTGAAAATTTCAAATAAAGAAACTTTCCTTGATCAACTTCCAGCATATTTTGGTGATTGCATAACTGTTGACCACTGTAAGGCAGATCTGTGTATTGGGCTGTGGTCAATATTTCCAAATCGTGATCAATATTTCCAGGATGTCCAAAGTTTGTCCAGATGAGTACAGTTTTGTACCGAAGACTTGGACATTTCCTACGGAGTTTAACGCATTCCAAAACTATGCAAAAGACATGCGCAAGAAGAAGAAGGCAAGAACGTACATTGTGAAGCCTGCAAATGGAGCGATGGGCAACGGGTAATTATAGAACAAAAGTTTTAAATATTCAAAGCTTCAGTTTGCCCTGCTGCCTACAAAAAGGGAAAAATGGGACTTTTGCTCTCATCAAGTTGATCGCATAATCCTCATCTTGATAGAATTCCATTTTTGTTACAAACTCAAGTCCCAGATGGCAATGTGATCGTGCCCCATTTACGAATTTACAATTTTAGGATGGGCTAACTCAATAAACTCTGAGGCATTTGAAATGAAATCCTTTATCGTAAGGAGTATTGTTATTTAATTAAAAGTAAAAGAACCCAATTTGATTTTTGTTTTTTAGCCGGCTAAACAAGACATTCAGTTTTATGAGCAAATGAAAGAAAGATTAAATTCTTCATTATATTCGTTATGGTATGTTTTTTATAAAAATGAGTGAATGCTTGCAGGCTACGAGTAGACAGACATATTGTCAATAATATTGGAAGGCATGCAGTAGTTGTTAACTAAGCGTGGAAGGTGATTCTTGATGCATTTCTGGGAGTTAAGATTCTTACACAGAGAATAAAAAGTTTCTCCATTACTTTCTTAGGAACAGGCTGTTATTCAACACATCTGACAAACTTTTTGCAGGATTTCTCTAGTGAGAAATGCCGAGAAACTGACGCCCAGCGACCACACAATTGTTCAGGAATACTTGGACAAACCTTTCCTCATTGATGGCTTCAAGTGTGACTTGAGGATCTATGTGTTGGTCACCTCATGTGACCCGCTTAGGATATTTCTGTTCCATGACGGTCTGGTGAGACTGAGCACTGAGAAATATGTGGCGCCTCACGAAGGCAATCTGGTAAGTGCTTCATATAGCGTGTTGTCTTGCCTGGGTTAATGACTGAGGCGTAACTAAGTGAGATTATTTGATTGTTGAAAAGTCAACATGGATGTTCAGGCAAACAATACTGATTCTAGTTGACATCCGATCAGATCTGAGGTATTGCATGAAGTTTATGTTGGTCACTTCACAGTCATGCAAATGTGGCATACAACATTCTGTGTTTAGCATTTGTTTCTGTCAATCATCAAACTGCACTGAGGTATGCCTGGTCTGTAATCTTTGCTCGTGTTTAACACCTTGAAAATTCCACAAACATGGCCAACTATTTGATTTCAGTGAAGTCTGGTTTCAACAAACATTTTAAAACGTTCAAGGAGGGTTCATTGTATTGGGGTTCAACAATCTGTAACTGTTTGAAAGCAAACTGCATGCGTTTTAGACAATGAAATTCTCCATGATAATAGACTGAGCGTTCACAGACAGGGACACTGTCATCCAAATGAACTAATAGGCAAGTATGACTTTATCATGCGCATGGAAGTCTAAAAAAGAATAGCTGCGGAATAAAATTTGCGACAAAAGATCGGGCGACATAAGCAATCAGTGACCACAGAACTTCAGGCAGTCAGTACTCTTAGGGAACGTCTCTCTCTCATAATTTTGTTTTTCATGCAATTTATGTCTCTTTTATTTTATTGGCTTCCTGTCTCCAGTGAGTAGATTCCATCAACTTACTTAATTTTTACATCTTTCAGGACACCCTCTTCATGCATTTGACTAACTACTCCATCAATAAGCACAGTGAAACCTACGAGAAGGGCGTGTCTGTGGACACGGGTAGTAAGCGCTCTATAAAGTTCCTGAACGAGTATTTGCGCAAAAACGACTATGATGTAGCCTACCTCTGGCGAAATATCTCGGATCTGATTATAAAAACGATGATTGTCGCCGAGCCTCACGTCCTGCATGCTTACCGCATGTGTCGTCCGGGGGCGCCACCAGGGAGTGATAGTGTCTGCTTTGAGATTCTTGGGTTCGATGTGATGTTGGACAGAAAGTTGAGACCTTGGTTGCTGGAAGTAAGTGTTATTTTGTGTGACCATTAGTTTCCCGAAAATTCTGTCTTCACATTGCACGGCAATAACCTGTTAGATGATTTCTGAGTGCACAAAGCTCAACTTTCACTTGTAAACAAAAATGTACTTATCACTATTTAAGTCATGTACATTAAAATTAAGCTTTATCCTTACCGGGTAACCAAGAATTAATAAAGTTGTAAGTACAAACTTGTTAGTTTAACTCTTTAGCAATGACAAATTTTTCGTTCCTCCCAAAAATCACTTCATGTGAATGTAAGCTGAAAGTTGGTGCCGGTTTAGTTGATCCAGTTCAAAAGGGAGATACTAAATAATTGATCTTGACATATCTGGGACATGTTCCATAGAATAATGCAAAATATTGGCGAGTAAAGCTATTGTCAGGTAATCTGTACATGGCGTTATTCGTGTGATCTTGTTAATCTTGCAAGAATCTTGCTTTACGGAATGCGGCCCAGGTTTGAAAAAATTGGAAAGAGGGTATTATGACGCTTGGTCAGTTTATAGCTTTACCTTGCAGATAAACCGTTCACCCAGTTTTGGTACCAATGAAAAGATCGACCATGATATAAAGTCGACATTGTTGTACGACACTTTGAAACTAGTGAACATAAGGTAAGCTCTACCCTGCGGGCATGTTGGTAGCATGTTGGATGATTGGAGTGAGACGAAGTGGTATTTCACTTGTTAAATATATTTATGTGAGTATATGGACTCGTCTTACTCCTTTCCCCCTCATTTTGGACTAGTCCACTAATTCCTTTGTACAGGACTACATGTCGCTTTCTCAGCCTTCTTATTGGACTATTGCTATCACGTGACCCGAGTTTGGTCAGCTCTTGTAGGCATTCTCTTTGTTATCCAATCTCATGTTTCTGTTCATATTCTTTGTTACGGCTACATTAAACTCTCGAAAACTTATACATTTTTACATATATTATTCGGGACATTTGTCGATCATAAATAATAGTAATTGTATTGACCACTATGATGGGAGTGAAAAGTTAACATACAATATCATAACATTACAACACGTGTGATTGTTTGTGGCCCCAGGAAGGAATAAAACCGCAGAAATCAAAGGCCTTCAGGACAGTATCATATTTCAGACGTGCTACAATTGTTAATTGAATAAATAAATGTTCACTATCAAGTTATGTTGCACATTGCAACACAAGGACACGCTGATCACGATTTAGTGTTTCGTAGAAATTTGCAGTTGGAGGTCTATGTCTAGTGTTTGCGATTTTGAGTGACTGAAGTGCGTCAAATAGAAGATGAATGCCATACTTCTCATTAACTTTGTCGCAATGTCGCGTCTACCTGTTCCTGAGATACCATCTAGAAGTGATCCAAGAACACAATGTCATTTACTACGATCATGTTATTTGGACAATAGCTACTTTATCCTCACTTCAAGACATGTTTTGTAAGCTTGACGTTCCATTTGCGCTGAAACAGCCCGAAATAGACGTCACCGGTTTTATGGCTAAAAAATCCATTTTTGAGATTATTGTTGGAGGGTATAGATTCCTTGAAGTTATTAGCTTTGACTAGAGCTATAAAACAACAAAATTCAGTGTTTTTTTATTTTATTCACGCCATTATCTGAAATTATGACTTGACTTTGCCAGTTAAATACTCTGCCATTTATTAAGTGAGGTTAACTCCCCTAACACAGCATTACACAGTGGCCGTGGGGCTGTAGGTTTAAATCCATGCTGAGGCTGATCATCAATTATGTCCCTTTAATGGACAGTCTCCCCAGATCTAGCACCAGGTGTCAGCCTGCTGAACAATTGTCCCAATCCCCCCCTCTATTTCACGTCGACTAATTTTACTTGTTCTCTCTAGGGCCAGTGATAAGAAGAAAAGTCTAGCTGCTCAGAAGGCTGCATCGCAACGACGTCTAGTACAGCCGCACAAGCGTTTCGAGTCATCCAGCGCCTATGATCTGGACAAAAAGAAGCAGACGGTACGGCAACGGAAGGAGGAACTGGTACGTCTGCTAGACTGTTAGCACAAGGTTGATCAATGTTAATAAACATTGTGACATGCATGTAGTATGATGGGATACAGTCAGTTTTGGAAAGGAAAGATATGTGTTTGTGATTACTTTTGGGTAGGATGGATGCCTTGAAGTAATTAGCTTTGACAAAAGCTGTGAAACAACTAGATCTGTCTTTATGACTCATTAAAAATTGCCGATTCCTGATGTTGACTTCTAGCCTTTCAATAGAATTAACTATTATCGAGGCTGCTCACCTTTCTTTTAAATACACTTAGAATAGTCGGCTACATGCCACATTGGATTTTAGGTGGACTAGTGTTGTACTGTGACTGCTGTGGTCAGGGGTTTGAAACTGTCTTCGGACAGATCTCAAATACACAATATTGTTGGCGATAATGCCACTTTATGTACTTGTGTATCTGGAGATTTGAAATACTGCTGAGAACTTGACTGCAATCTCTGCTCCTTTTCATTAAAGCCACTTACAATGAATTGTGAATTTAATGCAGTGAAGAAGCTACAACACTTAGACAAGTTCAAACCTGTTGTCCAAAAATAAATTTATTCATTAATTCATCTCAAACTTGTTTAATTCTAGCGCGAGTTATTACAAAAAGTGCGTAAGGATGCATCCAGGGAGGATTTTGAGAACAGAAACCTTGGCAGGTTCCGAAGGATCTTCCCTCCGGAAGACAAGTTTCGTCAGGAGAAGTACGCCAAGCTGTTGTCCGAGGCTTTCTCCACGTTTCTTTCGGGTCGAGCTGCGACTTTTCAGAAAGAAATTCACCGCAATTACAAGGAAAAGTTAAAGGTGAAATCACTGACTTTTTAAATTTCTATAATACAAATAGTTTTGGAAATGTCGCAGACTTGAATTTCACACATAATGGTTCCGACTCACGGGAAATATGGTCTGTTACACGGTATGTTGCATTTTGTGTCTCTCAAGAACCACCCAAACCATATTACCATGACTGCTGATCTAAGTTCCTTTTGTGTGAAGCAGTGTGCAATTAACACATTCAGCAATTACTCTTGAAGTGTGATAGATAACTGGCCTGTGTATCAGTGTCAGTATATGTGTGATTGATGTTGGTCATGACTGCTGGGAACTCTTAACAACAGACCAGATTAATATCGGCATTTATTTGGAAAACTGCTCTCCATCTGGAGTTGAAACTAAACCGTCATAGAAAATGAAAAAGGGTAAAAACTCAGCTTCATTTTGTGAGTCACGCATGTTACATAAGTTCATGCTATTAATACAGTTATGCTTGGCAGCAATCTTTAGTGAACGATGTGGAGGATTTGAACCTTAATTGTTTTGTGTATGAAAGTATTTGAGAATCCATTGTTTTTGATGAGCCATAATGAGCCATATTGAGCCATAATGAGCCATATAGTTTGTATTTCTCTTGCGCTTAATTGTGTGTCCGAGACTATTTTCATTCTTAAAGTTTGCATTACATTATTGAAAACAGACATTGGACAGATGTCTGATTTGGTACAGTTAAATGTCTTGGCAAACATATGTCAGTATTTTGTATGCAAATCTCTCTCCATAGCTACTTTAAACACTTTCGCTGGCCTGTAACGGCATTCATATTTTTACATGCCAACTGGTGTCAGTGTTGAAAATTGTTTCCTCTAGTTCTGTGAAAATAGTAGATGAAAGCAATATTTAGTATTTAACGAACGTCTTGGCTCATTTCAAAATCGTTTTCTGTTATCTTTGTACTACCCATATGGTTCTGGTTTTTACAAACAGGAGGCTGACGTGCTGGACATGTTGGCTCAGTGTGAAGCAGACGAACTGGAAGGGAAGGCAATGCCTTCTAGGAAACCTCGAGGACCTCCGGTAAGGGCAATCAGAGGCCACAGTGGACAATGAACTACATTGTAGAAACAGTGGACTTGAGATTTTGATAACTTTGCTTTAGATCTTTGCCAAGATCTCAGGACACAATCCATGAATTAAGTTTGAAGTTGAAGTATGTCTAAGCGTGGTGCATTGTACTTTATAAAGTAGTCATTCAACTGTTAGCTGCTCTGCTTCTCATATTGGCTGGCATTTTTTTAAAATTTTCATTTAATCACAATAGAAGACATCTCGCAAGGTTGTCAGGTATATTATTTTTATAACCTTTTCAATGTTGAAACGATAAATATTGGCGCAGCTCTATGAAGCCAGTTAAGCACAATTCATTGTCAATGAGGATAATTTTATTGCAATGCTGTTTTTATTTCGCTCTAGCCTTTGTCATGCATGCCCAGTAGTCGGGCTGCTCAACATCGTGAAGATGACATCCTAGAGGAAGAAGAGTCAAGCGAAGAAGAAGATGAGGAAATGGATAGTACACCCAGCAATCGACAGAGCAAGAAGTCACGTCCACAGTCAGCCGTTAGCACAGGGAGTGCTTACAAGTCGCCTTATGCCCAGGCACCCCTTTCGCGGCCACAGTCAGCCTCAAGGCCCCCATCAGCTGCAGTCAACAGGACACTCTCTCGACCGATGAGTAACAGCAATAGGCTGAACAAGCCAGACGCAAGTCAGAAAGCTCTGGTGAGTTAGGGATGTTCTCGTAAGTTTAGCAAATTAATTTTTCCATGTCAACTTTGTATTTTGAGTCCTGGGGGTGGTGCAGTTGTATTTTTAGGGTGGGGTGCATAGATTGGCTTCTGGATCTGGGGCGATATTTGTATCTGGCTAAAATGAAACAGTATCCATTGCCTAAATCTACTGACCCATATATACATCTGGAACAGTGAGGTCAAGCCATCGTAGTGAAAGAAGAGGTGCTAGAGCAAACTTAGGTTGTTCCATTTGATGCCTCTTTTCAACATCTAAACCGTGCAGAGTATTAGCAGACCGCCACATATTTCAAGTAAAGTATGACCTCCCATTCCATTCCATTCAATTAATCAATGTGCTGAATCCTCACGTTTATATCAAATTGTTGACTTAGCGACTCAAATTTAAACTTCCAGAATAATGCATCACTTCTCAGCGCACGTCCCCACTATTCCCATTTTATTGATTTCCCCAGTTGGGTTTGAAAGGAAGATGCATTTAAAGGAACATTGTGAGTTTTGTGGCTGAAAATGCATTTTTTGGTTCGTTGTTGTTGGATGAAGTATGACATCTTGTTGGTAGATGTCTTCAAGTTATTATCTTTGTTCAGAACTGTTATCGCAGGTTAGTTTCTGTGATGAAGTTGACCTCAGAAAATGACCTTTCTCATCATTAAGTTCCCTTTAATGAAGGGTAGTGGGCAAAGCCAAATATCACCCAACTATACCCAAAGTCAGCTTAATGACAGTTGCATGACTTGTGCACTTTGATTATTAATAAACTCATTTTTGAGTTGAACTGAACCTTGAGTATAGCTAGTTTGATAGTCTCAAACCCAGACATTTAATCCGGTTCTTTATGGTTTTGCCAATTTTTAGATTTTGTTCAGCAGTTTCTATGTGTAATTGAGGATGACTAATATTGGAAGACTTCAGGTCAACCGCATTACAAGTAATGTTTTTGTTGAATTGGTTTTTTGGAAGATGCAAACTTTTTGATTATGATTGTGTTAAGTGTAATTAGGCTCAACTTCAAATTGTTTCCATTAAACATGCTTTAATTTAAAAAGAGAAGGCCATTTAATATGAAGAATAGTGGTGAGTTGCCAGAGTGGGTTTGGCAACATTTTGTATTCAATACTATTGTGCCTATTTAATATTGCAATTGTTCAACCTGATTGACAGGAGGAGGCGGCCATTCGAGAAGAAGAGGAGGAGTTAACACGGCGCACATTGGCGTCCATGTCGGAAATGAGGATCAAGTTCCCCGGGAAAAGCGATGAGGAAGCGGAGTGGATACTTGACAGGGTGCGTGACTTGTTGAGCTGGTTTTGAGCGTTTTAATGTTGGGATATTGTTGTGGTGGCTCATTGATCTAGTTTTGCCATGTACTGAATGTTAAACAGGCAGTGATAATTTTATTAGTAGTATGCAAGGAATTTTGTATGAGGAGTTGACCAATCAAGTGAAGAAAAGTCCGACAGTATGGAATTTGGTTTGTTCGCGGTCCAGAAAAATGGTAGTTGGTATTTTTTATGCAAACTAAAGCCGATATTCATTTCAGTTATTGCAAAGGCATGGTGTTAATTTATTACCTAGAAAATTGTTATTTGTTTTGGATGTTGAGTAACAATTGCAAGAAAATGAAATTGTTTTTCCTTGTGTTACTGACAATTTTATGTTTTTTTTTCTAGATTCATGAAAACTGGAAATTCCATAAGCCTCGGATAGCCTCCTACTGGCTTGTGAAGCTTGACTCCATAAAACGCCGAAAGGTAAACCTTGTGACCATGGATTTAAAGAAAAATTATAACTTAAGTAATAATGTAATATTCTGTTCAATCAGTTATCTAATTGACTTGTATTTTGATGTTTCTGTTCTTTCATGCTAAAATGATGGGAATCTAGAAATCCAACCAACCGCTTCTATGAAAGTAATAATTAATAAGCAAGCATTATTAATAAGCTGGCTTCATTAACTTTACCATTGCATTTCACAAAATAGAGCTATTCATTGAAATCAAATATTCTAAACTAGATGTGGAAATAAAGTTTGGCCAAGTGTCCCTGTCGAGTTCTAAGCATATGATATGCTATGGCAACAGGGCTTAGTTATTTCATTTGCTTTTCATCTCGAGTTTTCTTGTGCTTTTGTTGAAGGTTATTGACATAGTGAGGTCAAACGTGCGAGCTGTCCTTCAACGAATCTGGAAGCCTATAGACATAGAAACCATGCGTCTATACCGCATATTCAGCCGCGTGTTTAATCGACTTCTTTGGAGCCATGGTCAGGGGCTGTGGAACTGTTTCTCAACCAATGGGTGAGTTAATTACTGTACAGTATTATAAAACAACTTTTCGTTAGTCCACATCTTTACGCTAATTAGGTCACATAAGGTCGTGTCTAGTCTTGAGCTTTCAAATTTTCCAAGTTTATGGGCAATAAGCTAATAGAAAGTGCCGTCATTTTGAGAACCAGTTTATGCCAGTTATTCAGTGGAGAAAACTGGTTCTCAAAATGCGGCATGTTATATATCAGACTAAATTATCATTTTAACACAACTTATTAATCTACAAACCATACTTTAAAATCTGGTTAACCATTTACTTGAATTCTTAAGGTATATGCACACATTGTAGGTCTTATTGTTTCTTTACACAACAATACACAGTAATTTTCAAAATCAACCAGATATAGATTTCAACAGAATTTTGTCAGACACTGCCAAAGTTGGACGAAATGCCTTCCAGAGTTATTTGGCAATTAAGTCATTCATTTGCACGGTTTAATGGCATCTTGCTGCGCCAAGCCAACAATTGTTGACTTGTATGTGGACTAATTATGTACAGGCACATCTGTGTTCAGATTTTATTGAGAATTCACCTGAATTGAAATGTCTTATAGTCGAAAAGAAAAGGACATTAATTCACAGTTTTGTGTGTCGAAGCTTTGTCGAATTTCAGCACTATCCAATTTAGTTTGAAAACTACAACTTACAGTACATTCTTTTGTTTTCAAAAAGTCAGTAACTTTTATCTGGCTCAAAGTTATGGCCTACACTGAGAACGAAACAACACTGACTGAAACCATTTATGTTTGCTTTGAAATTTTGTTTCGTTTGAACTAGAAGAGATGTCTACACTTTTTGGGGGAAACTATGGACTAGTGTACACTTCATCTTAGCCAAGTGTATGTCTGTAATGGAAAATTATGGCTAATTTTCAAAAAAGTGTTACTTTCTTGTTGTTGTAGCCCTTAGTTACTTTGACAAAATCGGATAAATTTCGTCAACTATCTAGAAGTCAGACTATCTTGCACTGTGTACTTAAGTATTAATGGGACTTGCTGTATATCTAAAAGGTACTTCTAGCATTTTCTGCTACACAATCGTGTATCACTTCCTCTCGGCTAATCGTCAAGTTTGTGTGGGGTTATTGTAGCAACTCATGGGAGACGATATTCAGCAAGAGCAGCGAGGTGATCAGTGACACGGAAATGAAGTGCTGCCGGCGAATTGTCCAGCTGTGCCGCGACTGTTTGCTCATTGTATATCAGTTTGCCTCTGAGGCCAAGGCTGCTCAACAGTCAAGTCAGAATGTGAACAGCGAGTCCTATAGATCAAGGTAGTGTATTGTTAACGACTGTCAGTGACCTTTGATAATGAGGCGGTTTAGTTGCCTTCGTGCAGGGTGTGCCTAATTTGTACTCACCATGCTGGGAGTTCAAAGCTCCAGTGAATCAAATTGTCTGTCTGTTACACCTTGCTGTGAAAGTAGGCAAGCACTGTATGCATGGGAATGGCAGATTGTTAGAGTGAAAATGTACCCTGCAATGGTACAGTGAACATGTTACGGAAATGCAAACTTAAAGCAACTTATCTTCTTATTAATGACAAGTTTGTAAACAATGCATATGGTGACTTCTTAGTTTTAAGACCGTTCCATTTTTAATCACCCCTTCCATTCATTTAATCCAGTAATCTTGTTCTGAAGTCAATAAACAATGCTGCAGTTATTGTCATTTGAAGTGCAAGTACGTTTTGGGCACCATGGGCTATAACTATACCTGATCGATGCATGAAGGTTTTTGTAAACTTCAGTTAGTTGTGAAATTATTACAACACTGAAATGAATAACCAGAAATAAGCTGTGGTTTTAAACAGCCCACATTTTGGACTTGCCACATAGGTTCAGGTATTCATTCACTGATTAAACCGCTCTTACATAGTATCTTTAATCTCCTTTCTCTGATGTGGACGTTACCTGACCTACGGTACACACCAAAAGAACCCTAACGCTGTGACTCAAAATTCCTCAGGACAATAGCTACTTACACCATTGTTATGGTGAAATTACAAGTCATTTTGTCCATTGCTGTTGACTTGTGCCTAGTAACAACTTTGAAGGTTGTACTTAATTGCCGGTGAATGAACTGCTCAATATAATTTTGATTGCTTTGTTGTAGGGAGGTGGGAGGGCGTGGCAATTGGAATCAGTCAGCGTCAGTCAATCAGAGGTTAAGTAACAGCTTCAGCAGCGGTGTTTGATACAAGCAAAGCATTCCAACATGTTCACACGAGCTCATCAAGTGCAGTGTAAAACGTGACGGACAAACAAGGGGCATCTATGCAAGACATACACCGAGTCATACAAACAAAGACTTCTATACTTATTGATATTAGAGCCTCATGGTGCGCCCTGAAGCCTTGAAGATAGCTGGATGACAAGACCGCACAACCAGTTTAGCATGATTTTTCTAAGTCAAGAAAGTGGGAAGGAAATTCCTGGTCTTGTCCAGGAATGGTTGCACTTCGTAAAGTCGATCTCCTCAGAGGATTCAGGAAATGGATACCGAGGAGAGAAGGAAATATCTTGAATGCTGTCCAACTAGGAGTGAATTGTTTGCAATCTTTGCAGTACAGCCAGTTATGTGTTACGATTTGTATCCTGAAGGTGGCACTGTGAATGGTGTATTTATGGAAGTTATTGGCATATGGGATGTGGTGGATACCAAGGTCCAAAGTCAAATTTTATGTCTTGGTTACTGTTGTTGAGAGTAGATCAAGTCTTAGTTACGACTTTCTGGACCACCTTTTGTAAGGCAGTAGAGGAGGAAATTTTATAATGTATGCACAGAGTTGAATGCATTTTTGTGACTATGACACAGTTTTATTGCAATGTGTGCATGGTCTATACTACTTGTGCACTTTCCGCATCAGGAGCTTTGGGGGTATGTTTTCACCAAAATGCAAATGCACCAAGATTTGTATAGTTTGAAAGACTTATCATCATGGAAATGTGAACATGAATGTTGTGTTTGCGTGGAAGATTTTGTTGTCCGATAATATCAATTGACATTTGTTACTGTAGCAAATATTTGATACTTGGATGTCTTGAGGGCATTTTTGAATGAGGTCATCTTGGGATATCTAATGTATCATCCGTTTTGCTGGACAGAACATCGGTCGTTCTGTCCTGCGTACCTAGGGATGCCACCTCATTGCTACGAGTTTGACACCACTCTTTCTGAATTTTATGGTGCATGGCCAATAACATGTGGGCAAGGAAAAAATTTTGTAAATAGAGAGATGGCCTTCGTAATTTTTCCAATATTTTTATAAGTTTTCATAATTCACTCGATACTTCCATAACAAATTTGTATTTAGCTTTTTGATAAATTGTGTAAGCTGTCTTAAAAATGTAAACGATTGGTGAACTGCTGTCATATTTTACCGAATGTTTGTTTCTATGCATTCCTTATTTCCGCATTCAGATGTTGAATTTTTATAAGTGAAAGCAGTTAGACATCTGACTAGAAGTGAGATAAGACACTTAAAACAAGCATTTTAACTGCAATGAATGTGCAAGATGCTTGCATTTTATTCTGGGCAAGCATGTCCACCATGGGGTGGTAGAGCCCAACCACAAGAAGGCAGATCTGTCGTACAGTGTGGGGTCAAAGTATGAGAAGGCAGATAAGGTGTCTGATGAGGATTCACATGACTGTGAAATCTTCTCGGGCAATATCAGACGTACCAGCTGCCTTTTGACCCGACAACATGTCACTGTGGTATTAATTGCACAGTGCGCTGTAACAGTCAACTGCAGAATAGACAAGTGTATTCTGCGGGTAAATTTAAATCTTCTGATTCAATGACAAAGTTAAGTTCAATTGATGTGTAAGAAACCTGTACAGTTGACCTGTTTGTGTAGTACATGAAATGATCTATGTAATCCGCAGCGTGTCACATGTGCTTAATGTTCCTTTTCTGCAAATTCTTCAGAAGTTCAGAGAGGCAACTGATCAGAAATGTCGGCACAAAACATGGCAAAATAAATGTATGGAGGGTGTGAAATGAAAAGACCACGTGCTGAAGTGTGAAATTCTAAAACATGGTGGGACCAAATTATTCATTATAAACTAAAACATGGTTGATATATCCCAAATTAATGCTTCCGTCATTCTGTGTTGCATTGAATTCCTTCGTTGTTACTTAGAATCACACCAATATTGAATAATAGTGTTAAGACAAATTTGGCATTCTTACTACCCTTTAATAAGACTTCTTAGGAGGAAAAGGTTCATCTCATCAGAGAACTTAGCATATAATACACTTTGATTTAACGTTTTGTATTTTTGTCACGAGCGCACTGTTGTCGCAATCCGTGTAATAATACATTTCATTATTTTCTACGAGCTCGTTTGTTTGTGAGGTGCGTTAAATGTTTTGTCAAAATTTCATTTTGATCAAAAGACACAAAAAGGGGAAGGCCTTGTTACTAAGCTTCATGCTGTTTCAATGTAGTCGTGTGTGTCCATCTCTGAAACAGCTAACTGAACTAACATTGGGAGATGATGAAGTGGCCTTTCAGACAAAATACTATAAACCATGTGGAAAAGTTTAAAACGCAACTATATTTTACTTATATGCATACCTTGTCAAAGCATGAAAGAATGACAACAAACTCTCCATAACAAAAAGTGTGAAATGTGATTAAAATATTATTTATTATTGACAGGCAAAATATAAAAGATGACACTGGAAAAACAGGCACAGATACACCTGTTAAATAATGCTCAGCCTGATGAATTTAATATGTTGAAGTAACGCTCGGGGAAATTGGGTGGTCTGAAAACATGGGACAAGACGGTACCACCATGAATTTGAAGAATGGCAACAAAAGGTGACCATGCGACCAAATGTGGCCTGCGTTTCAGAAAGTGATTGAATATTAAGGAACGTCTAGTGAAATTTGAAAGGAAGAGGTGGGAAAAATGTTCTATGGTCGTCGACAGCAAGTCAGATCTTCACAGGTCCACGTTCATGCACCACTGGCTAATGTTTCGTACAATACAATCACGGTGCTTATAGCCCGTGTCCACATTCTGCAGTTACGTCAATCTGGTCACGCATCACGATCCTAGGCTTACACTAGCTTCAATGGCCTAAGTTAAGGCCTATGCGCACTAACCAGCATTTGAACTTCTCTCCCAAATTTTGACACATTAGATCAACTGCTAACACAAGAGATAGCAGTTAGCAACAGAACTGGTTAAAAGCAACACCCGCCCAGCACTCATTCCTTTATGGAGAGATACATTGTCCCTTTAATCATCTCTTTGTTAGGGTTCAGCTTCTTCAAGATGGCGGCGATCGTTGTCACTAGTTGTTCCTTGCCAAGACCAGTCTTTTTGGATTTGAATTTCTGAAGCAAGTCTTTGGTAGTCATGGGTTTCCTAGTCAAGTACCTGCGTACTGATTCCTCAGTGATACCTTCATTGCTCCTAAAAACAAAGACAATCATGACACAAGTACAGATATAAAAACACCAATGACTCCTTTTTACCAGTACTGTTTAGTTTTCCTTAACGAGTGTTCTGGATGCTAAGAAAATTTGTCTGAAGTTGGAAGCTCATGCACTATGTGCGGAAACTGATAAACAAAGATGATTTCAAAAAGATACATAAACGAGTTTTCCATTGAATGCACACTCAACAACAATCTAAGGCCAACGTGTTAAGTCTTGTGCAATTTCTACTGAGATGATACAGACCATACTGGAAATAAGTCTGGCTTTTTATGTTATCCATATCTTGCACTAAGTACTTTTAATTTTTTGTCTTTTTATGTTCTTTTGAACTTGTGTGATTCTAATAAATTTATTACAATTATACCATGAAACCAATAAATTCAATACATTATTTTTTCTCATACATTTACTTAAAGGAGAATGCCACCCGATTTAATTAGTCTTTTTTACAGTCTTAATCGGTCTATATCCACATCACCTCCTATACGGTCGATTTTACCTCGCCAAGAGGTGCCATGTTAACCTGTGAGGAAGATGAGAAATGACGCAGCGACGTCAGTGGTTCTTTGGCAGAGTGAGTGCCGCTATGGTGTGGTGTATTGTTCCCGCTTGTGCGAACTGTGAAGTTGCGAGGAAAGCGGGTAATATTGTTTTTTCGATTTCTTTGACAGCCCATGATGCTTCGGAAGTGGTTTGGGTAGTGAAGAATGAAAAGTACGCCGTTAATACCAACTACTGAGGCCGTGAAACTTCTCCGTGTCTGTCATTGGCCTGCATTTTGTCAGATCGGTTGCTGATCAGTTTTTGATTATGGAGAATTGTAGCTGGCCATGAAAACACAAACAATTACAAATAATTCAAGGCGTGAGAACATAACATGTTTGATGACTGACTCGTTTGTTAGGCTTCTGTTTGGTCCCAAGGTACATGTTGGATGTTTTCGCCAGTTCTTTTCATCAGCCCTAAAAAACTTTGTATTACTAAGCACACTTTCTTAGATGCGGTGCAAAATCAGGATGGCACGTGAGACACAGATGCGCTTCCCCAATAATTCGTTTCACTTACGGAATTTCGTGGCAGCAAACGCAAGCGTCACTCATTCCCTTATCGTCACAATGAAACGGTTTTCGGGACTAGTCATATGTTACGTTGTCTATGCACATTCACGGAGCCTCTATTGTTTCTTGATCTGTGTATTCCTGTGAAACCTAACAATCGACCTGTGAAGTCTTCGTCGAATGAGCACTCGTCTAAGTCGGGATTGCGAGTTGCCACGTTGATGTTTATATTGTTTCAAAATGAATTATTCTCACCCTAACCAATGCAGTTATAGAAAACTGAAACAAAGTCTGTCTCATTAGATACAATTTGTACTGCCTTAGAGTGTTCGTGAGTGCAAATGTCTTGAGAAGCCAACAATGAATATATCACTGTGTTACCGGCTTTAGATGCAATAAACCGGCTAATTGAGTCAGCACCGAGGCAGTGTGAGCGCAAGCTAATTCAGTGTTTGTTGACAGAAAGCTGTTGTGAATACTCCATTTTATATAACCTTTACTTAGATATTCATATACATTATTCGAATCATTGTTACTGTACAACTATTGAATTCAAGCGATAAGCTGACACTAGTAAGCGTGTTGTGAACTGCTGAACAGACTGCATTCAAACCTCTGACGTCATTGGCAACACCTCTGTCTGCCGTCAGGTGTCAGGTAAAAGAGCTGTACTTGCTGTTATCGAGCGGAAATACTCGATATAAACTGATAGAAAATAGGCTGTTTCTTGGGTGGCATTCTCCTTTAAAGCTGTAATAAACCTGCCTTCCACAAAAATGACTTTTGATTGAGGACACTTACAGTGTGGTCACAAATTGCCCCTAAGTCATGTTAGAGGTGACTTCAGGGTTTGGGAAGAATTTACAATTTGTTGTTGCTTGAGATCAGGGCACATAACATGAATTTATAAAAGCGGTTTGAAGCAATGAATGGTCTTGCAAGTAAATCAGACCTTGGCTTCTTTGAAGACTGAAACTAAATTTGCAGTTGCTTTGATGTACCTCGAAATATCGTCGTTTTTCTCTCACTTACCCGGACTGTTGTGGCGTTGGAGTAGGAGTCTGGCGTTTGGCTTCTTGCTTCACGTTTGATAAGTTAGGACTGTCCGTTCGAATCTTCTTCGGAACTGGGCTGTCAGTTTCACCTTTTCGTTTCTTGCCTAGAACAGTAATTGTTGTAAACAAGCCTGGTGTTGAGAACAAATTCAAATCAATGGGACGTTGTAAGTGAAACCAAATGACAGAGTTCACCCAACTGAGGAATAAACCAGGTTGAAACTGTCCGATGATAAGCCAGTTGTTTCAGTAGGAAGTACAATACGTGTTGCTATTCCTCAATCAAACTGAAGAAAACAAAATCGCGATGCACAAAAGCTTTGTCCACAGACAGGGCCAGTTACCCTCGAAACCAGACAAACTAGTATCCCCGATTTGAACAGTCTTTCACCCATTCATGCTGTGTAGGCAAATAATAAATGTGATAACTATGTCAGAGCTGTTAATGAAACCTTTTAGTGAATTCGTGAGATGTGTAGATCAAAATTTCAATTTTACGTGCTCAGAAATTCCGAGCACCCCAGTCAGTGTGCTGACTACTAGGGATAGTCGATCACAGTGTAACTGTGCTGTGGGCAACACTCTCTTCTCAACAAAGTTCATCAAGATGGCAGGACAAATTTCAAAAGCAATCTACAGTACTGTACAAGCCAAACGTAGTCAGACAAAATGACCGAGAATTCCCCGTCATGACTGCTGAGCTAAAACCGAATTCACAGAGTCTATTTCCCTAGTGACTGCGAATCTAAGGGAATTAATAGGAAAGTTACCAAGGTGGCTAAGCCATTCTGTAATTAGAATTTGGTCACTATACAGTCATTAGCAGTCAATTTGTTGTCAACTGAATTTAGCCATAATGACAGGAAATATTAAGGTATTTCGTGACAAATTCTCTAATCAAACTCACTTTATGTAAAATAGTTGATATATTGTACTCACCCTTGTCCACGTCAGCACCAGGGATAGGTGTATTGGACCGGCTGCCGGGGCCTTTCTTTTTCTGGAAATTAAATGCAAATAACCATGAATAATCTTAGGTTTTGCTCATTTCACTGGATTTGACGGACCAATTCGGCATTTTTCCACAATGATAAACCAAGCCACCTAGAAAGCTCAGGTAGACATTCAGTGCATTTTAAAATTTCTCATGTTGCCAGCATATTCCTGCTCCTACCATTTGAATCTTGAATCAAAACCACAAAAACCATTTGAGAGGTTTAAAACTTCAAATAGGAAGATTTAAGAAGCAAACAATGTGTTTTCAACAAAGACAAAGTAAATAACGCAGCAGCAAAAGGTACAAATCCCTTAAAAGTCCCAAAAACAGACGCCAGTTGACAATGTGACACAAATATGGGATAACATGTGTATGATTTGCATTAACTATCAGACAATGGTATGGCAGTGAACCAAATATACAAAACATCTGGAAGGAATACAATAAGACGATCCCACATGGTACTCTCCTATGTGCCTGAGACAGGTAAACGCTTTTCGTCATCAACCCAATTTTGGAAATGTAGGGCTGATTCTGGAGACCATGTCGGAAATCATCACCGATACTTGTCAAGTTTACACCACTGTCTGCTATCGGAGTTGCAGCCCACAGAAGAAAAACAAAAATTTGTTGGCGTAAGAAGGTCAAATACAGTAACGCAGCTCAGAATTAGTGTAAAACGCAAAACACCACCAAATTATATGAGAAACTCCAATGGAGTGAAAATGAGGCTACAAAAAAGCTTGATAGACATTTCAGCAGTGTGGGTCAATATTACGAGATTCAAATGTCGCTGTGTAATCCGAGACAGTCTCTTTGCCTCACAATTTATATGCAAATGATTGAAAAGATGTGACTTAATATTCTCTCACGATACGTACATAACTGGGTAACCACACACTTTCCTGTAGCACACACTAACACTGAGGTATTGTGGGAAGACACAAAGTCGACAGCCTTGATTCAATACGTACCTGCATAAATAACGCTGAAGTAACATTGCCGGACTCCGGATCATCCGAGTCACTTTCCGAGCTGCTGCTGCTACTGTTATCATGTTCAGATCCTGAACGGAAAGACAATGTTCACTGACTCTAAAACTGCATGACACAAGTAGTGCAGGAAACACACTAGACATTTTACAGCAATTGTCAGATGGAGAAGATGACATCACTTAAAAGTATGTGTAATGACATTTAAGGGTTTGCTGGCCCTTACAGTAGTTTTAAAAGTAAATTTAGACTTCGACAAAACTCTGCCAAACTTGGATGTGCTACATGCCATAGTTAAATTTAGCACTTTTGTCATAATGGAATACCATTTTGTAAAACTTCAGTTCATTGGCCTCTCTCAAGCTCACTGGCCCCTCCCCAGCTCACTGGCTCCTCCCCAGCTCACTGTCACCACCCCTTGCTTACCCTGTTTATTGGTCTTCTCTCGCTCTTCCTCGCCCTCTGTCTCCTTCGGCTTCTCTACCTCCTCTTCATCATCAGATTCATTCAATGTCCTCAGTCCATCTTCGTCCTCTACACCCTTCTCACCATACTTGTCCTTCCCTTCTCTCTCCTCATCATCAGTATCACTACAAGAGAATAACAACATTTAGAAGATCTTGTTCCAATATCTTGCAGCTCAATGCCCACGAGTGAACATCTTGTTCCTGTAGTTGATAGTATATTTACAGGACAGTGACATGAACATTCTTGTGAATATCTCATCCCTGAAGCGTAATGAGTGTTCTCGTGTGAACATCTCATTCCTTTAGCTTGACATTCAGGACAATGAAAATTGTGTAATTTTTGTAGCTGAATGATTTCACCAGTGAGCCTCTAAATGCTCACTTGTGAACATCTTGTTTCTGTTGCTGAATGTTAATCTACGAACAACTTGTTCCTGCAGCTGAAAGTTCACTGAGTGAGCACTGTGTTCTTCACTATTCAGAAAACATTCAGTTTGAAAACATCTCCTTTCTGCAGTTGGATGTTCACTAAAAACAAAAACAAACCTACTGACCTCTCACTCATTAGCACAGAACATTTTGAATGTGAACCCTGGCTGCCTTATGGGTGAAGTTTAAGCCATGTAAGACAAATGAGATGCCCTTGATCGCCTTCACCGTCTCCACTGAGAAAAACAGCTAAGACATCTGACTGGTCTTATAGCCAGAAGCTGTCATTAAGAACCAATAAGATGTCTTTTCCTGTTGAACTAGCAGAACCAACAAAGTCATTAAAATGTTTTCACTATATCATATGACTCACCTTTTTGACGTGTCCGACATATAATCAACTTCCTTGTCGTCAAAGTCTCCCTCATCACTTTCCTCTACGGCCTCGTCATCGGAATCAAAGTTCTTCTTTTGCTTCTTCGTCTTCGCCTCCTCACCATTGTCCTCCTCTCCAGCTTCTTTTTCACTGTCGTCTGACATGTCACCCCAGTCCTCCATTTCCGTCAACATCTAACACAAATTCATGAGTCACAGAAACACTGATTAGAATGTCGAGATCTGTAGACCAAATCCAGTCTCCAAATTCGAAATCAAACTCAAGTCAGTTTTGACATTTTCTGTAACATCTGGGTAGGAACTCATTGAATGGAATTTGTTTTGCACTTGAGGACACGGCCATTTACGCTCTCCTATGTGTAACAGATTTGTTTGCACCAAAGAGCCTAAATTCAGAAGTATTTACAGGCAAATTTGTACCTTGAGTGTAGTGGTCAACACAAGCAATCTTATATTTTATATTGATTATAACCTGCTACAGACAAAATAAAGGACATTTTTCATGTCTTTGAGTTCAAACTCAGAGCAGGCTATCAAACACAAAACTGGAGTTCAATTTGAATGTGGAGACTGGAGCTCTGGCTTTAAAGTTTGGTCAATATCAATTTGTTACCTTTTGAAAAGATTAGATTCTCAATGCACAATGGTTCACTGCTAACAATGCTGAACTTGACCAAATAAAACACTACAGTTTAATTAGTTACAGCTTGTTACTAAATATTCATAGCAATTGTTTCACAAACCAGGGAAGAACTGACAACCCATTTACAATTGCTTCAGATCAGACCAACAAGACGGCCTTTTCACATGTAATCTGCCAAAAAGCAATTTCGGATGTCAGACCAAATTTTGTCACATGACAATGGACATGCGGTTTTGGAACCACACTTGTGCCCCAGAGTGAAGAAAGGTGTCCTCATATGCTTTGGAGCTTTAAATTTGTACTTCTTATGTTAAGCTTATAGTACTTTTTAAGTAGAATTAGCGTTCAATAATGAATTGAATGTCAACAATAAAGCGAACAGCAAAGGAATGTCCAACGAATTGAAAACGGGTTGCTACTATTGAAGTGGGTGAGACTGACAACATCACTCTCGTGCATCAAAAGCTCCAGTCGATACTAAAAATGCTGAGAAAACAAAATGAGTTCAAAGGTATAGCTAAGCCTCCACGAAACCACTAAAATCAAAAAGAAAAGAGCACGTACAAAATCTTTCGATTTTTTCTTGGTAGTCGTGACCTTTTCTTTTTCTGTCTCGCCACCATCGTCTTCATTGCGGAGTCTCTTTTTCAACATAAGTGAGAAGTAGTTCATTGTCTTGTCGCGTCTAAAACACACGAGATTGCATTAAGGAAGAAAGCGTTGACAACTTAGGAGGCAAATTTGTAACATGTGAACAAAATAGTCTTTAAACGCATAGACTTGGACTTTTCCATGCTTTATAATTGTATAAGCACAATAAAAAACCTGCATTGCGATCAAAAGTGCATACCACCAACTCCACGCTCACCTCAATACCCTAATATTGGACAAACTGCTGACATGAGACACACATTACGCTGAAGTGAACCCTGGATTGTAGTGACTAATGCTCTAACAGCCATAGGCAAACAATAATCGAAGTTGCTGTCTGTTTATGACGTCATATGATGCGAATCTTCTAGGTTGTCTATTTATATGTTGGTGGTGAGCCGTTGCATTGGTTTGAGGAGGTTTGTCTATAACTTAAGCGACTTCTCAAATCATAATTAAAAAATGTTTAACCTTGATCCTTCTCCTCTAAGAGTAACCTTCAAGCCACATGAACAATACATGTCAATAAACTAAGCAATAAAAACAGATGCACAATGTTGCCCAAATGGTGAAGTTTTAGGTGAACACAGGGAATTTTTTTTGTCTGATCGTTTACCCACTGTAAGCAAGCAGAGATAAATGCAACTAGAAACTTTTGCAACAGACAAGCATAAAGAATCCCATCATGCATTTCCACCATCATAACCTCAGACATGACTTTGTTGTACAACCAAACTGTACTCATCCATTCTGTTATCAAGTTGCATACCATAGTACCACACAGGACCTACTTGGTAAATTCTTCCTCGGCCTCTTCAGCACTGAGATACTTGTAGTTGATTAGAGGCATGAAATTATGCCATTCTGAGACGGGCAACGCCTCAAATGCACCATCGGGACACTGTGTAAAGATGTAGTAGGACGCATTCTCCGATATTCCACCCTCCCTTGTCCCCTTGAATCTGCAAGATAGTAGATTATAGCTAGACGATACATTCCTGTTTTCACTGGATTAGATCACAGAATTAGTTTCATCAATTGAGAGTTGTCACTTATTTACGTGAAGGCCTTGTGAGAATATATATTTTCAGTTCAATTTTTTAAAGTTTCTAAACAGAGGTATCTATGTCATTCATCTGGTCTGTCATTACATCAGTGCACCACATGAAATTAACTACGTACATGAGGCTGAACAACGAAACAACGAAACTAAATGTTTGTAGATTAGACTGACAGAAATGAATATTCACTTATTCAGAAATCATCTTAATATAATTTAGATTAAAGACCTCTGTGTCAATAAAAATCAACAATTCCTATGCAAGGCATGTGGCCTGGAGATGTACGTGAGATCATACTTTTTTGCCTGTTTCCCTGAGCCAAGCTTGAGCAACCATGGCTGGTCCTCGGCATTATAAACCCTTTTGGCCAGTCCGTATTTTTTTCGTCGGGCTTCATCCCTCTGTTCCTTGCCAAACTCACTGCCAGCTCCAAACTTTGGCAAGTCTTCGATATCGTGGGCACTTTTGTACTCCTTTAAGTTATTTTCCCTCGCAATTTTTGCCTGAGAAAAAGAGTGAAGCAATACTTTGGACAATAGGAGCATCCATACTCTTCTTGGCTGCAAGGTATGAATATTGACCAAGGACAACAACGGTGATGTACTCAAATGTTGTTTTTTTGACAACTACACACTGCAAACAATGCTAGCAGTTGACAAAACAGTTATTTTCTGTGAAGAAATTTGACAAAATAGAATTTCACTTGGCCACATATTGTGTGCTAAATAAGTGGTCAAGAATTGCCGTAGTCAAAGGGTGCACATAATCAAATTTACGTGAAAACATAAACAGTAGTACAGGCAGTATGCAAAATCCAGTGGCACAAAAACAAGTACACTTTACACATATTGAAGCACTGTGTAGACTAAACATCGGATATATAGCCAATGGAGAATAAACATAAACCCTTAATTAAGTTAGGGTGGTGACATTGCATGGAAAGGGCAAGTTTGGCTTATTTACCACATGTCAGAATTTAGGTTTTATACCTATGAGCAGATATTTTGCCCAAGTAATAAAATATTATTTCTTAACTATTCCAGAGTAAATTCAATTTTTTTACCAAATGTACAAACACGTGAGCAACTTGCAGCTGCTGGCATTTGCGAAATGCAATTTTTTGGCCAACTTGCATTAGTCAAATGACTGTGTGCCACCTGGGAATTCAAACTCATGTGTGAGTTGGAAATTGTGTGACTGCAATTCTACAAATGGGACCAGGTCACAAATGACAACCTTGCGCTTTTCAAAGCGCCAAGAGCTATGGACTACAATTAAATGAGAATACACATGTGCAATAAATGCAGACGATTGGAACACTTTATGTGCATGGAACATGGCTTTTGACTCTGCAAAAACACTGCTTTACAGTCCTTACCTGCTGAAACTTGGAAAAGTCAATTTTGTTGGCACCATTGAATCGCATGATGCTATACCTTTTGGAAACATTCCTAAGGAAAAAATTACAAGATAAATTCATTAATGGCAAGATTCAGACACAGACAAGAACAACAATTCTAATTCTAAACCTATCAGAGTCCATCTTGCTTTTTTCCAACCTAACCACAACATCAGCCCTATAGCATCACATTCTCCAACTAAGTGGTCTACATTCTCTATATTCTCTAACTATATTCTCCAACTATATGGTATTTCAAACTTATTTTTTTTTACCATTAAACACTTTTTAGAAAACATCTTTAGAAGGCACATGATCTCAAGTACAAATACTCATGATCTGATAAACTTTGTAGAAGATACGACTAGACTTTTTGTTAGCGAGCTTGATACGAACGCATCAGTATCAAGCTCGCTAACAAACAAACAGTATCGTTTGTGTAAACGATACTGATCTGATAAACACGTACTTGGGTATTCTGACAACAAACTCCTGCGATGCTGAAGATGAACTCGCACCAGCACTACTTCCAGGCTGCAAAAGAGTTACGAAAGGGAGCGTTACTGTGGTACCGTGGCAAAGAAGGCTCTAATCTATCCTGTTTCACGATTGGTCAGAGAAATGATATCAAGTAACAATAGCAATGAAGGCTGGTCCTCCCAACAGTTAAGAGGACATAGATTGGTGCACCCGTCACAATAATTCTCCAATAAACCTTTAATTCTATGACCATGTCCACTGCGTAATGCCAACACATTTGTGATCTTGTCTGTGTTATCAACTCATGTGACTTTCCAAATAAGGAAGTCAATAAAGTCAGAAAATTGACTGAGTATTCAGCTTGCATGAAAGGTGATAGCACATCAGAGGCTGGAACGAGGCTAAGGAATGCAATGCTCCCAGAGCAGTTGGTAGTGCAATCAGACAGTTATTGCCTAGATGTTCATTACAAGGAAAAAGACCCCACAACTGAAGGTGGGCTCACACTGTTCTTGCAGCAAGGACACACAAAGAGAGAATGGGAAAATTTTCCAGATGTGGAAGTCTCTAGAATTTGAATACACCAGAATTTAAGCCGAAATTGAATTTTCCTGTTTCTGAAAATTAGGACATGCATGATTTTGGTATTCATCATGTTTCTCAAATGTTGGACACTCGGACTTAGATGTTCACAAAATTGTTGAAGACATCCGTCATGACACTATATGTTTGAAACCAATTTACAAAATAAAGCATTGTATGGAAACACTTGCCAGTGAATAACAGATAGGGCCATAAAAACGCTGTCAAAAAAGTCATCTCCCTTGAAGTTTTTTTGCCTCCAATATGTAAATTATAAGTCAATTAACCAAAAACGTTGTGATCTCAACCTTATATGAGGGTGTTGGTAGCAAAATAGCTGGGCTGACGAATCAGTTATGTTTTCAATTACTATTAGTAACTGCTCCAACCCCGCCCCTCCCAAAAAAGCAGGATTGCCCCCCAAAAGCAAGACACCCCTTGCACCCATGATCAAGATGCTGTGACAAGACTTCCGGGTTTGATGTACGACCATATAAAGCCTAGAGCTCTATATCATTTGTCAACTGGCAATTGTCTCTTTGGCAGAATGGTTTGGATGCTTGGCTATCACACGTGAACCCTGGTTCAAGTCTCGTTGTCGGCAGGTTGTTCCACAAAGAGGAGTGTTGCACATTTTTGGTTCTGGGCGCGACATACACTACACGACGACTAGACAAGTACAGGACAAAAGTTGAATAACGGCTATTACCGCTATTCACTGAAAACTGGATACCAGATCTATTTTAAAGACGCACCCTAGTACAGTATAAAAAGCCAGTTTCTATCACTTGCCAGTGAGTAGACAGTGACACCGTCTCGACTGGCCCCAGTAGAAACGATGATGCTCTCATAAGTGCTTCATACGCCGGAAGCATTTTGGCGAATTATGCCTCACATTGATTAAAACATCAAAGTCACGTGGCTATAAGTAGCTTTTGCACATAGAGATTAGAGGGGGACACCACAGAAGGCTGTCAAAGTCTTTATTCCTTTCATCTCAAACTAATAATCCCGTATTCCAACTTTTTTTCGAGAAGTGCCTAAATTGGCAGTGTAAAAACAAAGCAAGCACATTTTTAAAGAAGCCAGTTGCATATTTGGGCAACTGAACAAAGGACTGCTTGAAAAAAGAGTTAGATTACGGGAGTATTTGTTGGATTTGGTAGGAATTAGAGACATCGACTGCCTCCTAAGGTGTCGATCCCTGTATGCGCAAAATATACTAAGAATGTGACTTTGATGTTTTAATCAGGGTGAGGCATAATTCTCTGAAAAGTTTCCAGAGAATGAAGCGCCTACAGGAGTATCACCATCACTACGGAGCCTAGGCAATGACCATCGCCTCTGTTGGCCCGAACCAGAGGCGATGTAGAGGCTATAGGCGCTCTGTACGCCGGAAGCTTTTCGGCGAATTATGCCTCGCACCGACTAAACCATCAAAGTCACGTTGTTACAAATACCTTTTGCGCATAGAGGAACACCTTATGAGGTTTTCGATGTGTTTAATTCCTTCCAACTCGAACAAATACTCCCGTTATGAAACTTTTTCTTCGAGCAGTCCCTATTTCAGTTCCCAAAATCGTGAAATCAACTTTTTCATTTTTTTTAACCAGGCCGAAGGTCAGAAGTTGCGGACCTACCGGCGAACTTTGAAAGCTGAAGTTCCCGCCCTTCGCGTACGTGCTGCCGGGAACCAGCCGTGCATTTGCCGTGTTGTTAAACATTAAAATGTCAAATATGTGCACAAAGACTATTAAATGTCATATCAACAGCATTTATTTTTATCAAATACAAACAATGATTCATTGAAATACAATCAGTTTCAAGTAACGCCAATTAAAGACAAGTATAAGTGGTGGCATTTTGGAAAGGAACATTTGACTGACAAGACCGCAATGGCTCACCTTTGGCCTATTTAAAGATTGAGGTCATGAATTGGAGCGTGCGCAGTATAAAAATGGTGAGTTCACGACTTTGGGAACTGAAACAGGGACTGCTCGAAGAAAAAGTTTCATAACGGGAGTATTTGTTCGAGTTGGAAGGAATTAATCACATCGACAACCTCCTAAGGTGTTCCTCTATGCGCAATAGGTATTTATAACAACGTGACTTTGATGGTTTAGTCGGTGCGAGGCATAATTCGCCGAAAAGCTTCTGGCGTACAGAGCGCCTATAGCCTCTCCATCGCCTCTGCTTTGGGCCAACAGAGGCGATGGTCATTGCCTATACGGAGCCCAGTCAAGTACGGTGGCACTATTGCAATCCAAACTGAAGTAAGTGTGACAAACTTGATTTGGCGCACTTCAATTTGGCGTGGTTTGGTTAGCCAAACTGACGCCTGTGCCAAACTGAAGCTACTGTAAGTTTCCAAATCACTGTCAGTGGTTTATGGATTTTTTAATGCTTTGGAGTTTGGAAGTTTGGTGTCAGAACCGAAATTGATGACAATGAATGAGGGGTGGTGTGTATGTACATGTAATTAATCTATATGACCTAGCACTAGCAATTTTTGGAAAGTGAAATACTGAATCTAAATAATTTGAGCATAAGAGTAAAGACCGGATAGTGACAAATTGAATGAGGCATACTATATAATCCATGTGCGATCATTAGGAGATATGAATTATGTGGGATCCACAAGTAGACTTCGCTCTCTAATTCATTCCGCTGTGTCGTTGCCGAGAAACAGAATCTAGCATACTAGGTTAATATACAATTTACCGAATACCATATGCTTTCCCTTTCGGGCTCTCACCTGACTGGAAGCCATATCATCTGTGCGTATCTTTTAGCTTTGTGTTCAAAGTAAAAGACATGTTCCCATTTGTGAACTTTGTGTAAACGTCTGAAAAATACTTTCGAACTTGTTGAAAACAGAGTAAAGCTATATGAAGTATTAATTGCATTATGAAGTATTAATTGCAATGTGTTTTTTGCTTTTAGCAATATTTATTAAATTAATATCACATGGCCATCCAGTTAAAATTAAAAAACTTACAAAAAACGCTTCTAAAATATTACGCTACTAAAGTGAACTGCTTTGTCAAAACCTAACTCCAAAATGGCGCGGAACGAAGAAAAACAGCTGGGTCGATTAAACCGTTGGATTTTACGACAAGAAAAAGAAGGTTAAATGACATTTAAGTGGCCAAACTTCAATTTTTTTGCAAGTTCAATGGAATTTTAGATCGCTAACTCATTCACATTTACCGACTTAGCTTAAGTACTAAACTATATTCACCTGATTTGTTAGTCTCAGTGCTAGACATAGGTCATATATCATAGCCTCATAGGCAATGACCAGAGGCTATAGGCGCTCTGTACGCCGGAAGCTTTTCGACGAATTATGTCTCGCACCGACTAAACCATCAAAGTCACGTTGTTATAAATACCTTTTGCGCATAGAGGAACACCTTAGGAGGTTGTCGATGTGTTTAATTCCTTCCAACTCGAACAAATACTCCCGTTATGAAACTTTTTCTTCGAGCAGTCCCTATTTCAGTTCCCAAAATCGTGAAATCAACTTTTTCATTTTTTTAACCAGGCCGAAGGTCAGAAGTTGCGGACCTACCGGCGAACTTTGAAAGCTGAAGTTCCCGCCCTTCGCGTACGTGCTGCCGGGAACCAGCCGTGCATTTGCCGTGTTGTTAAACATTAAAATGTCAAATATGTGCACAAAGACTATTAAATGTCATATCAACAGCATTTATTTTTATCAAATACAAACAATAATTCATTGAAATACAATCAGTTTCAAGTAACGCCAATTAAAGACAAGTATAAGTGGTGGCATTTTGGAAACGAACATTTGACTGACAAGACCGCAATGGCTCACCTTTGGCCTATTTAAAGATTGAGGTCATGAAGTCACATCACCTAGCGAGCGCGGTAAAAATTGGAGCGTGCGCAGTATAAAAATGGTGAGTTCACGATTTTGGGAACTGAAATAGGGACTGCTCGAAGAAACAGTTTGATAATGGGAGTATTTGTTCGAGTTGGAAGGAATTAAACACATCGACAACCTCCTCAGGTGTTCCTCTATGCGCAAAAGGTATTTATAACAGCGTGGCTCTGATGGTTTAGTCGGTGCGAGGCATAATTCGCCGAAAAGCTTCCGGCGTACAGAGCGCCTATAGCCTCTGCATCGCCTCTGGTTCGGGCCAACAGAGGCGATGGTCATTGCCTATGCTAGACAGTGACCACCGCACCGTCTAGGCTCTAGCTGTCCAGTAGAGACTTTGAAGCTACTAGATGAAGCTGCATACGCCAGAAAATGCACTTCAGTTCTTGTTGACCTTATTACAGACAGCGTGAGGCCTGATATACCAAATTCAAAAAAGGAGTGTGGGTTAGCAATCGCCCAAAGGCAAAGCAAGCAGACCTATGGCTATGCTATAGCGTAGGCAATGACCATCGCCTCTGTTGGCCTGAACCAGAGGCGATGCAGCTCCTATAGGTGCTCTGTGCGCTGGAAGCTTTTCGGCGAATTATGCCTCGCACCGACTAAACCATCAAAGTCACGTTGTTATAAATACCTTTTGCGCATAGAGGAACACCTTAGGAGGTTGTCGATGTGTTTTAATATCTTCCAACTCGAACAAATACTCCCGTTATGAAACTTTTTCTTCTCTGTGGTTCATTTGTTACTATAGTTACAACATTGTGCTTACCAGAATTAAATATTTGTTTGCTTTTTACAAACGGAAGAGCTTATCTACTTGATATTTGTAGAACACGCCTCTCCTACCAAAGTAGACTGGATCCACATTTCAGTGACAGTCGAGGATGAAGTCACGCTAGGTACACGCTTGCCACGGTGTGGGATAGTCATCAATTGCTTGCCACCCTGGGGTCAGCTGCTGCCTGACCATCCATTGTCGAGAGTGCAAAAGTGGCATGACTTTCACCCTCTACTGTCATTGAAATGGAATTGATGGCGCTTCCAGTCTGTCTCTTATACAATTTGATCTACCTTCAATCATGGTTCTGAATCAAGTTTGGAAAATTTAATGCTTTAAAATCTCGAACCATGTGTGAAAAGCATTTTTTTCTCATTCATAACACAAATAATTGAAATTATAGTGTTCCATGGTGGTACTTTTATGCTTATGCTCGGCAAGTAAAAATAATGTGCGAGTTATATAATTCTAAAAACAGAGATAAGGTCCTGTGATTTCACCTTCTAGTTGACTAATTGGTACTGTTCTCTTCCAGAATTTCAGAAGAAAAATCCACCAAGACCAAAGCTGGTAATTTTTCTTGTGTAAATATTTTCAGGGCTTGACATAACAACCACTGGATTCTGTATTTTCAACTCAAAAAATCACACTGTTGACAGAATTCGACCCTAAATTGAAATTGTTCGACATAGGTTTGCTTGAAATTTTCAGCTTGGGAAATGGGATCAGCTTACCACTTGGTGCAAATACTTATTATTTAAAATTAAGTCGAGTCGGTGATGACAAGGCAACATATGGACCGACATTCCCACCCAGGGTCAATTTGATAGCTGCTGTCACAAAATTCAGTTGAGAGATTCATTTGAAAATGAATTTTATGAGTGAGTTCAATCATCAAATTCAACCACAGTCGGATGAACTAATTCATGCAATTGTTCTTGCCTTGTCCTGATGGGAGCTCAGCTGTGGTTCACTTGAAGCAGACAGCTCATCTCTGTCTATGATGGCATTAAGAATTATGGTAAAATGTTTTCATAGCTACTGAAACTGTACAACAAGCTGTTGAGGATGGAACAATCTCATCATTTTTTCAGGTATGCCCATAGCATATTTTTTGGGCAAAATAAGCAGTATCTATTGTCATAGAAATTGTTCATTTTTTGTGTCGTTAAAAAATTCTATTTAAGTATACCTTGAAGTTTTCTGTTTTAGCACACTCTCGGTACGGCAGAGGACGTGAAGAAATGGTTGCCTAGCATTGTTAGGGACATTGACATAAACTTAAAGGTATGGTGAGTGTTTAGACATTATGCTTGTCAGTATCTTCAGTTATTGAGCACACGATACATGTATGCCTGAAAAATTAAATTTCATTTTGGCAAATTTCTGAACAAATATGAAGTCAACATTACAACATTTCTATGTTGTTGATAGCATAGTTTGTATCATGTAAATATTGACGAAGCAATTTTTGAATTTGTAAGTTGTAACGAGCCTTTGAAAGATCGAAAGTGTCAATTTTGGCAATATTATTTTTGTGAAATAGCTGCCGAATAATTACCATTCTATGGAGGTGTAGCATTTCCTAGTCAAGACATCCACATCAGCACTGGTGGCACTAGTGCATCTTAGGGGGGGGTGGGGGGGGGCAAACCGTAATTTTTTAGGGAAATGTCTGTATACTGCATAAAAACGGCATTCGGAGAGCGTTGTTGGTCTTGTCTGAAGCTCCTCTTATGTGTGGACAGATCATTGTACATGTATATTAGTATGCAATATGCCTCATTGGTTTACTAAAATCGTTTGGCTCTCTGTTAAATTAGTGCAACTGTATTCTCCCTATTAACATGAGCAACAATGACCTGTTTCTGAAAAAGGTTCTTTTAATATGTACCCAGGCACATAATATGATTAAATGTGAGTGTATTATACAGCCATCTGTCTGGCGTCTGCTGCTACATTTCCAAAACCACCAGATGGATGTCCGTGAAATTTTGCAGGTACATTTCTGGTAGGGATAGAATGGCAAGATTTGATCTGACTACCGCAGTGCTCTTTAACGGCAATTTCAGTGTTTGTTTGCCATTTTATCACGGTAGGTCCTCGATGGATTTTCAAAAATTTGGCAAATGAGTATCTGTTAAGATGATGATGGTGATGTCATTCTGTTTTGGGATGGATTCGATGTATTCTGTGCCTCTGTATTGGCCTAACCACTTCATAAAAATTACCCCTATGATTTTCTACTGGAAAGAACAGTGGTTTTAACAAATTAAGCTTCTGGGCAGCGCCTGGTGCAGTTCTTTTTTTACATCTACTACTATCTCCCAGCCCCTGGGAAAACGCTTTCTATTAAAGGGGGCAATTTATAGCAGTTTCTTTGCAGAATAGATTCAATGTATACGCCACATAGTGGACATCTTTTAGACCTTATTCACGCAGTCACCATTTTAAAAAAGGCACTTTAGGCTTAAAAAAAGCATTTCAGACATAAATATAACAACTGTAGGCACTCACATTTTGTGATTAGGTGCAGAATGCATCGTTTTTTAAAACCTAAAAGGAGGCTCTTTGTAATATGGCGACGACATGAATAAGGTGTGTTATTCTGCCAAGGGTGTGACTCATATTGACAAGGTGCCCTCAGGGGTGTACCAAAAATTGCTGAGAGAGCCCCTGTTGCTGGTGTCAGGTCTGCTAATGCCCACCCCCTTTTTTGCGGGGTAGATTTTTCTGTAGTAAGACGGCCAGTGCATGTTTTGTGGGTCTGAGGCCCATGCATTTGTCATGGCCTTTTGCGGGAACGAAATGGAAATTTAGGGGCCTGTTGCTGAAGAAGTACCCGCGCTTTTTGGTATATGCTTGCGAGCATGATGTCAATATGAGTGACCCTCCGAGGTTATTCTCAAGTTTGTTTTTTGATGTACCTCTGCCTATCAGCCAAAACTGTAAGTATCGTTGTGAGAATTGGCGTATGTATTCATATGGGAAGTGCATGGCAAGCTTTTTGGATAGTACAGCTGCTGTTGCGCCTTCTTGTGGCAATTTGTTTTTTAGCTGCGGTTCTATAAAGTCTCTTGATGTAGCTTCATGAAAGTTGGCATGTGTTTCTATTGGGGAAGGTACAAATGATGTGGATTTGGGGTCAAATACGAGTACGTAAGTGTCCCCTTGCAGCATTCTTTGTTTATCTTTGCCTTTGCCTTGATATCCTTGATGGATGTCTATAAAAATTGCCAAATGAGTTTCCATCATGTAGGTGATAGCACCTGTCTTGTTTGAATATTGATGAGGGCAGTGTGTTCCTGTTGAAGAGCTCATTGCTTACTTGCTTTTACCTCCTAGAATGTATTTTTAGTCAATTTTTATTGCTCTGATTAGTGGGAATTATTAAAACAATCTGTGCTATATATGGTGCACACAGTTAACTCTTGGTGTATCTCTTGTTTTAATTAGTGTCAGTGTGGGAGTTCAGTGTGACACAAATGCAGAAATGGTTTTGTATTTAAATTTTGTTGAATAAAACTGCAATGCAGTTTGTATGTTAATTTTGAAATAAAGGTGGCGTGTTCTATGTTTTCAGCAATCTCAGGTAGTCTGTTACACACCGGAAAAGATTGAGCTCTACAGAAATGAAGTCAGGAGACTTCAAAGAGAGTACAGTGCATTTTTGAAAAAGTTCAAGTCCCTGAACAAAGATGATGGGCTGAATAACGAACATATCACCCCATGGACTGAGCGCAGCTATCAATCTTCATCAGCCAAGAGACAGAAATTAGAGTGCAATGATGATCAAACCAGGACATCTGATGGTGAAACACCAACTGTGGGAAAAGGAAGTGAATTGTGCAATGAAATAGACAAAGTGTTTGTTTGTGCGTTGAGTAGTGATTGTAAAAATTCCACCAAAGATAGGATAGACCAATCTGTTAATGTCTCTGTATTGACCACTTCTGAGGTTAAGAAGATTAAAACCCCTATTCTACAGAAAAGAGGTTTTAGGATCACAAAAACACTCGCAGTTGATGTAATTGGGGAGTCTGGTGCCTGCAATGATCTGCCTCTGGATTTCAATGCGTCATCAAAAAATCGGACTTTATCGGGAAATATTCTCGGGCTTGACTATGACTCCTCCGATAGTGATGAAGGTCAGAATAGTTGAATCTCACCTTCAGTAAATAAATGTTTTGTCTCAATAGCATGCCAAAACTTGTTTATTTATTTATTTATTATTGTGATATTTAAAATGAGGGTGGCCTCTTCAGTGATAGCACTGCTTTCCAAGAGGGTCTTCAAATATGACACTTGGCTTTCCTCAGTTTCCAACTGCTGCCTGATGGTTCATGACCCTTGGTAATTGACCCCTTATGTTGCACACCCAGCAGCATTAATGAGAAGCAGAATACTGGTGGACTATTTAATGCTGGCCACAGTGTTGACTGCAGACTGTAGATAAACCAGTTAGTCAAGCTAGCTCAGTCTGTAACATCAGTAACCTGCTACATCCACAAAGCACGTAATATTCCTACCGTTGGATGGTTTTTTGAAGATAGCGGCTTAGTTTAAGGTTTAGCAAACTGGTGGAGATGCCCAGTCTCGACCTATGACTTTTGACGTAGGATTCTTTTCTTGGAGGTCATTGCTAGGGAGTCATCACTGGTATAGACAACAGAGGGTGCTAGAAGTCCATGGCCTCCCTGCCCAGTGCAGACTATGCAACCCTGCAAGTCAATGTGTTTCCTGGCTGAGTAGCTCTCTCACCTTTGACCTTTTGGTGAATTATTTTGACTACTCGGTACTCCAGTATGGCTTATCCATGGTTATAGAAATTTTGAGAGCGTACATCTGGCTGGTAGCGGGAAAAACGGCCACTGTAGGTGAAAAAAAGCTTTGTAAATTTTCAGTAGAAATTGAGCTGTAGTGACTTTATTGGGGTCCCAAATTTTGAGAACCAGTTTGATGCCCATTATTTAGTGCAGAAAACGAGTTCTTGAAATTCTGGTTCACAAAATTCGGAACCCTGTGCAGGTAAGCGACTATTTCCAGAAATCATTTATTAATAGGGGAAAGTCGGCATTTTTGAAAGATCCGTTGAATACTGCATTAAACTCGTAAAATTCTTCTCATAACATTCTTTACCATGATAGGACTGGATTTCCTTCAGCAACTCAAGAAGACGGATTGCATTGGGTATGGCAAACCCTAAAATTACGAATTCAAAAAAGATGCATGAAGGTGTTGCTTTTGACTTGAGTTGCTGGCTCATTGGTCAGCAAATAAATGTCATACGAGGATGATGTTGATTTTAAACCCTAAGGTGCTTCGGTTATTGTTATTTAGGACCCTAGAAAAATTTCCAAATTTTGCTAACTTAAGAACATCATTGTGGGAAATGGCACATTGGATTCACATGAAACTCTCAGGTAGTACATGTATGCTTTGTACACTGTTCTACAAAATGCTCTTAGAAGTTGTTTTTGAAAAGTTCCGCTTGTGCATGAGGGCTATAAAAATATGACTCATGATTTTTTGAAATTTGAAGTTGCATAAAACAAAAACAAAACGATATTTTAGGATCAAACTGTAACAGCATTTTTGAGATGCCATCTTGAACATTTATATCAAATAAAATTTGATCATGTACCTTTGTTTTGCTATCATTGTAACTTAAATAAATTTCTGTTTGTTAAATTGATTACTGAAAGACATGGTATCCTAGAGATCCAATTGACAACAGATTAGTAAAAATTTGTATTAAAATCGGTCACTGGCTGACATTTTTGTTTCATGGACCATATAGACGTCAAGTGTCTATGGACGAGACATTCTATTGTCAGGATTTTTTAAAAGATATTTCTGATGAGCTTTTGCATTCCATGCCTCTGTAAGTCTCAAAACATTCAGATCTAAAAGATAAATAGTATAGATTAAATAAATGTATGATAATATAACACTATAATAAAAATATTAAGTAAATAGTAGTAGTAAATATGATTATTATTATCATTATTTTTTATTTATTCACTATTAGTTACTTAAATTATTTCTTGTGGTACCGTGCATTCAACATCCTGGCTGTCATTGGTCAATAATCTAGAGTGGCGGATCTAGGAAATCACAAGGGGGCCCAACATTTTTTCCGGCCGTAAGCAAACCCCCTCTCGCCCTGGAAATTTAAATTCTCTTTTTTTCTCCAAAAATCAAGCATTTTCCTTGATTCCTGGAGTATTATCCAAGAAAAATAGCAAAAAAGGAGAACATGTCAAACAGGAAAAACTACAAGCACCACAGACTCGAACTCAAGACCTGACGGATAGAGCGCGCGTGCTGTACCACTACACGACCACGATTTAACTACTTGTCTTGTACTAAGGGACCCACTTGTTTATGGTCCACAGCGTTTGCGCGCGAAACCTGCTTCTTTTTGTAATGCTTATTACACGTTTTATATTTTGTGCAATCGGTTCTTAACAAATTTGGTGTATTTAAAATAGTATTTAAAATAGTCTTCAAATGCCCAAAAGACCAAATCCGTTTTTCGTGTTGGCAAGGACGAGATTGCTTTCGAAATTGTCTTAAGTAAGGTTTGACAAAGAGATAATTATGAGTTTCTGAGTGAGTCACTATGGCTTCGATTNGCCCCCCCCCCCCCCTCCTCAAACACTAAAACTGCACACATTTAAATCTTGTTTCATCCGTATAATTTTGATTACCGGGGTTAATTAATAAACTCGGCATTTCCCTGCGCTCGGCTGTTTTATTTTTTTGCGCCTTTGATCTAATTATAGGATAGTTATGAACACTCCTAGAAACATACTGTTTAATATTACTCGGTGAAAATAGTCGTTTGAATGGGAATCTGAACGTCTACGAACACGCGACTGAAGCAGCCTCAGATAATGGCCAGGCGCTTATGAATCACTACATAATACTTCAGTGGCTAGGAGTAGTGTGCAGTTTTTAGAGTTTGTTGCTGAAATGAACAAAATGGGCAAAAACGCGTACAAGGATGAATTCAACGTAAGAAAAATACTGATGTGAGGTCTTATTATAACGTCATGAAAAGAGGAATATTTTCTGTTTTCTGAGCTTCTAAAAATAAAAATGCTAGAAGCTAAATGTTCGCGATCACTCTCTATGCTATTGAGTTTTTCTGGCGAGCGTACACTAAATGTCATTTATTTACTCCTCGGTCACACACATGTATGCTGTTCACCAGTATCTAGGCTCGCGCTTGGCGAATTCAGTGCGGCACTCGCGTCGGTAGAGCTAAGTCCATTCGCCAACTTCTCGAATGCTTTCGCAACTTGACAATAAAGATTATATTCGGGAAACCTAAAAATAACAAACGAATGTTCCATTTCATGTCCGTCACTCCTGAAATCACTTTATTACAGAGACGAAATGTGTAAAGGGGGGAGGGGTCAGCGTTCTTGGTAATGGCAGTTTCTCGCTTCAGAGCGAGCTCCCGCTTGTCGTCTGCATATGACATGAAATATGAACTCAAGCTTTAAATTTATGACTTTCATATTACACGAATCTCTCCTAATGCATTACAAACTTTACCAAATTTCAGTGCAAAATTTGTCGTGTCAATTATTGTTTGAGATTTGACAAGGAGTAAAAGGCGCAGACGACGCCGGGAAGAACGAGTTTGTTGTATATTTTTAAATTAAAATACGTCACATGTAACACCCAGTCAGCTCTCTAAATGTCGCAAGTGTAAAACAGGGGCGCTCGATTATCCAAGATGAAAGGTGCCTGTGCCTTTTGAGAGTGAATTCTTTTGGGGGAATTGGAAAATTCTACCTCCGAATCACCATCAATAGCACCAGCCACCCTGTTGCAAACCCTCAAAGGCTCTGCCTCAAGTAGCCAAAAGTAACATTTAGTGCTCTTTCAAATAGTGACCTGCATGAGTAACATATTATTCGAACCTCGAGTGGAAATTTTGGGTCTCATAAGGGGAATTTCGCGTGATTTTTCAATATCTTTTGGAGGGGAATGGGGTCCGATACTCAGCCCCAAAATCAAGGGATTGAGGGCCTTGAAAAAGTTATTGAGAGACTCGGGCGCTTTTGCATTTCGGCGGCTGCAGAGAAAGTAAGGTAAAGTAAATGCCAATTTTCCTTATTGAGTAAATATTCTCCACAATTCAGCTTTATTTTGCAAGTCACAAGATATGTTTACGTTTTTGAACCTGTCTTGCTCATCAAAATGCCCACGTTGACTGGTGTACACTGTGGTCCCGCAGTAACCCAGGGATAGGGGGATCCCTGCACAGATTTTTGTATGTCAACGTCACTAAAGTGACCATGTGGCCGGCCTTCCACCGCCGTAACCCGGCGATAGGGCGGACTCCTACCCAATTATTCTTAAGGCCAATATCTTTTAAATGCCCATGTAGTCAGTGTACACACACAGTAAATCGGGTACAGGGGAAATCCTGTGCATTAGGTCATAATGAAATCCATGATTTATTAGGTCGCAATATGACCTTGGAATGTTGATCATTTGTTTTTTCATGAGGCAAAAGTCTTTTTATTTCATTTATGAAAAGAGCATGTGCATTACATGAAAAATAAAAAGTTCAGTCCGTGTAACTGTGTTTTTACCAATTGCGGGGGTTGGGAAAAGAGAATCAAAGTATTAGCTAATAAATTGAAAATGACTAAAAGTTTTCAGATGCTTTAGCCATTTTGGCTAATACTTTTAAAAGTCTAGCAGGAGCCTAGAGTATCGGTGTAGCTGGTGGACACTCCTTTTTTCCAGGTGACTCATTATTTTCAATTTGAGATTCCTTTTTGGGATCTGAGGCATCATGTGAACTCATACATTTATTCAAACGTATGCAGGATTATTTTCTGACGAAAAGGCAGTAGAGCTGTTTTACAACGTGTAGTTCAATTTGCAGATTCTTGGACCACAACAAGACCCATTGGATGGCTTGAAAAAATGCAATGTCAGAAAGAACCGTGATAACGCCATCATTCCAAGTACGTGTGTTATAAAAGTCATTTTAACCTTGTATCGTGTATGAACTAAATAAATATTTTACAACTGTGAAGAACTTTAAAGCACATAAATTATGTTTTGTTACCCTCGTCAACTCTGGCAAAAGTTCGGAAAAATCTAAAACTAATTACAAAGTCTCCAGAATCTTGTAACGTGACTATGGGATGAAACGATTTACCCCAACATGCCGACACATAAAGGTAGTGACGGCCAATTTGGCAGAAATCATCAAGGCAATGTGCTTCTACTTCAGACCTTGCGACTAGGGCCGAAATGATGTGTTTTTAAACTAATCTTTTGTCAATCGATTGTTTCACATGAAGGCACATAGCCATTGGCCCCATCGTAAGTGCAGTCGGCAATTTCATGTGAAGTGTAGGCAAAAATTATATTAGGCTCCGACGGGTTTGGGCGGGGGTGAGCCGTGCAGGTAGGAAGGTAGGAAGGAAGAGAGAGGGAGAGAGAGAGACAGAGAGGGAGACAGGGAGGGAGAGGGAGTGGGAGAGGGGGAGGGAGAAAGGAACTCATTCGTTTGTTTGTCGTAAGGTTTATTTTTCGTGCCATACGCTTCACACGCGAAAACATTCTATGCGCGTAAGCCCTGTCCTTCGTGCCTTTAGTCCTTTCACGATGTAGTTCTTCAAATTGCTTAAATTTATCTTAGGCAATCCAAATCGTCCTGTTCTCAAGAGCCAGTGTGGCGAAAGAGGAGATTACATTAACGCAACATTTGTTGGGGTAAGTTTAGATGAACGGTTAATCTTAGTTGAGCGACTGAATACTATAATACAGGAAGTTAAGAGTACACGCTGACTAGGAAATGCTCGTGAAACTTGAGCTGTTTATGACAAGGTATTCACCAGTGAATCAGTCACTGGCATGTATCGGGTGTTCTCTAGGAAAAAGCTTGTGTTTCTGTTCCTTTCTTTTTCATAGACAAAACATAGGCCTACCGATTGGAAAATCCACAAAGCTGGCAGAGCTACCGGCAGATGACACCAAGTGATAGGGTACGTTGATCAACGCTTAATGCTGTTCAAGCATGTTGGCGAGGAAGTTGTCACGCTTAATGTTTTGGAGCAATAGTGGATACTGTCGTGGTACATGTTGGTGTATTTCAGGAAAAGTTCATAGTTACACAGATGCCATATCCTGATGATGTCATTGATTTCTGGAGAATGGTATATGATCACCATAGTGACATCATTGTTATGCTGAATGAACTTGACAGGAATGATAAGGTGTGTGACTGGTGCCCTTTCCAGTGTTATGGGTGGTTCTGTACTTGTATTACTTTGTCTTACTCATACTATACGTAGCTATAATGACTATCTGTATAAACTTAAACATTTCTGCCTTTTCAAACAAACTGTTTTCATTTGTTGAAACTGTATATACATGTAGAATTACGTCTTGAGAACACAGGGTTGACGGTCGTTGGTCAAAGTTTGAAACCGTGTTCAATTGATATACCGTATATTATTTTACACGTTCTCTTTAGCTTTACGTTACTGACTTTGCTAGTAAATTTTCAGACTTGTGTTCGATACTGGCCACTGAAAAGGGACAACTATGGGCCATTCCTTGTTGAATGTGTGTCTGACGTGAACGGTACCTGTTTTAGAGTGACAGAATTCAGACTGCGGCACGTAAGCAAGGCTTTTTAAACTGACTTTGTCCTAATTATTTGTCCTCGTCATGAACTCATCGGTGCGTGTTGCCTCACGGGAAGGACTATAGGAAAAGCTGCAATTCATAGAAATAAAGCAATTACATTGCACTTTATCCGCTCAAACAATATTTAGAAAATTCGTTGCAGGAGTATCTAGGCACAGAAGCTCCTACTCAAATGACAAAGATGGTGTTGGAACTTCATTCAGTGTGTCAAAGATATGTTCAACAACCAACTAATCGTCACTATTGGTCAACATGAATTTGGTGTCCGATATTCGCTGTTAGCAGAACATCGTTTCATTTCAGGTTTCACCTGGTGTTCAAAGTGCCAGAATTGTGAGCCATATTCAAATGACCACTTGGCCAAAGACTGACGCATTACCCAAGAGTCTCGGTGACCTGATTGACTTATTGCAAGAAGTCAATATGCAGATCGAGACAAAAAGAGCAAAACGCGTTGTTGTGCATTGTCTGTAAGATTATTTTTCGAGTACTTTGTCCGTATATGTTTGTTGTTTCTCTGGGCTTTTGTCGTTAACTGATAAGAAGTGGTGTGTTGAAAAAATTGTCAAATCACTGCTTTTGAGAGCTATTTACAATTAGTGTTTACATGTAGTTAACTCCCTTCGAAAACATTGAAATTGCGTCAAATTTACACTGTTGTATATATATAGATTATTACATGGCGAAGTCGTTATCCCCCGTTATCTAGAGCCCGAGTGGATTTTGGAGAATTATCGCCCGAGGGGCGTTACTACTTATACCACATACTAAACGAGAAACATTGCAATGAATCCATTTACCTTTTCTGACTCTCCACGGCTTTGTAACTACTTTCTAGGTCAGAGGCCCGGGGTCGGAGGTCGTGACCTTTTAAGAAAAGCCAGGCTATTTTTGTCAAATAATGCTTTTACTCAAAACCAATTGAAAACTTAAATATAATAGAAATAAACTGAATTTATANGAATTATCGCCCGAGGGGCGTTAGCCCCGAGGGTGATAATTCTCCAAAATCCACGAGGGCTCTAGATAAGGGGGATAACGGCTGAGAACATGTAATAATCTATTTATACCACATACTAAACGAGAAACATTGCAATGAATCGATTTACCTTTTCTGACTCTCCACGGCTTTGTAACTACTTTCTATGTCAGAGGCCCGGGGTCGGAGGTCGTGACCTTTTAAGAAAAGCCGGGCTATTTTTGTCAAATAATGCTTTTACTCAAAACCAATTGAAAACTTAAATATAATAGAAATAAACTGAATTTATAAATTAACGTTTACCAACTATTATAGCTTAAAACACGATTTTTTCACGCTAAGCTTCGACCGGGAAATTATCGTCTGCTAAAGTAGGTTACCACTGGTAACTGAATATAATTTTCAAGCCAAAGATCCTGACGACACGATCCCCGCATTCAAACTGGAGATCGGTGATTTACAAGTAAGAGGACATGAGAGAAATATTTCATTGAATTAAGATATCATTTTTATGGAAATTATGTGTCTTATTTTCCGTAGCGTATACGTACAGTACAATGCGGTTTGTTGAACGTGCGATTATTGCGCGTGCTCATTTAAGTATTCTATTTTCACGTTTGATGACGTCAGCTGCTGCGTGGTGTAGTGGTTAAGGTCGGCGACTAGCAAACTCAAGGTCCCGGGTTCGACTCCGTCCTCGGTTTCCCGCCAAATCGTTATCTCACTAGTGAGATAACTTTATGGGTTATTACACGGTTGTATCTGCCATTTGACGCCAATATTGTGGTATAAAGTCGCTTATTGACTATCAAGTACATGTAATCTTTGATTTTATGTTGATGACTTCTGGGGATTTACTTTACTATCCACATAGATTACAATGAAAAATTTGTTCATTTCGATGTAGGGTTTTATATCCTCATGATATCTTGACTTACAGAAGTTATGCTCTTTTCTTCAGACAACAGCGGGATTTGTTATTACCGCAAAATCAAATGCTATCAAAAAGAAACTGAACTAGTATATTACAAACAGATATGAACATGTTTCTGTCAAGTTGGAAGTGTGCAATCTTCTGGAAGAAACTGTCAAGATTTGAAGTACAATGATATCTATTGGTTCCCTAGGAGAAAACCCAATTACCTGCTCGTAACCAAGGTGACAGATTTAGCCGACTGCTTTACTTCAATTGGCATTTTATCTGGCGAGATATTTTCAGAACCGTGGCAGAACAAAATGTTGTCTTTCTATTTCTACCCATCCTACCCAGTATTGCTTAATTGGCCGCAAATATATGTTCCCGTGACTACGTTAATCTTAAGAAACGATTGAAAAATGCGCATCAATAGATTACTAGTAATGTAACTCGCCAAGTACACCGGATTTTGGCGATGATTTACGAAGATGCTAACAGATGCATTGCATTGATTTGCAGCAACGGCGCGGAAAGAAGTGGGCTGTTCTTGGCGCTGAAAATAACCTGCGACAAAATCCAGTCAGGAAACGGAGTTGACGTGCTTCAAGCTGTTCAAAACATCAAAGAATATCGTCCACAATGCATCAATTCTTTGGTAACTATGTTATGTGCATAAGTACCGTAACTGATCAGCCATTTGGTCATGTTAAATTCTGAAAAATATATGTTATCTTTATGGTTTTATTTCGGCTGGTCATCTGAGTCGGATCATTATCTAGGCATTGGCTTTGAATAAGGTATTAAAGATGATTATTATTCATAAGGCTTATTTTTCCGTTTTTGGAGTAACTGTGAGTTGGTGCGATGTTCCTATCTACATGTTTGACTGTACTTTTTTTCAGAGCCAATACCAATTCCTCTATCAAACTGTGGCACGGTTCATAGAGAACAACAACACCTACGTCAACGTGCCGTGAAACACAGACACTGTCACCGTGTTACGTCTTTCCCCAAATTTACGTCACCGTTCACTAAATATGTGTAGCTATATTCCTGGTTTCTATGCATTTTCTTGTAAATTATGTACTTGATCGTGTGCCTTATGCCAAATATATTGCGATTATTCTTGATTAAAACCGATGTGATGCTTAGTTGCATATCTTCCTGTTTAACCCTTTACCGTGTACTCTACAGTAAATGTGTATAAACGTCGTGCATGATTTTGCTTTCACCATTGTAATTTTTTCCTAGACGAGCATATTTGTAAATCTAGTACAAATATCTTAGTACAATTTATATATATAGGCACTGTCTAATTAAATTCCTTATTGTAGTATGAATTCGTAAATTAGGAAACGTAGCGGAATTAGATGAAGTTTGCTTTTATTGATTGTGAGAATCCTGAAAATTGTAAACCCACTGTTGCCGTCCAAGGTACTCTAGTTTTCGTTGCTTTTTACATGTTATGTAACAATAGCTTGGTAAATCTGGAGTTTGTGATTGATGATGAGGTCTTTTAGCACTGGTAGCGTGTATTGTATCGGATTAAGTAGTAAACACTTTGAGTGTTCTATTTAGTTTAATCAAAATAGTAAAAGCTTTGCAGACGCCGCTTGTGACGAAGACAACAACGAATGTCTAGTATAGATTCTTTGATTTAATGTCTTAATCATGATATGCTTTGACATTAAAAACTTGTATATATTTTGAATGTAATTCTACAAATAAATCAACGTCGTGTACGATGGGAAGGTAATATTTTGACGCAATGCGTGCATATTCATTCAAAGACAGAATTCGCTAATACCAAGAAAACACGAATCACAACCTCCTCGACCCAGTCTACTCAAGCTCAACGCGATCTGAACATAGAACAAGCGCTGCATTACAGGAGCAACGAGTCGGGCCGTGAGGTCGACTGGCTTTTACGTGTGTTTTACAATTAAGAGAGTCAATTGAGCAAGTCTGAAAGCCAAAAACAAGAAAAAACGACGCGACGTACCAAATCAAAGAAATGTCAACGTTACAAGTATCGTTCCCTGCAGAGTGTAATCGTCTCGTCTGCTCTTTAGTGAATGGCAGATTCAACCTTTTTGTGGAGGGTGCGAGGAACCGACGAATATGTTTTTTCTTGAGTAAATAAAATTGGAAAAAAACAACTTGTTAACTAAAAAGTTACGTTATATGTAGTACATTGTAAACGAGTATACAGCAGAAAGGAAACAAAAAAAAAACATTCACGTTAACGTACTCTCGCTTTTCAGGTCAAGTTCTCACTCCACTTTCTGTTTTTAACCACGAGACTTGAACCAGAGCACATGCGCGTTAAGGTAAGTCTTAAGGGAAAGTCATTGTGAATTGTGAAAAAAGAGCAAACAACTATTTCCAATGGTCGTGGGTATAGGTCGGTTGTGGGAGATGTGAGTCGAGGGGTCGTGGAGTATGGGGGTCAATAGCGTTTTAGAACAATCTCATTCATGCCGCTTCTCAAGATGTTTTCGCCAAAGATCAATATTGAGTATGACTGCTGGTGCTGGCACAATAAGTCCGCTGTTTCTCTTCGGCTTCAGTAAGTGATAACACTCTTCACTTGACTGGGGGTCTCCGTGCAATCACTGCATGACACGATTGAATTAACTTTATGAACAACAGAACCACAATATTCTCAATGAACCTGAGAAGCTCAGATGGCATATAATGGTTATAATCGTGCTCATTGATGTTGAATGGTTTTGACAGCTCCTCATCTTGATGGACACGGCAACACCGACCCCCTGAAAAAACAATGAATGATCCGGGTGGGGTAATTTTCATAAACAGTAAATCGTACTGGTGGGAAGCATCCATTGAAACAAAAAAGTGTGAACCAAAAACATATCTTCTTCTATTGTCATTGCATTGGCTCTGAATTTTAACAGCTCTATACTCGTCTTGTTTGTTCAATACCAGCCGGTAGAGTCTTAGCAGTGGAAAGAAGGGCCATGTTTGTTCATTCAGTCACTGTTTGACGCAGTTAATGCGATAGAATCCTGTTTACCTGCTGTGTACATCATATCAAAATTCAGACACATATTCCTGCAGATTCGTGAGAAGAAATCTTCTCAGCTTGATTTAGTTTTTTAAACAGAGCCCCACAATATTACTTATAGCCAGTGATGTTGGCAATGATGTAGACTGCGACTCTGCCATGATTTTTAAACATTTAAAATAATTTGAATATGCATCGACTCTACGCTATCGCCGAACTGTACAGGTTTCAGCACCTTAATGGCGCGGGGTGAGCACGTAATGGTGACTTCGGTATTTTGGCGCGTGCACAGGAGTACACTATATCTAATAGTTTTGATAGCAAACTCCAGCGTTTCTGGTGGCGGTTAGCCATTAGGGATAGTGGGAGGGTTAGATTCCAAGACAAAATCTCGTCGGTATATCTGATAATTATACGCCAGCGCTCCAGTGGTTGCGGTCAGCCGTTGGTGAGAGTTGGAGGCCTAGGGTCCAATGCAAACTATTGACGTTATATCTGATAGGTTCGATAGTATACGCAGCGCTCCTGGTGAATGCCTAGGGTCCATTGCAAACTGGTGGTATACCGCTAACGCTCTTGGTGGCGGTTGGACCGATGGCTGGGTTTGCGACAATCCTCAACGAGGAGCGCTAGCTTAAACTATCAACACTATCAGATATTTCGACGATAGTTTATTATTGACTGATGGATGGGCACTCGAGGTAAATTGTCCTCCATGTAATCTGATAGCCGTGATAGTTTGGGGTATAACGCCTGTGTTGGAAGTTTTTATTTGTGATCGGCACAATCCTGGGTTTCGACTAGATTGAAATTCACTAATTCGCCAGACGGCGATCAGGTATTTGGTAGACAAGCGTTCAGCGCCACTACAGATCCCATGTAATGCAGATGGGAAGTTTCAACTACTAGCTGGTATGAAACAGCGTTTCAACACCTTTTCTGCTGTAACGATGTCGCTAAATTTCCATGGCTCTCTGGTGGGTTGTACTTATCTTACAAAATGCAAACATTTTGAAATATCAATGGATGGACAAGGACATAACGTTCCATACATTTCCCACTGCGAAGAAGTATCCGCCGACAAAGCCAGTCGCTGCGGCTAATAAAGCGACGGTGAGAATTTCGATCCCAGCCGGTGTCAAAAATTTAAAATAAGTCAGTGATCTTAACGTAGTCAAACATAATGGGAGGGCTGACTATGGAAATTATTCCTCTGCTCTTGAAATTAATGAACCGCATTATTGTAACTGATTTTCAGTCCAGCAAATCTGTGTCAGGATCAATCAGAAGTCGCTTCTGTGCTCTGCTCATTACTCTAGAGAGAACCAACATGGAAATACCCTATAGTGATGATGTGTTATATTCATTCAAACTGTGTTGTTAGATGATATAACTCATGCTGAAATTTATTTCAACGGTAGTAGATGTTCCTGTTTGAGACAGTATGAAGTACATGCAAAAGTGTTCACACCTACGGTAACTTCCCATGAAGAGGTCCTTCGTCGATTTTGAAGGTCTGTTATAACGTTTTAATACGAAGGGGCGTTTAATGCAATTAGTTTTGTTGAAGTGAACTCACCACTTTACCAGCTTACGAAAGGTTGACACTTGAAAAGAGACAATTCTTGAATGTTGGTTCACGACCGGAGAAGTTAATTTTAATCGTGTCTGTGTTCGACATGATATGTCCCGCAGAGTGTGAATGATTGGGTCTGACGCTCCGTTTACAGAGACAAAAATGAGACTGGCAGCAGGCAAAATTAGGTCATTTGCTATGATTGAGAAAAGGCAAAATACAAAATAAATTACCCTCAAACTATTTTTGATAAGTGACGTAATTGAACATGTAAAAATTGGAAATTATTGTAGTAGAAACCTTGTATCTTTTATAATCTTAACATCTTGAATATTAGTCTGACTATATCCAGGGAAAATATACACTGTAACGAAACGTTATCTGGAGTGAAGAGATATTAGCATTGTGTGTTTTCAGAATTTACAGTCACGTGACACGGTTATGTCTTGGCGGTATTCTTCGTATTTCATTTCTGTATACTTTTTCGATCCGTGATTGAGTTGAAATGTGACTGTGTTTCCGTTTATGTAAGACCCTTGAAAAAAATTCCTAATTTGGATAACTTCGGAATATAGCAAAATGACTGATCGGCTTCATATAGAACTTTCTGATGCTATGTTTCATGCAAAGTTCTTCATAACTGTGTTAAAATCGTTTTTAAATTACTTCTTTTTGCATGAGATTCTATCAAAAATGACTTAATGATTTGTATAAAAGTCACAGAAAATGGAAGCAAATTGATAAGCTGTAACTGCCTTTTTGATATTCCAACTTCAATTTTCAAATAAAATTTGATCACATTATTGATTGTCAATTTTCACAAAATAGACACGTACTGACACGTGGAACATATTTTGGATATTTTCCAATGAATATTCTGACGTAATCGTCATTTGCTAGGAAAATTTTATGTAATCAGGTTACAGATCTCTTTTTACGTCATGTCACGTATGTTTCTTTTTATGCCTATTTCCATATATATTTATTCTTTCCACTGAACTGTAAGACACCCTGTTTACCCTGTATGTGAGTATTTACGCCCACATTCCGGTGTCCGAAAATGTGCTTTTTAAAGGAAAAGTTTGGCGTTTAAGTGTTTCACGCATATAACTAAGCATCACTTACAACTCAAGTACAACTAAGAGGCCATTTTTGTAGGCGTACAAGTATATGACTATGCCGTTTTTGAAGATTCTCGGTTACTTCTGTTTCATTATTTTCTGCGTAGTTTAGTTTTCTACTTCGTTTTTCTTATCAGAAATTTGGTTAATGATTTTTATGAAACGTAAACACTCAGTATTTATAAAAGAATGATTAATTAAATATCACGTGAGCAACTGCTCCGTCATCCATCGGTGCCACGGTACAGAAGTTGTTTCTGTCAAAAGTCAAACTGTATGTGCGCATCGCACGGTCTGGCACTCAAACCCGGGGCTGCGAAAATTAGATCACTCTAGACAATGCGAAATATTGTCATGCACTACATGCTAAGCACGTGATCACTGAAGCTTTTCGTTAGAATGTCTAGGCTACGCAAGCCTTGTCAGAATCAACAGACATGTGTTTATCAGTGTCTAAACAACAACAACTTTTGCATCAATATGAAGTGAATCCGTAACTACACATTCATTCCGTGATAATCAGTTTAAACACACTTAAAATTGTGAAAGTGTAGGCCTTTATTTGTTCTGTGTGTGACAATAATTAACTGACTTAAATCCTGCGACTTCACTGCTTCTATTCTTCAGGACGTTCCCAGTGTAAATGTTCAAGAGATTTGCGTGGGCGAAGTTCTTAGTAAATAAAACCTCCGGCGCCTAACGGTTGAGGTTGGTGGGCCGAAAAAGTTTCATCTGGCTCTGTATCTGAAATGGAACACATGTGACATCAGTTTTAATGTAAACCGGTTGAAAGCCCGCCTTCAGTCACAAACAATTGACTTCTTAAAGATTTTTAAAAATAGTTCTGCACCTCCTCATTTGCTGGGCCTGTGATTGGCCAAATGTAGCATACAGCGCCACCTTTTGTTTAATGAAGTTTTATAAAACATCAACTCTATCTTAGTATTCATGCACATGTAGTTATATACAAGAAGCCCATAAAATGTACCAGTGTTTGACCAGGCCAATTATCACACTCGGCGCCAGAGTGAATGAGAATGACTACGGTGGTTGAGCGCCCTGATGCATATTATGATGGACACGTCAATTCATCAATGTAAAATTCAACTCATTTTATCATTGCGTTCATTCAGAAACGGATATTGATTGACACCCTATCTTGTGCAACCGCACGCGCATGTGTTTGACATTTTGTAAGGCTTCGTGAATTGGATTCATGTATGATATCACGGAATCTTTGAGGCGTAATGACATTTTTCTTACATTCAAACGTGTACATTAAGATTTTCGTCTAGCAAAGATCTATATTCAATTGATAACATTATTTCACCATCCTCAAACGTTTTTGCAACAATTTTGCAACATGCCCTGTGTACAAGTAGCAGTCTTAACAACATGTTGGAGATCGATGATCTATATGAACAAGGGAAACTGTGGCTGAACGCCCTGACGCATAGTTGATTGGACATGCCACTCAACTATGTAATTGTGACGTTTTCGGAAGCGAAGCGGTACTAAATTACAAATGGCAACATTTTGAACAACCCTGTTAGTTTTCTAACTTTGGAAAAGTCGATGTCGTGTCGTACATGTACAGTAGGATAATCATTTGGATATCAGGCTTGACAAAACTGGTTTGCGTTAAAATTTGTTTTTGTTATTACGAAAATGAACAAAGAAAGTATATTTAAAATCTTCAATGTGTTATTCCGTCGAAGACGTGTAAATTGGCCTTACATATTCCAGCCAATTCCCCAGATTCGTCCGCAGTGACAATGTGCCTCCCCTCCGATGGAATGAATTGGACGCTTAGCATGACAGCAAGCAGCAGGATCGTGACCAGACGAATAGATTTGTCACTGCTTTTGACCATTGCTAACTGTTGTGGTTACGGACAACCTGAAACATATCAAGATTTAGTAATAAATTAGCGGAACAGCCGTAACTAGCTGGACAGATTCAAATGAATCGTGCAATGCTATGATCACTGCATAGACTCTGTTAGCCGGTAGGATACATGTAAGTAACAATTTCCTACTGTCGCAGCCAAAAATTTTGAAATTATCTCGACAGTTTCGCCGAATGTCATCCGGCTTGATCACAATACATTCGACGGATGAGGCGGTGAGGATGTGTATTGCCATACCACTAGGAGTCTATCGTGAGAGTGTCACATCGTGAAGTTTCCCTTGTCTCTTCTCACATTGGACGCATTTTTTTCTGATGGTTATCACTTCATTTACGGAAACGTATTGAAGAACACAAAGATGACAGCGCTGTAAACAGTCTGAAGTTATTTTGCTACGGTAACCGACCAGATTGTTAACAACCATGAACCAGGATAACATAAAAGTATAATGTAAAGAAACGTGCAATAAAAGTAAAGAAGCGATTATCAGTCAGAAAAACATCAATCTAAAATGAACAGAGACGAGGGAAACTTTTCCATCATGACTTTTCCCCTCCTAAGGTAGACTTCTAGCGGTAGATAATGGTACTACACATCATCACTTTATTGTGATCAAGCCGGATGACATACGGCGAAACTGTCGAAGTAGTTAAAAAATGTTGGCCCGTTACTTACATTTCAGTACATTTATGGACTCGGGTGTTCACCAAAACGCTGCAAATATCCTTACAATGTTACAGATGTTTGCATCAAATGATGTCAATAATTAGAACTGGCGTAACTGTTATTCAAAAATCTGAACGAAAAGATAATAAAAAAGTGCAACAACGTCTAATTTGTTATTTCATTATGAATGTTTTTATGAAGACAATCTGGCCACGTTTTTTTTTTTTGAAAATTACACCCAATCATTGCGTGACCGTCCTCCTTTCTTGAGCCTCACAAACATTGGTTTGGCTAGTGAATTTTTTAATTTCTGTGTGAATTTTGTGTTTTCGGAACTTTCGACAGGGATATCATGCGGAAAAATGTTTGATTTACAGAGGTCATCGAACTTTTTTCCATTATCTGAACACGTAACGAGTAACGTCAGTTGCGAATTGTTTGAGTAGTGTGTGGGGAAACAACGTGGCAAAACTTCACTGACTCGAATTATTGCCAGTCTCCGCTAGTTTGCGCCAGCTTTTTTGAAATCTGTCATTATGCTTCCTCAGAGAAAGCAAAAACGTGACAAACACGACAATTACTTCATTTCATTAATGTTCACGTACATGCATAGTAAATAAACACCAAGAGAACTATAATAAACTCTAACATAATCAAAATGACGTAACTTAATGAAAACACCCACTCCGTTAGTAAGCAAATTCCGTTCATATTTTTAAGAGCAAATTCACTGCATGCTTTTTAATGAAAGACATAGGTTTGACTTACATGTAGTTTTGTTTGAAAGTTCTGGATAACGTCTCTCATCGAGTAAACTTACCTGGTGATTTCTCAGACCGATTAAAATTTTGATCTTGTCTCGCGTTATTTATATTGTCTGGAGAAATACATGTAGGTGCTAAAAGCTTTGATTCCTGAGCTCATTTCCATTCTCTTAGTTGGTCAACATTTAATTAATTAACGGACAATAGGCGTTGAATGTAAATGCATAACTCTCATAACTCAAAGCTCCTATTGCTTTTAAAGAGCTGTCGCTTAAGCGTGTTGACCACGAAAGGTTATTAATAATAAGATCTTCGTGTAAAATTTTCGAATGCATAAAGAAAATATGACGAACGCAGTTCGTTCTCATACAAAGGTTATGGAATGTTTAAAGTATTTGAAGCGCATTTGCGTGAAATCAATCGATGATTTGCGTCACCAGTAAATTTAATTTCCAGTTTTACAATTTGTTGACAGAAATTAGCGCACTACCTTCTGTTGGTTTTTACAGAGACAAAACCTACACTGTTTATGTTCGACCAGAAGTCGGTACTCAGCAACATCAAGCCACGCCCATGTATCTTTTTGACGTTTCAAATGAAGACTAAATGTTTAACAAAAAATGGCACGTGCTGCATGAACATGACTTTAGTCTACAAAATGAGTTTAAGCTCTTATTTTGTTTCTGAATTTAAAACCATTGAAGTTTTAATTGGTTTTATTGGGAAAGTAATTCATTAAGTCAATAAAAACATTTATTTAAATTCCGTCTCAATATTATAGCATATTCTAGTCTGAGTTACATGTAATAATCTACGAGAATATTGAAACGAATTTGACAGCAGTTGTTACACCTGATTCCTGCTAGCTACATTACATTCCACAAGAACGTGATCTTACGTGTAGTTATAATCTACATGTACAGTAAAATACGTGTACTGTATGCACTGTCAAATCAAATCGCTTAAGAACCTTCCGCAAGGGCGAGATTATTCGCTTTTGTCGATGACAGTGCGTGTGTCTGTATCCACAGCATACACCTGCACAAAGAGGGCACTCACTCGCGTCTACAGGTATAAGCGAATCTTAGGAGCATGCTACTACATGTAAATTTTATCGTTCAATGACGTATCGGTAGTATTTTTTATCTACTGTATGCGCTTTTATACACTGTGCAGTCGCTTACCACGGGGCAGTCACGGATTGCAGTACCATCTAATACAAGAGGATAAGTTACATTTTGTGTTTGATCGTTCTCTTTATAACTCACGGAGGTCTATCATTCTGTTTAATAATATTTCACTTCAAATCCCGAACTTTGCAGATTTCAATAGATTAGATACGTTAAAACTGTTATTTCAGTATTTCCCTAAGCAATTTACCAAATATATCAAGTCTGCTTTTGAACTTAGAAACTGACGCATTTATGGTAGGCCTACATCTGAGTTGTGTGGTTAAAGCGACTAATAAGCACAACTGGGCTGGGTACTTATCTTAGGCTTACGAATGTTATACTGTTTGATTTAATTGTTCTTGTCACTATAATAAATACATACTATACTACTACTACTACTACTACTACTACTACAATACAACACTGTTTATACATCAAAGCAAAATACAGTAACTGTGGGGTTAGAAAGAAACCGTAAAATACATGTACATACATAAATCAAGGTTATTGCAATTCATCTATGAAAACTTCAACACATCTTATCATTACGTTCATTCAGAAACGGGTTTACATTTACACGCCTTCCTGTACAACGCACCCGCATTTGTTTCACATTCGCAAGGCTTCGTGAATTGGGCTTATGCATGCTATCACGGAATCTTTGAGACGTAACGACATTCTTCTTACATTCAAACGTTTACATTAAGATTTTCATCTAGGAAGTACATAATGCAGGATCTACAATCAATTCAGATTATTCTCGAACATTTTTGCAACAATTTTGCAATAATTTTGCAACATGCCCTGTGCGCACTTAGCAACATCTTAACAACATGTTGGAAATCAATGACCCATATGTCCAAGGATACCATTTTGGCTAAGCCTGCGTCAGGCGACTTCTTGTCGATCACGTGATCAGTCTGATGTTAGCGAATGGCAAAACATGACTGTGCTTTCCTCTGAACACATTCAACAACATCTTTACATCGTGATGTTGCCACTTCAAAAGCTAGCAATAAAAAATTCACCAGACAGTTCTTTTACCAATATTTTTTGATGTATGTGTTCACAATCGGGTAATTGCGTAACTATTAAACGTTTGCGAGCGTCTTATTAGAAGAGGTTAAAGTGGACTGGCGAGTGACGTCAGTTGCAGAGTACGCCCTCTGTTGGGATTCGGCGACTTAAGGGTGTACCGTAGCCGAGGGTGTGTTATCTAGTGTCCGGTTGCATGAAACAGTCCCAAATAAAGACTCGACTAAGTTTCTTTACTTACAGATCTATCATTTTCTATCATTTATCTTGATTATGAGCTCCTCTTTTACTAATGACATATTCTAATAATATAAATAAAAACTGAGACCTTTTTATTAAAATTCGTTAATAACTAAGAACTTGGCCCTTAAATTAGGGGCGTTGCATGAAAAGATCCCTATTATTTTCAATAGCATTGAGAACTTAACGTAGACTTCACTCAACGATTTATATCACAGTCTCAAACTGACTTAGTCTGAAACAGCATAAAAGGGACAATCAGTATTTGGGACTGTTTCGTGAAACCGGAAGCAGAAGCCTAAAATGAGTGCTCGCTATTAAGTGACAGCGCACTCATTTAATTAAAGCATTTACTTGTGACCGTTTAGAATCGTTGTCGTTGCTCAAGGTTATGACATTAAAACTTAAAATTACGTCAGACACCGTCTTGAGTTCTAAAAACTAACTAGCTACACTCGAGTCAACGGCTTCGTCTACCACGGTTGAGTACACAAACCAATTCACGAGCGATTCCATGTAAAGTGGACGGGCATGTTAAATCCCACCTCCAAAATCGAAAGATATCAATGGATTGCCCAAATGTTGCAATAATACCATTCCAACTTTTTCAAGACTCAAAAAGCCCATCTTCCCGAGAACCACCTATGCACAATTCTGGAGCATACATATTGTAAAAGGCCGATGTTGTCAGATAATATCCGGCGCACTGCAAGGCTTGTCACGTTTTCACAAAGTCCAGCCCATGATCAATATATTTATTGTTCGCTAGTTCTCTATATAAAGAAAATACAAATACATGTATATAGTACTTCAGTTCAAGCCTTCATGTCCCAATGCAAGTTATTACTATCACCAATCACCCCAACTCTCAAGTGGCAGCAAAGCTAAGATCCGAGGGATAATATAAGCTATTTTCATAAATGATCTTTCAATATTTTGTGTCCAAACAGCCCGCAGTATTCATGTAACGTTGGCATAATGCCGTTATCGTCATATGCCTATTATTTTAAGAGAACTCTGTTTTTTTATTTCCCGCCTTCATAGAGCGCAATTACTGAAAAAGTCGGCTTGTTAGCTTCCTACCACGGTACTGCGCACGCGCTACGCTTGCACAACTCTAAGCTGTGTATTGCCGAAAGCGATCGAGAGCGCTCGCTCCCGATAGGGGGCTCAGGAATCGCCAGCGCTTGTGCAACACCCCAGGATTCTGTTGGTGTTGATCACATTCTCTATTGACACGAAGATGGCACTTTTTCTGATGAACATGTACAGTAGCAGCTCACTGGTTCCCTGCGTGCCGCTAGGTAATAGCCAGCACGCAGTTATCACTTAATTTTTCTTCATTGGTAAAACTTTCTACACCGGCGTTTCTGATTGACTGGTCGAATCCTCAACATTCAGCGCTTTACGCAAACAAACTGACATGACTGATGGAGGAAGTGTAAATGTGGTCTGTTGTACAGACAAATCGGTGCTTAAGATTCATGTTCAAGAAATATGAATCCCAGAAAATTGTGCCGGGTTGCGCTTTTTTGGAATGCATCTTTCTACTGTCGCTGATTTTTGTTTACGACGCTGTCCTGTACTCATACAGTATGAATAACACACCAGTTTAATGGGCCAGACGTGCATGTGCCAGATGTACACGTATGTGCTTCAAGCACGTGGTTATTAAACATTACTGCAGAAACAAAATAGTTGCTGAAACGCCAATTGCATGACAAGGCTAAAAACCCTTCATAGTTCGCCATTTTTTTGTTGTAAAGCTAACCAATGACTGCCGAGGTTACATCAATCAATGATAAAGCGCGGGCTATTGCCTGCTACCTGCGTGCTGCCTAGCGGCACGCAGGGAACCAGCGAGAGAATGCTGACTTGGTGGAACCGGCGAAGTCAATTCATTTACCTAGTTTCTGACATATTTGAGGCGCAACAATTCTTACTAGCCGAGTTGAACGAGTAAATAAACGTTATATTGAGCCAATTCATTTTTAAGCCAAATAGTTCTAAGCAACGGCAAAACTTTAGTAGCATTAAAACCTTTTTTCCTAGGTCACCACTACTGTCCTATTTACTTAGATCCACTCAGATTATTTCCACTTTTAACCATGTATGGTATTTTGAGAGGAAAAAGTATGACATTGCCTTGCATCAAAGGCAATGCCCAGTGATCATTTCTCTCTTAAATAACTTCTTTTGTTTTCCTTTGTCGTAAATTGTCTCTTTTTTGAATTACTTTTAGCGAACTCACGAAATGTCGTCGAATTCCCCAATATTGTTTGACAGCTAGTTGTAGGGAAGCCGACTTATAGACGAGACAGTCTCGCCACCTGGTGATTGAGGTTCTAAACGCTGAGCGAGTTCTTATTTTTGTAAAACAGCGATAAGGTGATAAGTGAGGCAGCAATCAGAGAAGTGTGCCATCATATCCATGAGCGGCACTGGTGCAAAATAGCGCAGAATGTCAATATGGTATTCCGAGATGTGTCTATTCATCCGCTCCGAGAGATTTTCCATGGCATTTCTGATGCGCCGTAATGGATTCAGCCTCATTTCGCAGGTATCAATGGGTGAATATCAAGTACTTATGGTTCTTTTCATTCGAGACTTTGTCTTCTCCCTCGTCCACGAGAGCGATCTCCATAAACAACATGTTTTTTAAATAGCCCCCGTATGCAAAATTGCCCGAGTACTTTTAGACAAAGCTACCGTTTTACTTAGACTGGTCTTCATTGATCCTTTCACAGTGGTACGTCCACACGTGTACCAGATGGCAAATCACAAACTAGAGAAATGGAGAGGCTATAATCCGACATAAATTCAAAATCCGAAATGATCACGTTTGTCCCACTGCAACTGTTTTACCAAATTCTCTAGTTCCTACAGTACACGCATTCATATGTTTGCATACAAAGAAATCGTCCAGGTAGGCTTGCGTGTCCTCTAGGTTGAATACAAAACCAATCAACTAAATATTACTCATGTCCATGTATGGTTTGCACTTCAGATGATGTTTGACGCTGCCATAGCATACATTTTGGATTTTTCCGTGGCTTTTCGCCTGGCCTTGTCGAGTTCCTTCTCTGTTTCCCAACCGGTTTTAATGTATTGCTTTCCTTTGCATATCAGAACAATCTGCACTGCTGTTAACACTACTCCAGTCACAGCAATAATTGGACCAACAATGCGAAAGGCAAATCCAACGTTTGCCGCAGACTCAGAATCGTCCATTACGGTCAAGCCGAGGATCAGGATTCCCAGTCCAACCAAGGCAACGAAGGTGCTCAGAGGTGCCAGGTTCAACGATATTCGCAACAGAATGGGTGCGTCCCTGGGAACACCCATTTTCCCGAAGCAGAAGAAGTCGTGGGGTCGATAAACGGTTTCGATCTCATCGGATGGTGACAGGGGTAATGTTGCCGTACGACCCACTTCGACTTGGTTCATGATATCGTCTGGGGAATCTTCTATGTCCGACAGTGTACGTCTCGGCGGACATGATTGTCTTCCAGCCATGTTGGTCGTCTGCTCTGCGATGAGTAGTTATTCGATCTGTCGACAAATAATGGCTTTGATTTTTGCCTGCTCTATGATTTGTAATTATGCGCTCTGTCGACAAATAGTGACTTTGATTTACGATTAATAGTCGCTAATTTTCTAAGACTGCTGGTCGATAATGACTATCCACGAATCTGCATATCACACGACAATATCTCCCCCAGGAACCTGGTCGAGATCCCTTGTAATCTTTGCCTTGTAATTAGTCTAGCTGTACCAGCTTAAAAGTATGAACTTGGTCGGAAATCGCAGTTACTTTAGCACTGAACTGTGTGCGTACTAGATGTTTTAGTCGCAATGTGATGAATGTGAGCAATTTAATGGTACCAAGATAGCATACGCCACTATTTGTAACATTGTTTGTGCTATCGTGACATTTGTTAGGCGAAGGGAAACGCTGCAAAACTGATGAGTGTGAAGGTTTATTGCGTTATTGGGCACTTGGAACGCAGACGAGCAGTTATGTCCGTAATGTGATCCTCCACGTATATTCTACCTTTCAAGCATATTGCACATCAGATTTGCCAAATCCCGTAAAAATGAGTGACTAGGTGAGATGTCGAGAAACTTCCGAGGCGTCGGAGAGACAAAAACAGGGTGATCCAAAAGACGCTAAACATATTTTATATGTTATATTTTAACTTAGTGTTTACGGCATTCTTCCATATTTTTCCAGTTCTTCCCACACAAAAACCTTACCGGCGAAACTTTGGCAGGAATACCATACCTGATGGAGGGGCAATGGAACTTGTGGGAGCCAAATTTCGGAACATTGGAACTGTAGCGCAAAACTAACAGGCCTAAATTTCGGAGTCACAGAGGTCCACCTTATTCGAACAATAAGCCCCTTGCGAAAATGACTGAAGTAATCCTCGAAGAAATCAAACCACCGTATCTCGCAAGAATTTCAGATTTCAACAAAACGAGTTAATCGATTACGTAGATACTCCAAAATGACCTTCAACTGTTCTCTCACAAAATAAACATTGTGCGGAGGCACACTTGATCGAGGAGAGAGTTCTGACAGAAAGGGGTCGATGGCTAAGACCTTTATTTGCACGTGCTACTCTTCCAGTCTCCTGAAATTCGGTCACCAAAGGTTCACCAATTTCGTGCAAAGGTACCAAGAACTCAACGATTTTCATTCATTGCATCATAGTGAACGGTTCAGTTTTGACCCATATTGGTTTCTACACCACCTACATTGTATAGGATTTAGGATGAAATGTAAAATGAGGCGGTTACTTAATTAGACCGTCCCGAATTTCATACTATAGTACTGTACGAACAATTTCACAACAACATACTCTTACACCGCCATCAACCGTTCTAGTGACAAAAACATGCATTTTCTTCACTATCGTTTGCTCTTCCACAGCAACGCCATTACGAATTTATCCTTAGGTTGAATTACAATAGGAATCCCCTTCACCGGAGTAATATTGACACAGCGTGGTAAGGAACTTAATGGTCCGCTATCAACCATAAAAATCAATCCTAATATGAGAAAGAAACAAGACAAGCCTGCTTGTATAAGTCGAGTAAGTGATTAAAAGCTGTTTTGTTAAAAAGTCGTGATTTCATTGTCCTATTAGGTATTGTTGTGAAACTATTGCGAAAAAACAAGTATCAAGCCAAAAACACGCCGTGGTTGAAGTTTTGAAGTAGAAAAGTGAACGCTGTTAGTCACGGTGTATTGGCATACAGTAAATACCCTGTGTGAGTTAGCTGTTACTTAATCAGTTTTCCATGGGTTGAAAAATGTTGAAAATATTTTAAGAAATGTGCTATCAATTGATCTTACCAATGAATGTGACTCGAAACTTATACTTGACCCGCATGGGAATTGAATATTGAATAAATATATCGAGGAAAATTTAGTTGCGTTTTTGACAACACTACAAACACAACTGCGTTTTACCCAAAAAGAATCGGCGAAGTGATTAAGAACCATTCAGATGCAAATACAAAATCAATCCATCAATGTTTCTCATTTGGTAGCGCTACTTCACGTATTAAAATTGCATAAATTTTCTTTAGCAAATCATCGTCTGCTTTGTAGACCGATCAATAGATGGAACTAAATAAGTATCAGATCGGGTAAAGTCATCTATATGCAAAACGGATCCATTCACATGTACATTTGGCGGCAGATGATGTCACACTACCACTACTACTACTATATATTTACGTTCGACACACGTCTCGAGTATACGTCACAAGAACCGGTTTTCGAATCTGGATGAGATTTGCGTTCAACGGTGTACAAATCCAAACGAACTGGGACATTATAATAAAAGTTTATCGTTTACCTATGCCAGTCTTTTAAGGTTATGCGTACCCCTAATTAAATGTTGTCTTCATCTTGAAGTATTCAAGTAAGAAGCAAGCAAACGTACTGTGAAACGAAAAGTCCGGCGGGTAGATCTATTTATGCCATTTACAATTTTGTGCCAGCCTGGTAGTAACGTGGCTGCGTTTTTGGTTAAAATGTCGTTTTCAATGGAACAGTGAAAGGGAAAAATATCCTGAGCAGCATCGCCCAATTCTTTGCATTTCTTGTTTTCAAAATGCCTCGAAATTGGATTTTCCGTGCTTCATGCCGATTTTTTAAATCAAAATACATTTTTCAGTGTTTATCACTTTTCTTAAAATAAAGACACCATTGCCTTTCAATCGGATATAAAACCAATGATACTTCTTTGCACTTGAATAGGTGGAATCTGTCAAAGTTGTGTTACGAAGTTTGAAGTGAGGCTCAACCAGCAGTCTTTCGGTCAAAATGCTATTATGTGTGAACGGTCGAACAGCCGCCGTGTTGTTCGCGACGATTTATGCCCCAAGCTACGCTTGACGGTTTGTGACAGTTACTATAAACTATTCCTTCCTTTGCCTAGTTTTTCAAAAACAATGGGTCGTATTTATCACTGAAACTTGAAAGATATTCCACTGGAGGGTAATTCCCAAAGAACGCATGCGAAGGCATGAAAATTGATTTGGCGAGAGCCGTGTGACGGTACAACAGATTATGTGTAGGATTTGCATCATATTGATAAATCGTGGACGGCGCAACACTGAAAAGATTGGGGGGAAGGGGGGGGGGCACAATTGTTGTCAGCATTGTGTATTTACATATATACTTGTCCAACGTTTCGATGAAATTCACTTCATCATCCTCATAGAGTGTAGCAAACCTCAACAAGCATGGTTAGATGTAACACAATCAACTAAACCAAAACTGACTTGTAAAAGAGTTACAAGTCAGTTTTGTTCGTTACGTACCACCATGCTTGTTGTTGTTCTATGTACTCCTTGAAGATGGTGAAATGATTTCATCGCAAAGTTGGTCAGTATTTAAAAGCACAATGCTGACAACAATTGTGCTGAGTTTCTGTTACTAATTTGGGTGTTTTGTAACCTCAAATTATTCCACGGAGGTGTTTCATTATGTACTTTTGTGAAAATTCATCTTGCAACAAGTCATTTGACTCTTCAAATGGAGAATACCGTCGAACACTTCGGGATATCCCTGTGATATTTATCAAAAGAGACTAAATTTCAAGATTTAAGGTGGTTCTCTGCCACTAAAACAGAATTCAACCTGCTCACCAGGTATGTTTATGGTTTGTTCGTAAAGATTTTTAATTTCTGTTCATATCAAAGCATTTTCTTTTACTTTCAAATTTCAAAACACTATCTGTCAACTGCTCGCCACAAGACAAAGCACCTCTTCTTGTTTAGTGTGGGAAGACACAGGCGTAGTACATTTCCCTTATATGAAAATGTGACCTTTGTCTTCCAGCAACTTACTGTGAGGGCATGCGGGCATTTATCATAAGTGAGGGGAGATTAGAAACTCTCTGGTAACCACAGCATTTCAAAATTGTGAATTTTGTGATTTTTCGGGAAATTTCCTCACAGGGGAAAGTAAATTGCTCTGCACTAGACGTTGCGAGATAGTACTTTAGTCAGGACTTGCTTAAAAGCTATTTCGACAACTTTTCGCGGTCCATGACTAATTAAACAAAAGTCAACAGTACACCAGTAATGGCAGGACTGAAAATGACGTCGTGCACGTTTTTTTAGGTCTGTAAAGCAGAAACCATCACTTTCATTCTCTCTTAAGTAATATCCGTTTGCTGTTAGGATTGAAATTTGCACTTGAATAGATACGAAACACCTCTGAGGGACAATTTGAGACTGCGAAGATACCCACACGTGTTTAGAGTGTCGGTGTAGATGTTGTGAGCGAGAGTAGACGTCTGTTGTTGGCGGACGGTGTAGTTGGTGGTGATGTCGACCTCGGTGGTGGTGTCGTTGTGTGACAATTGTGAATGTAGTCTGTTATGTCGCCGGTGTCAGTGTTCTGCGATTGTTGCTGGGACATTTACATGTATATGTAAATGAGCTGTTGTGTTGGCCGGGTGCATTCAAATGTTCGACCTGGGTGCGGCAGTCAAGATCCAGTCGTGACACGATGTAGACGTGTCTTGAAGCTGTTTAGAGGAAGCGGAACGTTTGTGTCGATATGAGTGAAGACTCGTGACATTCAGCGGACAAAGTGGGACCGCAAGATGATGGTGTTCAAAGTCGGATGCTAGAAGCCGGTAAGTGCACTGTACACGAACTGTGTGAAATGATAAGCTGCCGGGACTCTGTGACTCAGTAATATTAGTTTGGGTGCCACATGGGAGTGGTCTACCCATCCAGTTATGAAACTTATTAGTGTTTGTGTGTAAACGTTTGTTATTGTTGGAAGCTTCATTAAATATTGTTTCTTTTTTCTACTGAATTGTCTGAAAAAATCACGTCGTGACAGCGGGCGACGTCGTCATGATCATAGGCGGAGTCGTCGTCATTGCTGGTGCGACTATATCCTTGCATCACTGCATGGCGGCAGTCAGTATCGTTAATTGCCAATGCCGACGGCCGTTTACTCGGCATCGTTGCTGTAGAGTCCTTGCCTTTATCATCGATCTCACTTACTCCGTCAATGTCGCCAAGCACTGAAGGCCTACTGTTTTCAGAGTACTTGCATTTTTATGCGCCCTCATATTTATATGTGGACGCATTATGCCGTCATCTCCGTCTGTCAGGGCGTCGTCCGTCCAGCGTCCGTCCGGCAATCGTCCGGCGTCCGTCCGGCGTCCGTCCGGCGTCCGTCCGGCGTCCGTCCGGCGTCCGTCCGGCATCTGTCCGGCGTCCGTCCGGCGTCCGCTGCTCTAACTCCAAAACCGTTTGACGTATGTTTATGAAATTTTGCACACGTGTTCCTTTCATGGATGGGACGGCATGAGCGACTAATCCGGCAACTTTCGGACGGATCCGACTACCGGTGTGCCCCCTATTGGCAATTTTAGTTTTTTACGCTTACCTCTTAATCTTCAAAGGTCCTCAGCGTATTTTCATAAAATTTGGCATGTACAATGTAGGCATTTATTAGTGAGATGACGCTATCCTCCCGTTTTCGGATAGATTCGACGTAATTTGCGCCACCTGGTGGCCATTTTTACTGTTTTCGAGTCTATTTTTAGGCGTCCACCCCTCTATCAACCAAACCACTCTTCGGATGATTGTGGAAATTGGCATACAGTGTACATGTTCTTACTATAAAGTAGACGGCTAACGATGATTTTCGACGATTTTGACGACTGTGGCGCCTCCTAGTGGTAGCTTTGTTTTTTTTTTGCGCCTATGACTGTATCTCCCAAACCGTCTGCAGGATCTTTACTAAATTTAGTATGTGCATTTATGTTGACAAAGAACAACGACGACTTTCGGACGGATCTGTCTACTGGTGTGCCCACTGGTGACAATTTTAGATTTTACGTTTACTTTTGTATCTTCAAGGACCCTCAACAGATTTTCACAAAATTTTGAATACAGGCATCTATTGGTGAGATGACATTATCCTCCCGTTTTCAGATAGAATCGAGGTATTTTGCGCCACCTAGTGGCCTTTTTTTGTTGTTTTCGTGTCTGTTTTTGGCGTCCACCCCTCTATCAACGAAATTATTCTAAGGATGGTTTTGCTGTCGCGTCTGCAATGGTAGTTTTGTTTTGTTTTGCGCCCATAGCTGTGTCTCCTAAACCCACTGCTGGATCTTCATTAAATTTGTTAAGTGTATTTGTATGAAGCTAACAACAGACAATGGCGACTTTCAGACGGATCCAATGAACAGTCCCCTAGTGGCAATTTCATTTTATTATGCCTCCACACATTTATATGTGGACGCATTATGCCGTCATCTCCGTCCGTCCGTCCGTCCGGCGTCTTTCCGGCGTCCGCTGCTCTATCTCCAAAACACCTTGACGTATGTTCATGAAAATTTGCACATGTGTTCCTTTCGTTGATGGGACGGCATGAGCGAACTTTCGGGCGGATCCGACTACCGGTGTGTCCCCCTAGTGGCAATTTTAGTTTTTTACGTTTACCTCTGTATCTTCAAAAGTCCTGAACGGATTTTCAAAAAATTTAGTCTATAGGCACCTATTAGTGAGATGACGCTATCATCCCGTTTTCAGGTGGATTTGACCTAGTTTGCGCCACCTAGTGGCCATTCATACAGTTTTTTGCGTCCACCCCTCTGTCAACCAAACCGCTCAAAGGATGATTGTGAAAATTGGCATGTATGTTTTTACTATAAAGTGGACGGCTGACGATGATTTTCCAACGACTTCGACTACTGTGGCGCCTCCTAATGGCAGTTTTGTTTTTTGCGCCTGTGACTGTATCCCCTAAATCGTTCGCAAGACCGTTACTAAATTTAGTAAATGTATGATGGTAACAACAAAGGACGACAACTTTCAGACGGATTGACTACTAGTGTGCCACCTAGTGGCCATTTTTACTGCTTTCGAGTCTGTTTTTTTGGCGTCTATCAACCAAACCGCTTTCAGGATAATTGTGAAAATTTGCATGTATGTTATTACTATGAAGTGGACGGCTGACGACTATTTTCCGATTTTCCGACGAGTTTGACTACTGTGGCACCTCCTAGTTGCAGTTTGTTTTTGCGCTCATGGCTGTATCTTTTAAACCGTTTGCAGGATCTTTACTTAATTTAGCAAGTATATTTTATATGATGTTGACAATGGATGACGACGACTTTCGGACGGATCTGACTAGTGGTGTGCCCCCTAGTGGCAATTTTAGTTTTTTACGTTTACCAGTCTTTATCTTCAAAGGTCCTCAACAGAAGTGACGCTATCATCTTGGTTTTGGATGGAATCGAGTTATTTTGCGCCACCTGGTGGCCACTTTTTTCCTGTTTTCAAATCTTTTTTGGCGTCCACCCCTCGATCAACCAAATCATTCTAGGGTGGGTTTTGAAAATTGGCGTATATGTGTGAAGAGGACGTTTGGTGATGGCGATTTACTATTGTGGCGCCTCCTCGTGTTGGTTTTGTTTTGTTTTGCGCCCATAGCTTTGTCTCCAAAACCCGATGCAGGATTTCTATTAAATTTAGTAAGTGAATTTATATGAAGTTATCAGACGACGACTTGCAGGCGGATGGAACGGACGCTGTGCCCACAAGTGACAATTTCATTTTTTCTTTTTTCCTTTGTTTCTTTGAAGTTCCTTGACAGATTTTTATGAAATATGGCATGTTCCCGTTTTTGGATGGATTGTACGTTTTTGCGCCGTCTAGTGACCATTTTTATGATACAAATAAATAACCCCAAAAGCACACCGTTCGCAATACATTCGTGAGCGCATTTCAACGCTCCTCGTTGTTCTTGTTCTGTTTTCCTTTGTTTCTCTGAAATTCCGTGACAGTTTTCTATGAAATTTGTCGAATAGCTTTCTATTAAAGAAGCTATGACATGTTCCCATTTTCGGATGGATTGTGTGTTTTTGCGCCATCTAGTGGCCATTTTTATGACACATAAACAAGCACGCCGTTTGCATGCGATACATTCGTGGACGCATTTCAACGCTCCGCGTTTCTCTTGTTTATTTCGAGTTTGTGCGCAAGAAAAAGGACAAATCCCGGGCTTAACTGACGAATTTGAAATTCACAGACAAAATGTGTAATTCTTCAGCAGCAGGCGATACAAAGTTGAAATCGGGCACGGGATGGTAGTGTGACGATTGTTTTGTGTTTGAGCCATAATTTTACTAGAATTACAGAGGAAAGTTCTTCTAAATCAGAAATATCACGAACTAAGTGACAATAAATGTTGGGTTTTTGAGAAATTTCACATATTCAGCTGTGTGTTACAGCGATGGCTTTATAACCATGCGCCAACATAATTATGACAAGGACATAATGACATGACAATAATCATTACAATCATCATCATTATCACCGCCATCATAAACCTCTTTAACTGTTTGTTTCATTTTTGTTTATTTAAAAGTCAGTGGACCAAAACATCAGAACATATTACTTAACAAACCATGGTACAGTAAAAACTTTGTGTAGTTATTTTTGCACTCACGATAGCAGTCCTAATTTTCTCTAAGTCCTGACAAATTTTAGAAATTCCTTTTAATTATAGTCTGCATTGCAATGAATAAAAAATTCCTTAATTAGCTGTGAATTTTTCCCACAGATGGCACACCTCACAACTTAAAGGAGAAGGCAACCTTTTCATGTCATTTTTAGTAAAAATACGGTTCATTGATTATTCCAAACATATGATTCAATTAATTACGGCTTCCCGCAATTTTATAAATTAGACGTGCCCTACTCCGGAAGTGACGTTTAAGATGTTAAAAATTCCCCGCCATTTTGTTTCTGCGTTTGAGTTTACTTTGAGGATCTGTTCTACTGTTGTTTTCGTCCTGGTTTCCTAACTTTGTCGTCACCACTCGCCATCGACGAGTATTCTACGACAAGCTATATTGTTAGAGAATTCAATTACGTTGGATTAATTAGGGATTGTTCACTTTGAAGTAGCCTAAAAATGGCTGGAGTCGGCGACCCATATCACAGTGACGTGATGTCGAGGATTTATTTCGCGAACAGTCAGTGGGTGGATATATGTTTGAGCCTGAAATTAGTGAGGTAAAATAAGTACCGACAGCTGTTGAGAGGTACGAGGCAGAGACCGAGGACAGACGTGGTGAGACGTCTTCGTCCAAATGCACGTTGTGCACTGTTATGTCGGCCTTAATGGAATGTCTATGTTGTTCTCACTGGATGGTGACTTGAGCACCCAAACCGCTTACATCCCGTCGTGTGACTCCCTCGCCACACATCTGGCACTCGGTAATTCTCCGTTGCGTGGACAGGTAACGTTGTGTTCTTCACACGAACGAGCAGAGTAGGCCTACGGCGGAGTGTGTCATCTTTCGGAATGCGATGTAATGGTATACCCAAAGTGCACGTGTGACGATAACGAGCACATCACGGTACGTAGCAACCGTGCAACATGTTAACTGACTCGTAAGCAAACGCAAACGACGACTGTACTCAACACAATGCCTGACTCGATAGCGCACAGTAAGACTACAGTGTATATGCCAACAAAACGGCGGGAAATTCTTAACCCCCTAAACGTCAAGGCGCGACTAATTATTATAAAAATACGTCTGTGATAATCAAAGACCAGTATTTTTACTAAGATTGCCTTCTCCTTTAACACACACTTGATCCTTGTACCTTAAAAAATAAGGGCTTGACCGGGAATTGAACCCGGGACCTCTCGCACCCTAAGCGAGAATCATACCACTAGACCACCAAGCCACACCTATGTAGCTATAAATTATTTTCCATCACTTTCCTTATCATTTCAGAAACTCTAGAAAAGGGTTTTACCTTTCACTTCCTCAGTGACAGTCAAAATACTACAACCAAAGGTGAGGACAATATAGTGTAAAAAAGTCATTAGACTTTCCTTCGTCAACCTCGTCTTATTTCATGTGCCAGTATTTTAGTTACCTTTGTATGTGATTCGCCAAATAAATGTGTATAACAACAGAATAAGGAACAGAAAATGTTTACTTCAAATGTGTTATGCGACTTCGTTTTCGTAACTCAAATGCTAATTTCGAAAAGTAAGGTGGAAAATTTGGCAAAGGATTGCTTTTGATAAGTGCCTTTTTGCGTGGCGGCTGTTATATTACCGGTTGATAGTATTCTTTAGAAATGGATGAGAAACTAATTTTCACTAACCGATCTGTAACCGTAAAAACGGATAGAGCAGCTTATTCGTTTTGTTTTTCGGTCTTCTATGATTGGCAGATTCTCTTTAACAAAGCTACCGGATTTTCTAGCGAACGAATAAAAATAATTGCACTCACCAACATTTTGTGTTGACAAGACAATTATATTTCTAAGTGAGTGGACAACAAAACACAGGCTCATAGCCTTGCAAAAATAAACCCAGGTCCTGTCTCACACTAAGTGAGAATCACATATCTTTTAGCCAACAGACCACTTCACATAATCCGGTGGTACAAAGGTAAGCTGCATCTTTTCTAACATTTACAAATTTTCATTTTGTTTGTGCATTTCCAGCTCATCACTTCCTGTGTGGAAAAGTTTACCACCTAATGGAGAAAAATCCATAAAATGTGGAAAATTGTTCTAAGTTTGTGAGATGCTCGAGAAACGTGCTAACGCATGGAAACCAGATTCAAAAGCAAGGCAAAACACCTCTATACAATGTCATGTCAGCAACCTTAAAATATTTCTGAACTATTTTCCACCCAAGTGCTGGAGAGCAACAAAATACGAAAAACAAACACATTGTGGAAACATTGTATCCAATCGTTGCTTCAGAAAGGCGGAGCAAGTTAACTTAATTTGGACTTACGGCACTTCTTGATCAACTCAAACGGGTTTAGGGGTGAAGGCAAGGGGTCTCTCCGGACCCAACCAAACAGTGCCGGCATACCGTTTATAGCCAACTGCTCCTTCGCAAATTCTAGTTGCCACTCCAGCATTGCGACATTCTAGATTCGCCAGAGGACCCGACCATTAGACCAACAATGAGCAACCGATAGATTGGTACACGATGTGCTTAACATGAATACATAGCAATCGAGATTTTTTTCATTCAAATGTGCATTATTCACACATGGTAGTAAAATATATTTTTATTTTATTACAACCCAAAATTTATTAGTTGCTCCCGTACGGCAAATGCCCAGACCAATTAAAGTCATATTATGTCGGTGCCAAAATGACTATTTATTTCTAAAATACATGCATTGATGAAACACATCAACATGCGATGTCACAGCCTACCTCAGTCGTAATCAAGTAGGCCTTTTACAACACAGAAGCCCCATCACGAACTATTTAGCGAAAAAAATTGTGATGCTCGCACCAATCGAAGTCTATGACGTCATCGACACAACGAATTTGGCCTTCACCGTGTCTCCATAGTATTGGAATCGGCGATGACTGGCCGTATAATTTAGTTCAAAATACGTGGAAAATCAAGGAAAAATATTAATAGTTCATTTCATGTCAATTAATATTCAAATTGATCAAAATTATTACTTTTCAAACTTTTTATTCAATTAATTAGCCCACAGTCTAATACGAGCCCGTATGGTTTATGACTGGCCGGGTCGCCTAAACAGTCAAAGCAAACAAAACTCTTCGTCCGAACTGTTATCAGCCAATCTCACAACGTTTTTTATAAAGTGTAGTTTGCATGATACACAAATGTTGATGTTATGAACTTTGTATTCATGTCTTTTTGAAGCCGAATGTTTGAACGTTGCGCGATTCCGATACGGGCCGCTGTCTAGTGTTTGTCCCCGGCCCGTATTGGAATCGGCGACAATAGGCCGCAATATACGCAGAAAAGTAATAACACATATTAGCTTGATATTTTCGCATAAAGCAGTATTCAAATTCATAAAAAGTTTATATTGGAAACAAAGTAATTCGCCTTGATATCATATATCACATAGTCGCCTCCCTTCTAGCTTTTAAAAATACGGGCTTGTCCGGGATTTGAACCCAGGACCTCTCGCACCCAAAGCGAGAATCATACCACTAGACCAACAAGCCTCTTGTATTGGCAGATACACAACTTGGCTGAGGTTTTGTGAAGAATACCTTGTACTTTTTACTTGTAAACACAAAGTTCGTTGAAAACACGACTAAACTATTTGTTTGAATGCTTGATACACAGTCGCTCGTAGTGTCGAAACAATCTCCTTTCGTCAGGTGTGCAGCCGTTATGCAGCAAAACACCGAGATAACAAACAAACAAACAAATTAAAACACTACCTATATTTCGAGACTACATGTCTCGTCACTGGGGCAGATTCAGGATTTTTAGTTAGGAGGGCCCAGGGCAGAGTATTAGATAGGATTTTTTGCCCGAACTTCGAAATGGAATCTGGGACAATTTTAGAGTGGACATGGCCCTCTTGACACCCCCTCTAAATTCCCCACTGCATCATCAGGCGATAAGTGGAATGAACATATACGAAGCGAAATAAACAGTGAAATTCACGTGGCAGCAGGAAAGGGACATTCAAACCGGCATGTAGTGAATGTAGACAAAGTAGGGAAGCCCAATAGCCTAACGAAACAGAGCCAGTGTGGTACACACATGCGAGCTACTCATTCAGTACAGGTTTTTCCTGACTGATCAATTAGGAATACAAAATCTGTAGCCCAAATGTGTCATTTTCAACCGAGTGAATGATAGTATTGTCTACTATTTCGTCGTGAGATGGGACACACCGCCTGTCCAATGCACCGCTGTTCACACCTTGTCATGATGAAAAACAACCCCAGTCGTAAAAGATTACGACCAGTGGCTAGATGTGTTGTTTACCAATTCGCATGTCTTCGTCCTCATCAGATGATGAGACATGCAGTCTCGAAATATAGCTGTTTTAATTTGTTTGTTTATGTCTCTCGGTGTTGTTTGTTTATGCCTCACGGTCAGCTGCACACCTGAAGAAAGGAGATTGTTTCGACACTAAGCGACTCGGTATTAACCTTTCAAGCAAAAAGTTCGTGTTTTCAACGCCAAAGTTTGCATTAACGAAGGGCTGCTACCAAACTTTACTTGTAACCTGTGAAGTTGTAGTTTGCATCCCACAGTTTAGTTAGCTGGGGGGAGGGCTCATTCCAGTCAGTTTCGGACTCTCGACCTCATTTCTCGAAAAGCCTAACTGGCAGCCACAAACCATCGACACAACTTGGCGTTTTGGCTTTCTTACTCGTAAATTACGTTGTTTCGCTTTCATTTTTTCATTTCTCAACATTTTCAGTCATACTGGTTTCAAGTTGTGCGACAGTGAGTAATTGCTTTCAGATGTTGAAGCGAAAATCCCCAAGCACTGCACATCCAAACCCTCAAACCTTAAAAATTGAGGTCCTCTCCGGGAATTGAACGCTGGACTCCCTGTACCCTCAGCAAGAATCATACCACTAGATCAGTCAACGATCCAAGCTGACTGTGGCGATTTCTTTGCAAACTCTCTCTTCTAATTCAGGTCTAACCAGCGATGATTCCTGAAACCTTTTTTGTCTCCACTTTCGTTTATCATTGTACATGTGCATTATAATGGGGAAGTGTCGTGTCGTGATTGGTCAATCCCCCGACGCGTTTTCGAAATAATTTTTATTCAGTCCCGAAGATGTGAGCAAGCGACCCCCTCGTCCTCGATGATAAAAGAATGCAACCGAATTGTTATGCTGTACCATTAGCAAGTTAAATGTATTATGTACAAGAGGTGTAATTAGGCAATTATAACAAAGATGCCCTGCCCCCAATTCCTTTCTCTACTGAGGCATTGAAAAGGGGTTGCATTGATTCAGAAATCGTTGTAGTTCTATTATATGTCAATAGAGCACGCTCCGACATGTAGAGATGTAACTCCAGTAAATTGGTGCACACTAAGATGAGAAGTGACCTTTGGTCTTACAAAAAACTGACAGTCCGTTATTGCCCTAGATTGTGCCCGACGAATTAATAATACGCCGCAAAAAGTCAATTTGCGACTAAAAACTGCGTTCTCTAAGTATATATGATGTGTATATATGTCTGCTTTTGCGTCATATATCATTGAAAACAATGATTTCACTGTGTTATAATAAACGATATTAATTACAAACAACTTCGGTCTAGTTGAGGCCCCAGAGTTGACGGACAGAACCCGAGGACAGAAGTCATTCGTCAGTCAGTTTACACTACTGCCACACGATGCCGGTGGTAGTGATTTGGCAAACACGTGATGCTCGATATTCGAACCGGCCACTCATGATATAATCGTATACTTATTCTTTGTCAGAAATATCTTGAAAATGAATAAACGCAGGTCAGTTTTGCCTTCTTTAGATTGTGTTTAACTGTGTCTTATTGAGTCGACTGTCTTTGATGTGTCGCACATACGTTTACATCAACTTTCCTCGTGATCCGCTAATATCCCGCCTGAACTAAGGGCCCCCAGTGAACTACGTTCGCGATAACCTTGAAACCCCAGTTGCGTTCACTAGAGCCATGTTTCTGGCGAAAAATGCGAAATCACGCAAGATCACGTAAACCCAGAGGAGTGAAAAGCAATTGTTTCCAAGTAAGCCCCGAGATCTTCAATCGACTAGCCAATGACCGTCGTATTTCCGAAGTAATAGGACGGCGACGTTGAAACGTTGAATTATCAAGGTACCTAAACTACACGGTCAACGGACTCATAAATACGGGCACGGACGCATGTAACACGACTCACGGACCTTCAAACACCGTCCACTGACTCACAAACACGGGAACGGACTCACAAAACACAATCCACGCACCCAAATACACGGGGCACGGAGAAAATTCACGGTTAGACCATTTCAAAGGCACAAAATTTAGTGTCCAGCGACTATCTTACGTTTGTGGAACGCGCAGCCGGTTTGCACGGCCTGTGACTCATTTTTTTCTCGTATATTCCATCTATGTTTTCAATCCATGAAACCACGTATTTTCACAATTTGCAATCATACGAATAATCGTGTGTACAAAACCAATCACAGTTTTCAATTACACGTGCACTGACTCTTTCACTAGAATTTTCGTATTTTCTCACCGGCGCCTCACGGCAACGTCCTCAGAATTTCTTTTTTCATCATGAAACCTTCAAATTCTTATTCTCTATTAGAAGCAAAAGACTTTTACCCCGCGAGAACTAAGTTGTTAAAAAAATAGAATTCCAAATTTTGCACGGAATTTTAAGCAATCCTTTTCGAAAGTAAAAATTTCACCTCTACAGAAATTACGTCACTTTGCGAGACAATCGCGAAAGGCAGAGGCAAAATTTCTATATACGCAATACGCCTTTGATCTCAGCAAGCATATTGAAAATATATAGTTTCACGGTCAAATAAAAAAATCAGTGTTTGAAAAATTACCTTTAAAAATTTGACCATTGTTAACGAAGACAAGCCGTTAGTACGATTTTCGAGTGTTCACTTTACAGTACACATACAGATCATCGATCTTGCCCCACTTCCTCTGTCAACTCAAATCCCTTATTTTTACCGCTGGTTCAAGTTCGTTGTTTGCTGGTCTGCACAAGTGTCGCAACTGATGTGGCGTGATCATGGAATCGCCCTCCGCCCATGTCGCTGTCAGTAGGTAATTTAGCCCTGCAATTTGTAGACCTGGTTAAAATGGACTCGATATCTACACATTTTATATTTTATTTTACTATCCATAATGTTTTTACCAATTAAAATACAATTACATTATATAATTATTTTTGCCAAAATACTTATAAAAATTAAAAAAATTCGGGCCAGTCCGGGAGTCGAACCCGGGACCTCTCGCACCCTAAGCGAGAATCATGCCCCTAGACCAACTGGCCACCACCTGATCAACAATCTCAATTTTACGTATATAAAGAAAATTCACTAAAAATATTACATTTTGGCGTAATATTTGCTTTTTAATATAATTACAATTTATTTTTGATATTTAATTCATAAAAATGAGTCACAACTAAGAATGTTTTGCTTGGTGTTGGAATAAATGAAGCCTATTCGTAGGATGACATTTTGCACTCGAGCACAAGATGTCGCTGTAGCATCACACACTGCAGTCAATGGTGGAAGTGAAGACACACGCCAAGTTGCTTTTTAGATCTGAGCACGACAGGTCGACGTATCACGGAAGACCCGGTTGAGTTTCATTTTGGCTTCCCATTAAAGTCCGACTGGTCTCTTACGTACTACTGTGTCAGCCGTCATGGCTGGGCATAGTGAGAAGCGTAGGGCCGCGGGTAGGACCGGGCACGGGCCGGCCGCGCCATTAAAGTCCTATGCTTCCCTCTTTCGGGACACAGGGCTACCGGGGAGGGTATGTTCCCCTCACCAATTTGACTAAGCGAATCTTTCGTGGCAGGCACCGGCATATAAGTGGTCGCACGTAGGCCTCTGAACTGGCGAGTGCGGGGCCGGGGGGGGGGGGGNGGGGGGGGGGGCTGCAGGTGCACCGTAGCCCGGCCAGCCAAGACTATCGTCAAAATACAGCTAGGTACCACTGTTTTTCTTCCGTAGACACCGAAATTGCACACAGCCAGGGTAGTTCTGCTCGTCACCTCGCCCTGGAACCTGCAACATGTAGAGCTAAAGACCGCCGGGACGGCATGCCGCTGGGAGTCAACCCGCGACACTCATGACCTTAGTTGCCCGTTACTACCGTTTAAGTGAAAAACAATTCAACAAACGTCATTTCCTTGCGTAATCATCCGCTTTTTCTCACAAAGAAAAGTTACGTCGTCGTTTTGAAACAATACACTCGTGACACGCGCACGCGCCATTTCCTAAATTTTTGCTACATCTCTCGGGAGATCTTGGCAGCAGAAAAAATTCTTCTCAAATTCGGTTTTTCAGTATCAAAATTCTAAAAACTTGTAGCTAAATGAAACCAGTTTCGATAATTTGTTGTGACATCTACACAACCTCGTGGAAGAAGAACAGTTGACTGAAAAATCGGCGAAAAAAGAAACTGGGCAATATGTGACGAAATATTTCATGGCGCCGAACGGCGGTCGCTAAAGATCGCTCCACAACTTTAGCAGAAGAATAACGGTAGAACACCATTTTTTCCTACACCATTAAATAATTTAATTTACTCAAGGAAGACTGTAGTTTTTAATGGCACTAGTTTTATCATAAGATTTTATGTTACCAGTTTTTTACCCACGTCGGCGCAAAGCAGTATATTTAGTATACAGCTTTATACCAAGGCTACAGGTGCAGTAGAAGAAAACTGAGAAGATTGAGAAGTTTTAAGAGAAAAATTGTCAACCGCTGGTGCTGGACATCGTTATGAGAGGCTCCCCATTTTTTAAATTGCAGTCATGCGGGTAGCCTATGGTGTTCGTTCGCGCTCACTCAGCTGAAAATGCCCTCACTACACAGATACTTCTACGAATAAAAATCCGCGAAAATTTGAACACAGATTTTCCGCAGCAAATTGATTCAGATGACGTTTGCAGGGAATACAAATCTGTCACTTCTCCAGGGACCTTTCTCTGGCAAAGAATAATGGAGTCCCATCTGTCGATCCCGCTTTTCTCGTTTTATATATGCCACACTTGATATGAAAACCAGCTCATTCTTGCAGGGGGTCCGCTGATGGCATCCATGGCTTCCCAGTCAGATTATTCATGATAAACTTTTTTCTTAAGGTCCACTCAGCGCCGGGACTCGGATGGGGGCCTCACCATTGGAATCAGTTGCCTCTCATTTCTTTACCGTCTGACGCGTAAGACCTACGGGTAAGGAAGGTAACCAAGGTGATGAAATCAATTGTGGCATTTCCAGTTATTTTAAATCATGTAGCCTTTCAAAGTGGGGTATGTTGTCTTTCTTATTAAGGAACCCCCTGTTAGAAGGGTTTCACCTCCGGTTTCAGGGGTGGTCTCGTAACTTTCCGGCGTAGGATTCGATTTCCATTACCAAATCACAGGCCTGTGACATTTTTACAACTCTGAAATTAGTGATCGACGCCAAGACATGATGAAGCGTTTTCTTGAGTCCCTGAAAGATGTTTCGATGTTCTTAATTGCTCGGAGGCGACGAAAATGGAATCCTGTCGCGGTAAGGATGAGGAACATTAAGAGACCGAATTCACAGAGGTAAAGGCTTAATTTGATTTTCATCTTTTGAGCTAAACATTGGCCAAAATACAACTTTAAAAACCGCATTGTGTTGTCATCTGATGAACTAACATATGAAGGTTTATTTTATTTTATTTTATTTTATTTTACTTGTTTATGTATCTAGGAAAATCGATTGAATTCCTATGTGATTTTTCATTGATAAAGCTAACCTAGTCAGGACTTGAATTGGTTATACATCGGTGAGGTTTCATGTAGGCTGAAGTGATTCGCGAAAACTCTTTATCCTCTAGACGAACAGCAAAGTGCGCTACTGAGTCGAATTTTTGCCAATCTTGGCTTATATACGAATGGTGTTCGGTTGTTGAATTTTGACGTACGATGGGGAAATTTTACATTTGCCTGCTCCCAGGTCAACCACTAGAAACTTGGGTACCCGTTTTCAACAACTGAGGTATTTTGAAGTCTCCCATTAATCGGTGTGCTACGACCCCGGAAGTGCACTCTTTCAAAAGTACCCCTTCAATGCATGACCGTCATAATGAATTGAACTTTTCCCAAGCCAGACCCTAAAGGAAAACTTGACCATAGGCCTCATCATTACTCTTGGAAATGGACGAAACTATAACTAAGTTTGCGGCGATGATCCCCTTGTCGGAGGTAATATTGTTTCCTCCTGTATTTTCCCCGCGGATCTTCTTGTTGCAGTTTAAGTTAGGCGTTTCTTACTTTAATTTTATACCCCTGATAAAGAATGCTTTTGGCAATACAAATTCCTGGGCTCTTTTACGGTAACTATGGGACTATACACATTACAGCTTATTGGTTCTGCATTGTTCATCACTGTTAACAGTTTGTAGTACCGGTAAGTTATAAAGATTAAAAGTTACATTGTTCCAAAGCAGCGCACTCACGGCTAGTGAGAGCAATCTTTCACATGAGGCTCTGAACATTTAGCATAAAATGAACAAACTGTACGTACTGCTTACACGGCAATCATCCGGTATTTACTCAGCAACGTGTTAAAGTATGTCATCCTGAGATATCAGAACGTGTCTGTCAACGTGAAAACAAAAGCAAGTGCGATGACCTTTTTCGGGAACAAAAAGCGATTTAAAAACAATTATTGTTTCCTAAAATGAGTCGCGTGGTGTTTTTTTGGAAATCCCCCCGTACAATAATTCTTTATTTTTCGTTTGTTGCGTAAACTTTACCTGAAATGGAGCACCTGCGAAATATAGTTTTGGTCGGTCAACTACGAAGAGCACGACACTGTTCTCGCTCGAGAATTCCGTGTTTTAGGTATAATCTAGGGCAGTGTGGAGAAAATATTTAGTCCAAAATTCTATGAAAGGTCACAAAACATATTAGTGAATTATGTGACATTTTGAAGCATTTTTTACCGTCTACACAAGTGCATCGCCGTGATCCTGAGAAGATATTTGACATCGTGCGAACATCTTTATTTAAGCGCCCACTTCGTTGTTATGTACATAATGGGACGTATGACAAATTAATTACTCGCTCTCACAGGTGGACGAGGTCAGCTGTGCTGGAATGAACGCAATGACACTGAAAACTCCAGAGCGAAGCCAGACAAATTGGTGATCAATTGAACAGTCACTAAATCCCTATTGTTGCCAGTGTGGTCAGTTCACTAGTCAATCGGCGAGTGGCGCCGTCACTTGTTTGTAAACAGAGAACTAAGAATAGCCTAAAGCGTGTAAATCGGTGATCGGGACTTGTTAATCACACGTCTGTGTCGACGTTTTAGGTGATAAGAGGGCATGATTGAGGGTCTGACAGAGTGAGGTTTCGGTACCAACGGGGTCTGCAATTCCAGACAATTCTGATGCCGTGGTTCTCTGCCAATTGATCGCCAAAATGTTAATTGCTGCCCATTCCTGAGGCTTGACGTGATCCTCATTTTTAACCAGCCACAACCGATTTAGCTGTCATGGTGCAAGCCAAAGTGAACGACTGGTTTTATTGTTGTTTTTGTTTTTTTTTTCTTAAGCAGCACCAAACTAAGTAACGGTAGAATTGCGAGCTTAATTATTACAAATAAATGTTATACTTTTTTTTACCTTTACGGTTTCCACTGTCTAGATTTAACAGACGAAAATCCGAACACACTGACCCAGTTTTAACGTAGGGCATATGGTGTAAAGTATAACAAATATTGTAACGTGGAAAGAAAATGGTCACGTGTTCCTTAGTCAAAAACAAAAAAGAAATATATTGTAAACGAAAGTAGGTCGAGATTTTTTTCGAAAGTTAAATAATCCCAGTTAATACTCGTCTGTCTGTGATATTAAATGCGAGAAAATTCCTGGGTGTTTTCACTGCCAGGAATGATTCTACGAAAAGGTATCTTATCCTGTGAAATTCTCAAGAAATGGATAATTGCTTAGTTGGGTTAGGAACTCTAAACAGGGCCCTCTTTGTAATAAACCGTTACAATGTTTCGTAACTGTGTTCAGGTTTATTGTATTAAAAATCTTATTTCCAGAATGTTTATATGCAATGTTCATGTTTCCATAAACATTACTTTGGCTTTAAAATTAACGTGTTATAGAGAAAACTCTTTGAAAGCGTCACTTTTGATGGAAACTCCCAACAAATGGGTATCTTATATAAAATGGGTTACGTCTACCGACTTTGTAAACGGTTGGATATCCCTTCGGAAAAAATGTAGTCAAGTACACTCGAGATTCAGTGGAATCCCCTTCTAAATGCGTGAGGAGCAGATTTTTAAAGTGCAGAGATTAAACAGTGTCTCCAATTTTCGAAAAAGAAAGGACGTTGCTGCTAGTCTCTGAAATAATAAAGTTTTGCTTGAATTTCCAAGATTTTTCCCAGTGAACCCGCACGGGAGTTTTTCAAATAATTCTAGCCTACTTCTACAATTAAATTCAAACCAACTCAGTGTGCAACGGAATGTCTCTTCCAGTTTTAACTACAGAGCACGTGCCCAAGAGACTATACGCATTTCAAGATTAATCTCCGCACCATCTAATATCTGTGTATTGGCATAGTTTACAATAGCACATCGGCCAATTAATGTGTCGCGGACCACAGTAGGGCCAAACAGCGTCCCAGATGTTGCACAATGGACTAGCCCATGTGGCTTGTTAAACGAGCCGCGTTTATTTACACATGAATACAAATCCAAATCTCAAGTCGCCAGTCTGTCTCGCGTACACCTGTGCAGGGCGAATGAGTGTCGACTCACATTCCTTTGCGGGCCAGTTCATACAGGGTTGAGTAGCGACTGGCCGTAGTAAATAGCATGGGAAAATTTCTCGATAACACCTGTCGTATTGAGGCATTACCGCATACCTTTATTGAATGCAAATCAAATGTGAGAAAATGAGGTCAGAATTGGTATTTGATTTGCTTTTATTTGTTATGAGGCGTATTTTGTTTAGATGGATTGTCGGCTGAATAGAATCATGGACCATATCCGAGATAGAGAGAAATTTGCTATTGTCGTTTTTGTTCGCGCAAACGTTGAACGAAAAATCACAACTGGTGTAAATGGATTTTCCCGTGAGCGAATAAACATAAATGATGTCAGCAATACCTGTAGGATCGAATTTCAGATTTGTTTATCATGCTTTTTGCTCAGCATATTTCAAACAATATTGGAATTTCAAAGCTAATAAAAGTTAGTAATACACGTTGAGAGCTCTCCCGGCTTGAGTTCTGATTGCACGTTCAGCATCACAATGGTTGTCACGATTAAGCTTCTGATTAAAAGAAGGCGAAGTTAAGTTTTCTTAATATATTTTCGATTGCATAAAATTATCTTCGGTTATTCAGTCTTTTCTGATTTGATGTAAACTTGAATGGAATAAATTGTTCAACGATCTGTATAATTTACTGATCTATTTTGATTGAGAAATTTGCAAGAAATGGGTTTTGATTTCAAAATAATACTCAGAAATTTATGTCTGCACTAGAACCTAAAATTTCTTTGTGAATGCATTTTTTCTTAAGTTCCAGTGTTTTAAATTTATTGTAATTAAACGGCAGGTGTCGGTCAATGTAAGTTCTAGTATGTCCGTCGGCAACTAAATCTCGTACATTCAGGCTTTGAATTCATTCATTTTATATATTGCTCTGAATTGAAACTTGAACCTCATCGCCAAAAATGCCAAACAGAGGCTCATTTTAGATAAAACTTTCACAAAACGTGTTTCAACGCGAAACGAATTGTGGCCTTTCAACATACTGTAGGCGGAATTAAAATTTGCATTTCTGGTTGCGGTGCACCGTAAAACTGTAAGAGCGAAGGCGGATGACACTATTCACATTGGTAAACCTCAGCCACGATAAACTGGCAATAAAAAAGTCTGGTAATTTACGAAACGTTCCTATTGTATCCATATATTTTGAATTATTTTCTAAACTGGTCGAAACATTTCAAGGAGCAGTATATAATCAAAGATACTATATCCTATAAAATCTTTGATGTAATCAAGAGCGATCTTGTTAACACAGATATTACATAACCACATTTCTATGCTACTGCTTCTTAGTGAGAAAACAATTGTTTCGTTTTTACGACATACTACTACAGTCGTTTTGGTGTTATCCGAGGCATCAGTTCATGTCCTAAACTTAAAGATCGGCCAAGTAATTGTTCGTTAAGAATAGACTCCATTTAATGTGTTGTCAAGTGATTTGGCAGTGTCCTTGCGACTAACTCGGGACTTGAAAGCAAAACACTATGTACTGTATCGGGAGCATAACAACGATTCATAAATCGTTTTAAATTTTAAAACATCACGTTATCGGCGAGGTGGGGTGGCCATTTTGAGGTGGTCCCGCTCAGTCTATTGTCCTGTAACAATGAAATGAATTCCCGTTCAACTATTGTCTAGCCAAGTGCTGACAAACAAACGAATGTCCAAACGTGTACCCCTGGTGAAATAACACTACCACCCGCGAGGTGTTACTGGCACGTGAAAATTGACGACAAAACAGTCGTATATTTTATTGCCTGTACAACTAAAAATATATGTAGAGAAATAAAAAAACTGGATAAGCGCGAGATAAAATATTGTCCTGAAATAAAATTGAAATTTTATTCCTGTTACATTATTATAATACCGTTCAATGTCACTTATCTTGAATGTCAAAAACTGATAAGATATCAGTACTTTAAACTTCAAAAGCCATGCGAATCAGTAGTGTGCTAAAGCATTCTGTCCCATTGCAATGGCGAGAAACATTTTTCTTTGGAGCACACGGCAGTGTGCCGTAGAGGTTTGAGCTCCGGACTCCTGTTTGGGAGACCCGGGTTCGTATCCTGGCGTTACTGGCTGACAATACATTGCACAAAGGTGTATCCAGCCTACTCCTCTTAGATCCGTCTTATCAGTGAATGTATGGGAGAAAAGATTGATAACCTGGATATAATGCGAAAGCGATTTCCGATGTTGTGCTCATATTTATTTAAAAGAATCATTTTTCTCGAATTTCAACTACGGGATATGATAAATTTAAACTTTATCCTACGATTTCTAACCAGGTAAATATCCCGTTTCCTGTTATAGTGTTTTTTGTTTCTATCCATGAGTCATTCGGCGATAGATGAGTCGAAACTGACACCAAAACAATCCTAAAGGTGTGTTTTCACCTGCTTCGTCATTCCTCGTGAGTTGTAATCACCGATAGTGCGTGGGAGACTGGATTTCGTAAGTAACAGGTGGCCTAAAGACTAGGTATTGCGTAATATTCAGCTTGGCCAAAACTAGCGAAATATACGTGAAATTCGTGACGCACAGTGTATAGGCGTGTCATATTAATGTACAATTGATCGTTCAGTTGTGTTAATATCACTCAAGTGTTTCTTCTAGGTAAATACTCGGGAGGAAACAGAGATAGCAACGACTGGGGTATCTAATTCGACCACTAAGTGAAACGTGTTTGACATCTGCATTTTTCTGCTTATTCACTGGTTTCCGTTACATTAAAATACTCTTAATGGCATTCCTATAGTTTAGAAAACTTAGCCCCAACATTTTTTGAGATGTAGCACGGTCTCACAACAGCCTTCTCGATATCGGCTTTTCCTTGCAACAGCATTGATGAAAGTCGTCCAGTGTGTCACGGGATGATGCAATGTTTTTTATTTTGATTTTCTCTGTCCAAGTCGTTTTTGATTAAGGCACCTATATACATATGTAGGGCTAACTACCACTACACCTTTGGTAACATTAACGTCAGGATTGTTACGATACAACCCATCAGTGCTAAAGGCAAATTATAATTTAAAACGTGACAGATGCAAACCGAATTTGAGATCTCAGCTATTGGAACAATTTGCGCAAACACGAAAACAGGTGGCTTGGCGCGTGAATTCATAGCGCGCACGAATGGTCAAACGACGTTCGTGAATGGGACTTATCGCGCGCGCACGTGTAACAAACGGTGGATACCATGTGCTCGAGAAATCATCAATAACTGTGAAACACGATTAGGAAACTATCAGAAGTGATCGAGATTGTACCAATACATTAATTATTCAAAAATATTAGCTGAGCCATTAAACGCTCAGCCAACTTTTAGCGGGAAGTAAATTGCCTTCTGTCACAATTTCAATAGAGTAATTTGTACTCGCCCACAATAAACGTACTCAGGCGACTTTGAGCAACCTGTGTGCTTGGTCACTGAATTGAAATTAAATCCCAGTTTGAGATGTTAAGAAATGATTCTTTTCAAACGTGTGTTTTCACCTCATATTTTCTTGTCACTAAATATACGTAAATAAAACAACAAAAATGGATCACTGAATCTTTCGGATATAATAACATCCTTTGTCAACAGAAACAGAAATAAGGTAAAGTCAAACACTATATGACAATTGACATCTGATATATGGCGTAATGAGCATGATACATTGTTGAGGAAAAAGTAAAGGATACAATTTAAGAAGTCTTTATGGTCATTCCATTAGGTTCAAGTGTGTTGAGCTTATTTATCCAAAATTGTTCTCTTTTGAGTCTGTGAGGGGTATTGGGGTATTGGAGTATCTCTATGATTTGTACAGAAAGATCTTATAGATTATGTTTTTGGAGGTAATTATTTCAATTCCAACAATTTAGTGTTTGATTTTACATTATTCTGTTTCTGTTGACGAAGGATGTTATTATATCTGAAAATTTCAGTGATCCATTTTTGTTGTTTTATTTACGTATATTTATTCTACTTTTCGACAAACAGGTGTATCCTTTAGAGGATCTGGATCGCCTCTTTTAGTTTCGGATTTATTTTCTACGTTACTTGTCAGTAACTAACTTTTGAGTAGTTGGTCCGGAGATTTCAGTATCATGTCGATCGTTTTCGTTTTTACTGGCAAAGGAAGAATATGTTACGTCCTAAAGAGCAATTATAATTTGCCTGTTTGGCGTCGAAGAGCTCCCTCGAAAACTGCTTACACAAACAAAATACTGTAAATCTATAGAGTTCGAGTGAGAGGTACTCGACTATACATTGTCGCTACAGGCGCAAATCAAGAGGCGATGTCCAGGAGATTTCATCTAAACAGTCGCCCTTCGGTCATTCACAGATCATTCCCCTACACTGCGGAGGAATTTCAAACGTACCCGGAGTGGTCGTTCTCTGCGCAATTATTTGACCCCTTGGTGAGTTGGTTGTTTTGGGTAAGAATTCGAGACGAAAAGAAATCAATATAACAATGACGTTTTACTCAAAACACCTTGAAAAAGCGTGTGATTTCCGGCCAAAGATAATTTTAGAAAAAACGTGGGTATTGCATATTTTATTTCAATGGCCGGTGAGCCCGTTTACCCGCGCTAAACAATCACAGTGCTCCAAGGAATTTATTTTTGCGTCAATGACACGCGACGCGCTCTTAAAATTTTTCCTGTTTCCCCACCCATTACATGAATATGACGCAACGACAGTCAAATGAAATTCACTGTGCTGTAGTGAGAGACAGTTTATTGTTTTCGATTTGGCGATACTCAATTAGTTCAATGAAAAATAAAATACTGACGAAAATAGTTCAGTCTCTTGATCAATGAAGCGTGTCCGTGATCGCGGAAGTGGCAACTTGAGCATGGAACAACTGAGTTGGTGTGCCTGCAAGCAAAGAAATGTATTAGAAAGACGAAAAAGTGATCCTGGAGGTGAACCTGTGTTCACAAGAGAGAACAGCATGGGCAAGAAAAGCATTTTGTGTTGGGACAACCGCGACCCGTGCGCGTGACAGGGGGTTCAACGTGCCTAAGCTTTCCCGGACGCTGTTGTTACACTGCGCAAGTGCCATGTAAATGTATACGCACCATGAACATTCGACCACTTTGACTACAGGTTGATTAGGTGGGCCATGTTTCTCTACAACTATCGAAAATAAGTTACCCTGTCCGTTTCAGGCACAATGAGAGAGACTTAATGTTATTCAGTCGCAGCCCATGGCACCCTTCTGCTCTTCTGAAATCCGTGAATAACTGTCGCGAACATGACATCTGCACCGCGGTGACATTCCCACGTTCTGGTGGCAGAAAGTCGATACCATCTGCCATTGCATTTCCATTGAAGACGTATTATCCTATTATATTCTTGCGAGGAAATGCGGATCGATATATTTTTGTTTTCTCCGGCCACGCTTTGCCTATTTGTTGGTAGTTTATTTCCCACGAGGAATACCTCGAAAACAATTCATGGTCTGTATCGTTTATTTTTGCCCATAGTAAAACCCGGTAAATATTAGCTCAACTTTGTTTACTATACAGCTCTTATTCTAATCAACCGTAGAACATCCGCGCACAACTCAAAGCGTTGCGAGTAGATTTTTTCATCCAGCTGCCGGGACCGTGACGTGGCAACATTTAATTGGCCCTCACTGTTCATTCACTCTGGTGGCACGCGACTCTATTTGCAAAAGGTAATCAACTAGTTACGACTACAATAGATTAGGCACTGTAACTCCACCCCTTACGGAAACTTCATACAAATCGCACGCGACAGGTTTTATCGGCACACTTCGGCACACGACCAGTTACTGGTAACACAAGTTGTGGGGAATCTTCTTAGAAAATTCTTCTAAAACATCAATAATCGATTTTGAATTTTTAATTTACGATTCGGCCGCAGCTCTGATTTTCCGAAAAATGGAACAGGTGCGACTCTGGATATTTTTGGCTAGCGACAGGTTGGCCGAGGATTTCGACAGTGTGGGAAAGTTTGGTGCTTTATTTTCGCAGAAGGTGAGACCCTTTGTTTAATGTGGAGGCAGATGTCACTTATCACCTGCTTAGGTTAGCAGAGCCTGGGAAAACCGACTTGACAAATAACTACGAATTTTGACCATCTGACGGGTTTCAGGCAACAGTATGGTTACATTATTTTTGTTATATTTTGGCTGTGCGATAAATTTTGTTTCATACAGGTCTAGACAGCTTCGATGCTTTCTGATTATTAAGAGATGTCAGTGTTCATCTTCTTGGTCAATGTAATGTGTGTAGTCTATTTTATTACTGAGATATACAAGCAAAGCTTTTATCACTACAATAACTTGAATATTTTTTCTTTTTTTAAATCATAAAACTGATGGTAAACAACCGATGGTGTTTTCTTCAGCGACAGACTGATGGAGGTGAATGGCTGACGTAATACTTTCACCTCAATTTGCATCGTGTATTGTCTAATGTCAGTTTCTTTCTGTTTATGTTAGGACAGCTATTGCATTAACGCATCGGCCTTGTACCTGAAACTCCACTCTTTTATGAAGGTTGTCCTCACTGCAACAAATTTTCTTGTCTCTTCCAAAAAGTAAACAGTCCCTACAATTAGACCTTCGCCGCTGTCTATTCAGTTATTCTGGGGTTTTAACAACAGGTTTACTTCATTTTGCACCTTTCCATTCACGCTGATTGTTTTTATCAACACCCTCGATATTTTGTGGCTCTTAAACACCTGGGTGTCCGATAATAGTGAAGTATTCATTTAATATTTCTCTGTTTATTTTTATTTTACAGTCCCGGAACACCTGAACAGGGTATATGAATCCATTCCGATAGACGTATTTGTTTTCCTAAGTCCGTCAAGGGTGTCTGGCGCCAGCGAGGAGATAGCAAAACACCGAGATTGTCCCAGGACCCAACACGGGCACACAGGTGTGCAAGCGTCTCGTGACACAGGGCCGAAGGTGACGATATCCCCAGCAAAATATCAGCCTACTCGCTGCGGTGTTTTTGATCTGGGACGTGATTGGCAGTCTTGTCGTCATAGCGACCGCCAGCCTGGCGCCGTCCCGATACCCTTATACACATCTTGAATAGGTGACGTCACCTTACTGGCGCCGGCCAGCTGGGCCTTGATTGTAGCCTGCACCCCAATATTAATCACTTGTCAATGGCGATAAGTACACAATCCGACTGGTGGGAGTAGAGATTGGGCACCTGTGAATGTGACCCCAATCTGAGTGCAGTGCAGCCAACATCTGATTGTTTAACATATCGATTTGGCAAAGAAATCGATTGGAGTATATCGACCCCTCACCACATATGATACTATTTTACACCTATTAAAAGTAACACTGTGTGATTTATATACAGATTAATTGAGGCATGAAGTTTGACCGACAGCTATTTGTCACGTTACAATTTGATTGGCCGATCTGTGACCTTTACAACCCTTAACCTCTGAGGTTGTTTGCTTAATTACACAGTGGGCGGAGCTTGTGTCTATGATAAGTATCGTTACTGGCTTTGAGTAGTCATTCTACAACACCATCTCTGTCAGTTAGTACTTGAGTTCACGGAATTATTATTTCAACACAGAAAATGAAGGCACAGCAAAACACAGTTCTGGCTGCAAGGCACGACTTTGCTCTTCGCGCTCAAAGTCTCAAGACGATCTCGAAGCCAAAATCTGACGATGGTGAAATTCAAGCTTGTTTCTCTAAATTGAAGGATCTTGTACCGACAATCCCGAAGGAAAGAAAACTGTCGAAAACACAGTTTTTGCAGCACGTGATTGACTACATCTTTGACCTAGAAGTTGCTCTCGAGTGCCATCCAGCGATGTCGAAACTTCTGAACCAGTCTATGAATAACAACAGTCGGTTACCCCTTTCTGAATGTAGTCGTGACAACGAGCAGTTTCTGTCGAAGGTAAATATAATTTTATCAGCGTATTTCTGGCCTGTTGTCATACTGCGTGATGGTGTCGAACCCAGCATTTCTGATCATCGATTTCTGTGCCTTTCATGAGCGTAAAAGTGTGTTCTGTCAATTAGTAATTGCGAATAGAAAACAGCTGAAATTGTATGAACGGTTATTTTAATTATTCTGTTGTACAGTCTAGGCGATGCATCGACTACAGTTCTATATGTGTTCTTCACTTCTTTCTTGCAGCATACGGACTTTCTAGAAGAAAGGGCATGTGACAGGCCTGTCTCTTGTTGACTATCTTCGCGAGATGTTTGTGGAATAAGGTAAATATAATTTATAATATCATGTGATAATTTTCAGTTCGCTCTGGATCCCTGTCAGGGAGATTTACTTACATCTACGAACTGTTTTTGTGCAGTGATTTCACTTTGTATGTGGAAAATAAGGAGTCGAAATTCCTGTCTGTTATTTGATCCACGTTTTCCCTTCCAAATGTCTGCGTTATCTTGTCTGCAAATCTAAGTCAGTATCTGGTCACAATATAACTCTAGTGCTATTGTTTTTCATTAGGTCGTTTTACTGACGCCTGTCGCCGACCTCTGCGAACCAAGGTGACAAGCCACGGCGCTGCAGACGACAGCAGATATTTCTTGTCGAACCACTGCGAATGGTCAAATTCGAGCGTGCAACGACACTGGCTAACGATCTACGTCCAGCGATCAATATCACCCGATCCAGTTGGATGTGAAACCGAGTGTCACAGTTCTAATTAACTAAAGGTGCTAAAAAGAAACTCTCAGTAAAAACATTCACGGACAGTCTCCATTCGCCACCCGTTGGATTACTTGGGCGGTGTTTTGCTAACCTTGGGAGATAACTTCTAAACGGACCTATCAACCCAACGAGTTCATGATATTATATTGTTTTACATTCCGAACTTTGCTGTATGTCACTAGATGTCAACTGCATGTCTGCACATTCTGAATGTATAATCTCTAATATATGGTTCTAAACCAAAGGCAAATTTTAGGCACACTTAACAGCTTACCTCAAGTCCTTATAATCGTCAAATTAAGATTTGGTGATGTTCGTTTCTTATGTTAGCTGAAAACTATTTCTACTCTCTAATTTCCGTGTTGTCTCAGCGACGGTTCTTCTCTTGTCGTTGATGTGTTTTCTAGAGTTTCTTGTGTAAATTTTGTATTGTTTCTTGTATATTTGTACATTTGATAGAAACTAGGGATAAATTTTTATTTATAGCAATTTCTTAACGTTGGTGTCTTATTCAAGAACAGTTGCATTAGCATTGACGGTTGTTCTTTGTTTAAAATTCCGATGTTTTCAAATTGTGTACCATGTTGTTAGTGTATCGCTCACCGCGTGTGAGCACGTCGTTATCTGTTTATCACGATAAATAAACTATTTTGTTATTTAAGATGAACACCTGTGTCCTCATTTTCTACGAACCTAGTTACACTAAAAATTGTTTGGGTCTGGGTAGTAGGTTTGGATTTGTCAGTACTTGCCTCGTGCCCATAACTCATTTTCATATGTTCCTTCAACATTCCTTCGCTTTAGCTGCATCTTTTATTTCGTATTGGTTCCATGCCAAAAAGTGTCTACATGTCCATTGCTACTAAATTTTGTGAGATGCGTTTTAACCTACGTACAACCACTGAAATGTAGGCTAAATCGTCTTGGGCACTATAAACGAAAGCAGATTGGTACCCCTGAAACTTCACGAATATACTTCGAACCATACACGGGTATTCACGGTTTTGGTTAACCCTTAAAGAGTTTGGAAACTTAATATTTTAACTCGATACAGATACTGTAAAGTCAGACACACGAACCGCTTTCTGGGTATGCAACGATATTCAAGTGATTCTGGTTATTTTTTTCTAGATGAATATTAAACTACTTCTAAGCTCTTGCAAGACCTCTTATTTTTCAGTTCTTCTAATGTTTCCCACGATTTTATCATAAGCGGTGGCTCGTAGCAAATTTCCACTCAATAGTTGAATGTTTGATCACCCCTTTTCCTTGAACTACGATCATAGTGTACACTGAAACTTAACTGAAAACCAAACCATTCATTCGAAATAATCGTCTGTTTTCTGCTACTTTTTTCGTCGATCACAATACAGAAATTAGTTGTCAACATGATTTATGACTGATGATATTATGGTCGTGATCCCGACCCTGTTCCTGTACTGAATATTTATCAGCACTAAATTTAAACTGGAAAGGTGGGAACCAGGCGTAGTTCATGACTTGAACACAATTTTCCAGTTGTTCAATATAACAAAATCACCGACACGTAACAATAATCCGTTCAGTTAGCGTAGATTTATGTTGACATGACTCATTTAAATATAATACTTGGCGATCAGATTTTCATCAACACCAGACGAACTTTTTGGCGGTAAGGCGTCCAGAGCGACACATGCCGTGCGAAAACAAAACTATATTGCAAACATGTCAGCAAATCTGAACAGACGGGTTTTAGAGCTGTGAGAACGATAAATAATTAACAAGCGATTGATTGGGGAATAAAACGCTGTGATTAATAATTTAATGGTTTAAAACCAGTGAGTGTTATTAACTAAGGTATACGGTCTATCTCCTACCATAACTGATATTCTATTCCCACGATAATCATCCATATGGTACATAATTGAATTCTGCTAACAATGTGGAGGAGATAATTACTTTGACCAGCAGAATATCTGTTTGGCCAAAAACATCTGCTATCAAGGATATGTATAATATATGATAAATAAATGCCGATCTGTGACTGTATTTAGTTTGCGGCTGAAGGTAATTAGCAAAGAGCTGGACGTGGGAAACCATATCCAGACTGCACGAGGACAGGTGTTTACCCGTTACCAGAGTACAGGTGCCGTCATAAACATATTGGTCCCATTTTAGATGTATCTGATTTTCTTTGGTGTGTTACCGTAATGATCAGGATAGGGCACGGTGAAGGTGACGGAAATGTTACGTAACGCGTAAGCCTCGAATCTACGTGTCCGTGAGTAGAATTGACAGACCAAGCCGTCAGTGAAATTTGGAGCAATATTTCACGCGATTCGCAGTCGGCGTTACCACCATTGGATTGGTTATTTTCCTCCAAAAAATTGTCAGCATTGTCCCGAAAGGCAGTAGAGAATCACTAGAAGTTTACAATCAATACAGGGGCCTTACTTCTTTTCAATGACCACCAGTTGTCGTATTCCTTGGCTTCTTAGTGTCCAAATCAAACTCCACTCCGCTTCTTAATTGTTCCAAGGCTACAATATCTTGGGGTGACTGTTTCCAAGCACATGAATCAGATAGGCCCTTGCCCTCTCCAGTGCTTTGCTCTCAGACGTCTGCCCTATGAGATACGGGGGAAAACACAAGGTTCGCCCCGACATCCTATGGGCTTCACCACCAGGGGTATCTTTATGAAACAAGTTTATGGAATGTGTAAGATGTTGCCAAGATCTCAATACCTTTATAAATGAATTAAGTCGCCTGCGCCAAGCTTGTGAATGCCAACTTTGCCTACGCTGTCAAATACTGTCTTTTGATGCTTCATAAATCATGTATGTTTGTATACTTTCGGTACATAGCCCTTCTACCTCTTCTGTACATATTAATTTCTCATTTTGTATCGAACACTAGTACTTGTGCTACTGTTTTGTTACTATTCTATACCGATGTAAAATAAACATTTCACTTACTTACTACCTAGCTATCACTGCCTAGTGCCTCTCACTTACTAGGCTAACTAGGCATAACTTATACAAGGCCACGCACATATCGAGAGCTCCAACTCGCAGCCCCGAGGGGCTCGCGTCGATTCTTCGTTCATTGACATTGGATGCAACTTTTATCAAGGCCCCCCGACTCAGTCGTCGCTTCGGGCTCTGAAAATGACTGCTCATATGGTGCCTTTCAGTTGATGTGATGATGATAATGATAATGCTAATGATAAAGATAACGACAATAACAATAATAACAATCATTATAATATTATTATTATTTTATCATTATCCTCATCATCAATCATCATCCGTCTCACTAATAATGATATTGATGAAAATAAGCTTAACGTTATCATCATCATTATCAACATAGCTTAAAGGCACCGTGTTTAAGGCACTGGGTGACGCATATAGGGTTTACGACTGAGTGCGAGCTGGTGAAATTTGGGTCGAAACTTCCATTTCCGCCGAACGACAAAGCATTAGTATTATCATTATCGTTAGTGTTATTATTATTATTGTTGTTGTTATTACTTGTTGTTATTGTTATTGTTATTATTACTAGTACTATTACTACTATATGAAATGTGGTTTTGTGGCGTAAAACGTATAATATCCGCAGCGAGCACTCGGCAGTGAACACCAGCACAGGCAATCAAAGTAGGCCAGATGCAAAAATGATAACACGAAACCAGCGTCCTGAAGTGTCGATGTTATTACCACTTGTCCTTCAAGAAACGACAGTCTCACGTGCTTTTGGGTCTTTTAATACTGCCATAAAGAGAACGAGGATTAACGGATTCTGAATAGGATGACCTTACGCCATTGGAGTTGTTTATAACATAGCTGTTACAACTGTACGTTGAAATGTTTGCGTAAAAACAGACGCTGCGAATTTTACTTCATCTCACTCCTGTCATAAAAAGGGACATGAAGTCGATTCTACAGTCAAATAACTGTCTCTCGGTCACCAGAATGTAATCAAACCTCCGTCATGTATCTTCGATCAATCTCCATTTCCTACACAACTGAAGTCCGTATTATGACGAGTTGTTGAAATAGTTGTCATCAGTAAAGCTTGCAACGGCAGGCTATAATTTGTTATGGCTACAGAATGGTAAAAACTAGAGGCACCTGACAACGTTCAGCCGTCTGTACCCAAACATATCAAATTTTAGGCGGCAGCGAAATATTACTAACAAATAAGGTGTCACCTGCACTATACAGTAACTAATAAAAAATCACAAGAACTTTGGGCGGAGAACTGTAACTGACTTGTCGCCGGTATAAAAGCTCTCATCGAACACGCTCTCAGAACATAGATACAAAATCTTAACGATTTTACTTTGTTTCTGAATGCTGTTTAGGTTTAAGTCAACACAAACGTCGTAGAGAGAGCATTAGCTTGAACAGTGGCTTCGACGCATTATTTGCATTAAATAAACGGAAGCCACATAACATTATTCGAATGACATGCCGTTAGCAAAATCAATTTTTTCTAATGAATATGACGAGCTAAGATCACTAGACGCAGGAAATTACACGGACAACGTCAAGTGCTTGATTTAGTCTGCATCAGTCAGGCAAACTACTGAAAATGTTTGCTTCACGGCTCCGCCTGAAAGTGCACGTGCGTGCGTGGAGGACGGACTGTTTTAGCCAAAAAATATCTTCATTGTATAAATGTCGTCATTGTGTAACGAAAAGTCGATAAGCAATGGGCCTGTTTTTTTTGTTAGTGTCGTTATTATCTTTTGAAGTACGCAATTCCCTAAGTTCGCCCGACCCGGCATTCACGCTGACCCAGTGCCTCGTCAGTGCCGGTGAAGGCGATGACTTAGGCTGAATAAAAATACATGCGCTTCAAGTTTGACGAAATTGAAAGACAATATAATGTTATCGCTAGAGACAAGATTTGATTTGATATCTTAAAAAGCAAAAGATATCAGTTTCGTACTGCGTCCACGTGCACCTGAACTGTGGCAATATTAGTTCAGTCGTAACTCTATATCGGATTAATCTCCAACATAATTATCTACACACACCGCTTTAAATTGGAGATTAATGTCATTTACTAATATCAGAAAGTCCAGTATCGTTCTAGCCTTGTCATTTGACCATTTGTTAGCCTTGGTGCTTATCGAACAGTTTTATTGATTGCGGATTTGTGAGAAAGTCGCTCTGCTTGGCGATACTGCTCGCTTTCGGACTTCAGAGGCCCAAAATTCTGCAACTTGAAACGAAAGTACAACATGCTCTCACAAAACACCGCGGTTCTTTTACTCACGTGAAAGAATTACGTGGGTGACATGCACGCACCCAGCCTAAAATATAGGGGGAGGCTCGAATTTATCTGTATGGACCATTTACTGAAAAAAGACAATGGGGACTAAAAAAAACGGAGTAATAGGCTCAGACCTATGAATTGTGTGCATTCGCGCAGAATTCCTATGGACTTTTGTCCCGTTTTCTCGGACTTTTTGTTTCTCTGAGACGGACTTTTTTGCCCACTTTACTATGGCCCCCTCCCCCTGGGTACGCGCATGCGTGACTCGGCAAAAGTCCGCCAGCCGCCCGGCTTACAGACACGGAGGCGAGTTTTAGTATTTGCGGTCCAATGTAGAGTTTGAATATTTGGTAGACTTTCGTAGACGCAACAATATAGCCAGAGACCGTAGACAAGGTGAAAAATAACGTCTCTGGTCTCGCTTATGGAGGCTGTACAATGTGATCCCGTGCTTCGCCTGTAAAACACCGGGCGCGCCAGAAGTCTTGCGTGTTCTTTGCAATTTCGCGAGCTTATCGCTCATACGGAACGCACGTCAGGAGCCGTGCTTGTTTTTAGTGAGTACTTTAGCAGTGTTGTAAGTGCGGGACCATATCTTAGTGAGTCAGTGACTGAGCTTACAAGTTCGTAGTCGATTGTTCACGAGGGCGGAGTTACATTCGTAAATACCTGTCGCGGGAGCTGTCGTGTTCGGTTCGAGTTCAGAACTCGCATATGTAACAAGTCTGAAAGGGTTCGTAACACCCTTACGAGGTCAAAATACCGGATTCAGTCGTAAGTTTCACACCAGACATAACACAATCTCGGTAAAATTGTAGTTCTTTGGATTCTTCTTTTAGCAAACACAAACTCTCAGTCAAAACAAATCGATGGCAGTTGAAATACTTCACCGAGACGCAGATAATCCCACCGCGGTTGAGTTCCACTGGCCTCGTTCCGGCCTCCAGCTCGTAACCGCCTTCGCATAAATTATAAGGCGAAAATACAGTCAACTTCTTGACTTCCTCATTTAGAAAGTCACGTGAGTTGACTACCCGAGCCTGGTATTGAAGTGTCGTTATTACTTTCGCATTTAAAAAAGGCTGCAACGAATACATAAAACACGTCCGTTTGTTTGTTGTTTATATACATAACGAAGTCAGTATTATAAGTGTACCATGGGCAGCGCAAGACATTTTCTGTACAAGCGTACAATTTGTAGGAAAAGGTCTGTGATGATGCAGCGCATTTTTTACGAACAAACACCAGTGCCGTAGAAAACGCAGAGAGTGAGATTTTGTTGCCCGTCGTTACCAGGAGAACATCGACGTGGGATTAAAAGAAAAAGATAATTTTCGTGTAAGGGATCAATATGAGCCCTTGTTTGAAGGGCCAGCCTTCGTTGCTAAGTGGCTCGAGGTTGTCTTTAGACCAGTCATGAGCCAGTGTAGATTGGAGCCGTCTATTCTCTAGGAACTAGTGTAGTTACGTTCCTTTCACGCCTATAGTAGTAAATCCAGATTTGATTAGCATTTTATTAGAGTCCGTCTCATACCTTTTGTTCTTTATTGGTCAGTCATTATGATGAGATCAACAAACGGCTTTATTTAAATCAGGTGAACTTAAACTGAGGTATGTTTTTATCACCTTAAGTGGCGTAACTTACGTCATAATATCTGGACTGGGTACTAAACGCAGGTATAACAGTTGTGAACTTAGCTATGCTTACGGCTCACGTGTCCCTCGAGCTCTATTGTTTGTTCGGAATGCAGTACCCTATTTTCGTATATTGATATAAAGTTTATTCAGACAAGGAAAGGCATGCGATTAAAATTACTGACCAGCGATTCAATAAACTTTGTCTCGGAAAAAATACAACAAATAAGAGAAATTACAGACACAGATAAAATTCGCATTTGTATTAGATCGTAGCCGTTAGTGTGGTCAAAAATCTAGTCAGATGGTCTCGTTTTCCATATGTATGATGGCCCTAAGATAGCATTGTTCATGTTTTCTTATCCGTATTATGCATCACACTTACCAAGAAAAACGTTCAAAACTGATGATTAGGCATCTGAGACACAAACAGGAAAAGGCTACATTAGACGCTCGATTTCACAGATCTTAGTAAAAATTCCAATAATTAAATTACATACCATAGGAATTTTGTGGACAAACAGAAACTTTATGGGAAAAAGTCACTTTGATGAGCTTGAAGGTTTGACAAGTAGGCCGATTAGTTAGCGAAGCCCATGCGTTGTCACGGTGACTCATTGCCTGAGATTTCTTCAGGTACATTTCCACATGTAGATCTATGGTGGTGTGGAAATCATCTCGATTTCAACCGTTTAAAAGTACCGGACTCGAGAAAGTATCTCCAAGAAAGTAGATTTTGTTTGGTTCAAAATTAAGCTGATGAACTTGCTTCATCCAATCGCTCCGCAAAAGTCTTGCCTTTGACAGATGTCGGGAAGGCGAAGAACTTAACATCTCGCATTGGAATTTGTTTATCCGTGGGAATTGCAGGCCAAAGCACTGCAGAATAATACTTGATGGCATTGGACGAATAGTGTAATGCAATGGAATTCCAGTAGTGCGTAAACGAGAGCTACTAAAATGCTCGGCGGATATTGCGGCATTGTGGGTAAATGTCGCTTTGTAAGCCAGGACGGCCCTATTAAATACAGTTTGTCACAAAACAGCAGAAAGCTATTGTACATATAATGCTGCTGTCTTAAAGGGACATTCTAGGCGAGAAAGTAGAAGCGTGAAATCAAAACCAATGCCTCCACAGGGCTGAGTCAAATCCTACGAATTATGATAGTAAGCGCATTTAAATGGTAGGCCTAACTTAAAGACACCGGCCTTGATTCAGCGAACGCTGGCATACCGCGGCGAGAACTGGCCAGCAAAAGCACAATGAATTTTGTTGTTTTATAGCTCTGATCTAATCAAATAACTTCAAGAAGTCTCTTTCAACAATGTCCCTTTAGTAAAAACGGTTAATCAAAACACCGTAGCTCATGTTACGCATGCGCTAATTTAGGCTCCTTCGCATATATATAAAACCAAAAATATTGTGCCAATGAAATTTGACTTGTAAACGAATAACAATAGTGGTTCTGTCGCTTCATGGTTAACAACCATTATCCCGCTTCAACGGCTTCTGTAAGCATGCAAAACAGTATATGAGAGAATCGTTGTCATGACAACACACTGTAACGCTTGTCTTGCTTCTTATTTATCTCGTTTACATTTGTTCGCTGTCAAATTGATTATATCTGATTCAACGGTTTCACAATCTACGCATCGCCACGTCAGAAGCAGCCACACCACTTCAGTTCTTACGCTCTAAGTATAATACAACGACGAGAGGCTACTGGTAACTAATTTCCGAAAATAGGCCGTCCCAAAAGTTAACGCTCATGGGGATATTTTCCGAAATTCTTTCAAAAATACCCCCATTGGCGTATTTTCGGTAACTGTTTGCATGTTTTGAAAATCTGATGGGTTGCAAGTTTTGCGCATCGATTTCAAGAAACACCAGCGCGCAAAGTGACTTTACAGGGGGAGCGGCATCGATGTGGTTTTAAATTTACTATGTAATTATGTTCTTCTAAGATGACAACTCTTTGGCCTGGTTGACAGGGCAACGCCAACTTCGTTGCTAGTGTACTTGACGTCATTCCTAGTGTGATCAACCTCGAGTGAGAGGACTGAGATTGGGAATAGGCTTGTCTCCGCGGAGAACTTGTCAACTCATTGGGCAGTTATTATTACTACTATTATTATTATTATTATTATTATTATTATTATTGTAATAATAATAAACATTATTTAAAGAGGACAAAAATACAATAAATGTTAAACATTGGTACTGTAATTAAGGACCCAGTGGTCGGAATGTCGCGATATCTACTCACCGCATTTTTGCTGGCAAATTTCGTCCTTCTCTTTGTGACACTACCGTAGAGAGTTTCTAGAAATTTTGATCCTTGCACAAGGTTATTTGAAAACAAATGTGCTAAAGCGTAGGCTTTTCTTACAAAAAATACCCCGTTGAGCGGACCGTCCCCGAATACACAATCGATGGGAGTATTTGGACGAACAGAGTAATGCCGTTGTTTACGTGACACATCATTCGCAAACTCGGTTACTTTCGTAGCCTAAATTTTCTTTTCGGGGAGCATGTCCGAACCTCAGCCAAATGCTATAGCCAGGATATGCAGATAAAATTTTCAAAAAGGCAGATTAATTTAGATGTTTTTGGTTGGGATTTTAGTGTCTCTGGACCACCGTGACGAGTTGAAACCTGAGCAGGCTAAACTATGCGTGACTTACTGTATTGTCATAACTACAGACATGGCTGACTGCCGGTTTCTCCATTTTAAAAGTCACGTGACTCAAGTTCGAACATTTGCACACCCGGAACTTTTCGGGTATTTTCGTAACTTCAAATTTCCCCTCGTTTGTACTACTCCGGGTATTTTCGTAGCATCAATATCTGCGTAGGCCTAAGTGCGAACTTCCGAGCCACACGGCCAATAATTCTCCACTTTGAAAGTCACACAACTTGCCTCAAGACACAAGTCCTGCGTATATCGCTAAAAAAGTTAAAGTTTGCGAAGAATTTTGTCAGTTCAAATTCACTCGTTTTTAATCGAAACTTTCGGAAGCCGATGGGCTTAGAGCGGCTGAAGCTGGCGAAAGTGCAAAACACTGTTTCTTTGCATTGTTTTGATGGAAGCTTTTACTTCCGCTTGGCTAGCCTGTTCACAAGTGGAAAATTAACGATTTGTGATGGATTATTTACGATGATACCTTCCTCTCGTGGTACATTGGCCTTGCTGTTGCCTGGGATGAAACCCGTCAAAAAACAAATTTCGAATTCTCCAGTTTAGGTCGTATAACTGAGGTTGGAAGGCCTACTGTGAACATGTGTGGTTAAGAAACACATCAAGGGAATATTTGAGGTTATGGAAATACCCGAAGTGTTCAGGACAAATCTGTGGCGGTAGAAGTTAGATGCATTTGTGATTGGTTTGCTGACGATTTCCCATTTTTGACCAATGCCGATAAACACCTTGTCAGTGATCTCGAGTAAATTTAGCTTTCGTAAAAGACTGTTTTAATTTTGACTCTAGAAAGCTACGACCCCATTTGCTTTCCGCGCGTTTTGATTTGTGAGACCACAGAGGAGACACTCTCTTCCAATGCACAACTCAGTTTCCGGTTAGTGATAGGACTACGAATTTGTCCGGAGAAAGTAAATCGTGCGTCTCACCAAGCGACATAACACGACCACATAGTGTTGGTGGCTGTATGTGCTCAAGGTTACAGATTTTGTGCATTAATACATTGATAATATGCAGAGTTGGCGGTTCACTAACTGTAGCCTGTCAATGAAGCGCCGAAGAGGTTCAAAAGAGTATCTTTCTGCGCGTAAAAATGATTTACGCCTAATCTAAATGGTGCTATTGACATTGTGAGGAACAAGTAAATTTCAAATTATAACATACAAAAATGCAATTCATTTTGAATTTTGCTCAGGGATGGCATCCATTCAACGGCTTCGGAAACAGCACTGCCACTAACATCTGTTCACTCGATGACTTGTCATCCCAAATAATATACCTACCCTAACCCTCAGACACTTACAAGACATCCACTGATCTCAATAGATCGATGGGGGGAATCTACGGAGCCTCCCTGAGCCGACACTCTTGTCTTTGCTTTGACTTAATTCAGTACACGTACCTAAATAAAATACGCACAAAGGTACGCGTACCATAACATCCTCATTTTTCGTCGAATGGCTATTTCTGCGCGTAGAATATCCATTTCTGGGCGTAAAAATATCGCTTTTTAACGCGCAGAAAGGTAGGCTACTCGTCTAACACGTTGGCACCGTGGAACCAGTGGTTGTAAGCCAGCCCTGGGAATCACACCTAATCCTTCTCCACAGTACAAAAAAGAAGATACTCAAAATTTCTTCAAGCTGTTTAAATCGAATTAAGCTTTTTGATTTAACAACTATGGTCTCATAATACTCCTTACCTTGATAGGGTTTCGTTTCCGTTATCAACAAGAATAGAGAAACCGTCAACGGCTCAAGAAAAGGTTTCAAAATTTTCTGATGCCAGTCTACACGAAAATAGTGGATTCGAAAATGCCTGTGGTTTAATTTGTTACCGAAAATAAAATCTGATAGCGGAAAGGCGAAATAAGATAACGATTTTATTAGAGTAAAGGGCCTAACGCGATTTTCGTTTTTAGACAGCTAAAAAAGGAGAAATGCGACTTTAATCCTTAATTTTATTTGAGAAATTGCATAAAAGTCACCATACTGCGTTCCAAAAAGGTAAAGAATTGCTGCAGTCGTTCTCCGCCTGAGCGATTACAAAACGTGATGTAGTTTGCTTGGCCTGATGGCCAATTTACCAATATATTTTCTATGGCAATCTTTGAGTGCACTCAGAATTGCGGACGTGAAATTAGCTATTGTTTTCCAACAGGAATTCTTTTGTTATGCGTATGATCGACCTTTCTCGGCAGGAAGCACCTGCGCTCAGCTTTGAAGCGCTATTAGTGTTCATCACAGTTGGTCAATATTGCCTATTAGTAACTCACGTGCGACACGTGTAATCCAAGTCACCATTGTCGAGTAAACATTTCGATGATATCCTTCGGGGATACTTCTAATTGTGCGGAGTATGCTCCCAAAGTGAGTTCTTTCCAAACAATTAGTAGCTTAGTAATTACACACTCATTTCAACGAGCTGCCATAACGGCCAAACACCGGGCAGTCTCTGCAAGGCTGAAATTCCCTGATGCATTGGTAATATCGGTAGACCTAAGTTTATTGTAGTAAAGATATATGTACACATACAGACGCATTTTCTGAAGCCTCATAGGGAAGGCATGGCTACGATCCAGATACTTACGCGAATGTTGAGGAAACTCGTTTTACCGGAGTTCTTTGTCGGCTAATGTCGCTGAAAAGACAAACTGGGCTGGTGTACCTTCCTACGGATGAAAACCCCTGTTGGTCAACTCATTACAGAACGGGGAATTGACTAAACTGATGTAGAATGATGAAGAATTGACTGTTTTGGAGAAACATTTCATCTGCTATTATAGTAACCACAAGCCAAGCAGAGATGGAGAAGATCAAATGAAAAAGGGTGTACATTGTATGATTGTGCACTGGCCTCCATGGTTAAGACAAAAACGCACCCACGTGCCCAGAAGTACCGTTCACCTTCTCTATCTTCATTTTTTTACTCAACACACGAGTCTCATAGTGTTCGATAAGTGAGGGTGACGAAAGAGCACTCACGAAAATAAACGGTTATTACTGCGTGCGAGAGATTCACAAATCACTTCTCGTTTCTCTTTTTAACTTACTTAAATTCCGTGGGATTAATTACTCACTGATCATTTTCTATATATCTGTTGGCATTTTCTGCCATTTTCCATTGATTTGTATGGGCGATGAACACACTAGGTTCTCCCAATGCCTGGTTATATCGATTTAAATGTACTTAGTAATCTGCCACAAATTTGGGCTTTGAAAAATTCATACGTTAATAAGTGGTCGTCTGTCTGTCGGTTGTGCAAACGATTACTGCATTATTTATTGCCTACAAACGAATAAATTGTAGCGCTATATGTGCGCAACATAAAAAGAAATGTACAAAAACCTTTGTAATCAAATATTCTGGTGCTATGGTCATATGCCGCATTTCGTCTCAAGTTGAATTAAACAAAAATCAACAGCTTTGTCAGATGAACATTAACAGGCAAGTTGCATGAACCATAGATTCGTGAATATGAAAAAATATAATTCCAGAGAGCTGTTATCCCACTGAGCAACATCCTTACCTAATATGTGTTTGCATGTGTTTTAACTTGTCAGCATTTTATATGCTGAAAATTTAACAAGATTTTCTCAATTAATTTGTTTTACATTTAGGCCTACTGGCCTTTGCTGAGCCAAGAAAACGTCTATGTTGAAGAAGAACGTTCATACATGTAGCTAGGCAATGCTACCAAAAACTAATATAAATTCGAGATGAGCTGATAGGAACATTGACTTCATGATTCAAGAACAAATGGTACATACGAAAAAGTTCTATCTTCGTGATTCTTTTGCGGACGTATAGTATTTAGCAGAAATCGCATGAGAATTGCTCAACAACACGTATACGTCATTTTACTGTTGTTTGTTGTGATTTACTTCACATACGCCTGCACGCGCTTTTGGATGACAAAGCATTCTGGGTTCAATTGCATTGAGAAAAGTTTACAATTTCACCGATGATTTTTACCACAGAGTCAAAAAGCAGAAGACGACGTTATTATTCCCGACTACGGTAATTAAATGGTATTGACTGCTGTCAAGAAGTGAACGGAAGTCAGACATCCACTTTCCCAGATTCGCTAGAGCCAAAGATTTTATAGATACCTAAGATCTCCGACTTATGACCTAAATAGTCACAGCGTTACAAGTAGCGCCACCTTCTGGAAGGCGCTCAAATACAGCATAATAACACGGTTGACTGTAATGCCACTGTGTCATCTGGTGCTTACAAAATACTTTGTTTCGCTTGCCTAAAGACAAGGAGAGGTAAGTGTATGTTCATTATGTATTCCATACTACCATTGGCAAGTACTGATCGGAGAATAGGAGTCAGTACTGCAGTTGAGCAGGCCTACATATTAGGGATAGTTACCAGTAGTTGACAACACTGAGGACCACAGCATGGTGTTATGAAACTCATTCGGTAGTGGCTGCACATCTTCTGCCAGGAATGTAATAAAATTGAAGTGGAGTTGTATCAGCTGTGTTTGGTTAAAGAAGAGTAGTCTACAGTTCAGGTTACAGGGTCAGACCCAGTGTTCTGGTCAGCTGGGCTTAATTGTTTACTGTGTGAAAACTGGGGTGTGATAGCTTTTAGGTTTAGTGGAGAATGTTTGCCAGCTTGCACAATGTAATGACGTTGTTTGTTGGCGTGTAGACTATTTCTCAGTGTATGGTTCAATTTTAGTTGTGCGAGTTGGGTGCAGAGTATGCATAGATCTGACCTAGCAGGGAAATCCTTAGAAGAGCTACATAACATNCAATGCTACCAAAAACTAATATAAATTCGAGATGAGCTGATAGGAACATTGACTTCATGATTCAAGAACAAATGGTACATACGAAAAAGTTCTATCTTCGTGATTCTTTTGCGGACGTATAGTATTTAGCAGAAATCGCATGAGAATTGCTCAACAACACGTATACGTCATTTTACTGTTGTTTGTTGTGATTTACTTCACATACGCCTGCACGCGCTTTTGGATGACAAAGCATTCTGGGTTCAATTGCATTGAGAAAAGTTTACAATTTCACCGATGATTTTTACCACAGAGTCAAAAAGCAGAAGACGACGTTATTATTCCCGACTACGGTAATTAAATGGTATTGACTGCTGTCAAGAAGTGAACGGAAGTCAGACATCCACTTTCCCAGATTCGCTAGAGCTGAAACACTTCCTGAAATAGAAGCGTTACCTTGGCGACAAAATCCAACACAACAGTCGTTTTAATCAATAACGACCTTTAATCATCGCGTTCTTGATTGTTTTTATTGGTTGGTGATTGGCTGAACATGATCATATTTTATTTCCAGCTGTTTGGTTGTCATTTGATGTCAGTGCGATAGAAAATTTAGTTCATGCCAAAAATTAAGATTATTCACAAACTCATGCTTATTTTTCTCTTCTCTACTGCTCAATATAATCAGGGGCTGATCCAGGAATTTTAAAAAATGGGATCCAAATCAACAATTTGAGTGTTTTAGATTTGATATCACTAAAATCAAAGGGAAAGGGGGGTTCGGACCCCTTTGATCCCCTGAATCCGCCTATGAGTGTTTCAGCCTATGTGTGATTCACTGATGTTCGCGATAAAACCATTCACGAGTTTAGCAATTTTCCTGAGTATAAAACGAACATTTGAAGCAGCCTATCCCCTCGTGTATCAGTTAGATTTAATAATTAGGTTTAAAACAATGTTGACAATTTTAAAAGGGTTCATTTACGTAAAATATAACTTGTAGAAGTCAGACGGCAATGGTCACTAATAAGGGTCCCGGATTTGATGTCCGTTATGTGAAGAAAATGAGTTGTTCTCAAAATGAGGGATTCAATAAAACGACGTCATCAGTTGGGATTGTGTAAAGAAATGTTGGAAAATAAAGACCTAATACACCAAAACAACTACTATAAATATTGAAAGGGGTGAACCATCTTCAACAGATCATTAATGCGAATGTCCATTGTCAAGTCAGCTGTTGAAATTCCAAGATCACGTGCATAGTCGTCTCATGAGAGGCTGCACGCACGTTGAAGGTTCTTTGCTAATTAATTAGAAGGATCTGCCACCCTGCACTGAATGTCAATGACATCCTCATTATTAAATGTATTCACAGCTAATTTTTCTGAAGACAACGGCGCTCCCGTGATTATAATCAAATATATTGTCCGTCATCCCTCAGGGTAGGATGTCGTTTCCTAATAATTATAATGGATAGAGCGCAATAAATGCGTAGGTCTGCATGCGACCTTAATGCACAATGGTCTGTTAGCCGGGGTTAGCCAGTCAGTTGTATTGCGGGGTATGATTACTAACCTATTCTTTGGATACGATATGTATTCGTAGGGAAATTTCCTTTTTGCTCACTACACAAAACGAAAATGGTCAACCAGGGTTGTGTCCCGTGTAGTATTTTTTGTAAGAAAATCAATAACGATATCGCAATATGGTACAAGCGTAGCACGCGATCACACAGACTTTGTTCTCGTGTGTCTTGCGTCTGCGACACGCGCCCCAGGTTCCTCAAATCCACACAACATAATATGGTGTAACAATTCGCTTATCGAGTAGAACGTGGAACACAAATGTCTCAATGAACCTTCATGACCTGATAACATTTTGCGAAAAATATCCCCATGCCTAATGAAGCCGTTCAAGATACTGGCAAGTAAAATAGAGGTTTCAAATTCTTTCAATTTTTGGGGTCCCTGTCTAGCCTATTCAAGCCGACTTGGCCGCTTGCTATCAATCGCCGGTGATCTCAGTAAAATTTGATGGAAGAAACCAATTGGCGGCAAAGGATATTTTGAGATCAGTTTACTGATTTGCTGACGTTAGTCAGTTATTTCAAGATTTCCATTGTCGCAAGTTGAGATGCTGCCCCTTATACTATTAAGTCACTGGTGATGTTGATTCAACTGAAGTTACTATAAACGTGGTGTCAATCTGATTTGTGTGTTGTTGCAATGACTGTTTTTTTAATAATCACTGTCCCGCAATGCCGAGCCAAAGCTATAGAAAGTAATGGCATATATTTACACTAGTTAGCTTCATGTCTCACCATCTTGGAAATTTACAGAGAATTATGAAAATTAAAAAAAAACAACACAAAAATATACGTCGCTGCCCAGTGGTCTTCTAACGGTTTTTTAATGTTCAGTCATTAGCCACACAGAACTTAAACAGTACTTCGTGTTATTCGTCGGGTAGAAAGTACATTGCTGCATTTGATTGACTTCGCCGGTTGCGCTGGGTGAAGAGGCTGAAACTTCTGATTGGTCTGTAAGCCGAAAGTCATCATCGAGAAACAGCCGGAAGTTTTAGCCGGTTCACCCGGCGGAACCTGCTAACTCAACCAAGTGGTTCATGCTCTTCAGTGCGGGACCCTCTACAAAATAATCCGAGCCTTAGACCATTTTACGTTTTGGGCAAACAATGCAAAACGCAAAAGTTTCGAGTATTTTTTATTCAAAAACACTAATTCGAGTTTAAAATAATGAAAGACTGTGATCATATTAGTAGCCCAGTTTTTCACAATAAAACGGCGTCGAATTATCCTGAAGGGGAGAAATCGGTAGTGACATCTAGCGGCTGTGACTATGAGGACAACGTAGTAATCTGCAGCGATAGGCGGCTGTTTTTGGCTGTCAAAACATTCCAAAATATTTATAGACATCTGCTGAGTATAGCACAATCGCGGTTGTTTTCGTATATTGGATTCAATTAAGATTTCTCTCAGTATTGTTGTGACTGATGTCAAAAACAAACCTTCTTACACGCTTCATTTAGCACAGCTGCCGTGGAGTGTCATGCCATCCACAAATTTGGGGTCACTGAGTGCTGAAAAGTTACCGTGAAATTTGTCACGCTGAGGGCTGATGTCATGTGTATAATCTTAAGTTACTTGCGACGCTTGGAAGGAGATAATGAGTGGTATCCCGCGGCCCAGCTACTCTTTCAAGGTGAGAAGAAGTTTCGTCCCTGGCTGGAGTCTACTTCTCTCTCTGACTCTGGTAATTAGTCTATTGCCTGTCAACTCTGCGCTCTTCATTTCTGGATAGAAAGGGATATTTCAGTTATATAATGTACGGTTAAAAAGGTTTTTAAAAAACGTCATTTATTTAAATTAACAATTTAATAAACTCACACAACAAGAGAGCCCCCAGCCGTAAATGTGTCAGTTTCAGGCCTGTCTTCAAACCGTTGAACATCTATAAGGACTTTTATGGTCGAAGTCAAGTACGGCAAGCCGTAGCTAAAGTGTTTCGTGTCTGAAGGATGAAAACTTAGTGAGCATTTTTTTCGGAAATCGCGCACGGCGGGCCCGTCGGACCTCGAGGAAAATAACGACATTTTTCACCGACGAGCATTTATGGGCATGCAATTTCGAATTCCATTTTCAAAACCCACGAGCCTTCCCGCGTAGGCTTATCTAGGCATTTGGAAACTGAAAACGGCGACTTAGTGGTGACGGGAAAGGTTGCCGGGATCTGAAGAATGTTTTTTCTACACGAGTGTTCATGAATACTAGTTATTCAAATTGGGTTTTTATAGGAGTGCGAGATAGCAGATGAAGTTAACGGAGATCCTGGGAAATTACTAACTAGCTAATAGTGTCAGAGGCGATCATCCTGTCTAATTACCGAAGAAGAAATCAAGCAATGACCAGGTGTTAAAAGAATGTCGAAAGGAGCGTGCCCGTGACAATAACAAATAAACGAATTCTCCCTTGGCGGCGAACAGCTGTGAGTGCCATGTGTTCAATGACTCGGTTTAACTGTGAACAACAGAATTAAAGTTTACATAAGCCTATCGATGCTCTCCCAATGACCGATGCCAAATGCCCCAGCCACCTGGAAAGGTCACTTGTACGGGGAATAGTTGTGTCCTGTGCCCTGTCTCGGTAGCTTATAGTGTAGCCTGCATTTCCAAGAGTCGATTGGCGCCGTAGGTATGATTGCGGGAACGGTATCATTAGGTTTTGAATGCCACGGGTGTTGTCGCCATTAACGCCAGGTTTATCGGTTCATTCATGTTATATCTTTGAAATAACATCACACTGCGGGTAAACGAGTTGGGTACCTAGAATCGAATACAACACGTTAGGATAAGAATTTGGACATAGGGTTGTTATGCAAATGGTGAGTTTTGCTGTGTTGATCACTGAGATCGCACCGGGTGACATTCGAGTCAGAAACTTTCACTGAGTTGGCAAGGATTGACTTATTCATTCGAGAAGCCTGGAGAAGGGTTGTCTCTCAGTTACTTTCTAGTTGTTNTGGAAAGGTCACTTGTACGGGGAATAGTTGTGTCCTGTGCCCTGTCTCGGTAGCTTATAGTGTAGCCTGCATTTCCAAGAGTCGATTGGCGCCGTAGGTATGATTGCGGGAACGGTATCATTAGGTTTTGAATGCCACGGGTGTTGTCGCCATTAACGCCAGGTTTATCGGTTCATTCATGTTATATCTTTGAAATAACATCACACTGCGGGTAAACGAGTTGGGTACCTAGAATAGAATACAACACGTTAGGATAAGAATTTGGACATAGGGTTGTTATGCAAATGGTGAGTTTTGCTGTTTTGATCACTGAGATCGCACCGGGTGACATTCGAGTCAGAAACTTTCACTGAGTTGGCAAGGATTGACTTATTCATTCGAGAAGCCTGGAGAAGGGTTGTCTCTCAGTTACTTTCTAGTAGTTGGATTACGTCTGTATATAGATACACTAGTTATGACTAATTAGATCCCCTGCCTGGCCTCATGTGATTGTGTCGGCAACACCCCGTCCCATAATTCATGCGCGCACCCGCGGGGGGTTCTGGGGGCCCGAAAGAGCCTCCCATTTGGCGAAATGGACAAAAAGGTACGCCCCAGAGAAACAAAAAGTCCGAAAAAGTAGAAAACGAGACAAAAATCCGCTAAAAAGGCAGGAACTACCAAAATTCGACGAATGCACAATTCATATCTCTGAACGTACCCCGGTTTTTTACTAAAAGGCCCACATTCTCAAAAATTCAACCCCCCCATTTGGGTGCCAGCATTTGATCTACTAGGCTACTCTGTCGGAGTTTTCAGAAAGAACGGCATTCCAAAATGAAGCGTCGAGTATTCGTCTTTGGACAGGAAAACATTATGGCCCGGCCGAAGTAATAGGCCTACACTGTGAACCGAGTTAGTTGGAAAAAGGCCAACGGCGAAACTGTCATTGAGAGTTGATTCAGTGATATGAAGTTTTAAAATGACCTGCGCTGGACTGACAAACATGTTATGATTGAAGCTCTATAATTCATCATGCACAGATAATGACATGACATGGAATGAGATCCATAATTCTAGCATGCATCAGCTGCAGTATCTCACTTCTGTTCACTATAGCTGTTAATGTGTTGAATTTTTCTAACCAAAGTGCTCTGCGGAATTACCGCCTTTCTCCATACGAAAACCCTTAAACCGTATGATCCGACAAAAAGACCAGTTCACCTTCATTTCAGGTGCTCTGACTCAGGGCTAGAACGCAAATGGCCAAATTTGGCCAATTTCCGCCAGAACATTAAATCTCAGAAATGGACGACTAAATTTGCACTTAACTTCAAATATGGCGCTTTATACACCGATCTCCAGTATTCGGTTGGAAATTTTTCTAAAATGCTCACTTTTGCATGAGGGTTTACCAAAATACGACTTTCATGATAATCATGAAAAAAATAGAAATTTGTATAAAACGAATACGAAATGATAATTTGCACTACAGTGTTTTGAAGATTTCATCCTGACATGTGTATCAAATCGGGAGTTTGGACATGTTGAAGTTATTTTGCTATCGATGTGTCTTTCTTTTTTGCTAACTCAGTAATTTTACCACGGCATGGCATGTTCCGCCAATGAATGACGACAGAGTGTTCAAGTCAAAAGCAAATTCTACAAGCTTTCCAGTTTCAGAAAATAAGTGCATTCACTGAGCTAAGATATCTGGTTAACATGTCGATAACCATGCGTAAGACCGAGAGCGTGGATTTATGCATGCCTTCCGATCGCGCAGAGTAGAAAAGACGACTAAACTACCATCTATTGTCCGTTTTCGATGATAATCCGGGACCTTTCAAAATGGCATCGTCCTTCAACTGAGTGACAACTTCCGTTTAACACGTCAAAACATTATATTTTGAGTTCGAACGATTCATAATGACTTATGAAGCAAGCGGATAAATCCGGATAAAGCCATCTAAAGACTGGGGTTGTATTGAAAATCCAAGGACCGAGGCAAGATTGATAAATTGTGTAAAAATACTTTTAAATGATTGCTCTAATCTGACTTCTCAAAAACCAATCTCATCTCACGTTTTGTCTTTGACTTGTCTTAGTCTTACTTAAGCAAGAATTACATTGCCGTGTATGCTGCTGGCCCATGTCTAGTCAGTCTAGGGGTTTCGTGTAGCCTATTTTGACTTAGGCTTAGACAATTCTCGATCCCTAGAGTCTGGTTAAGACAAGCTAGCTCTATGAAAATCATCACTTCAGACAATAGACAGTGACCACCGTCTCTGGCCGACTAGATAGAGTGTAGCTTCATACGCCTCACGCTCAATAAACACTTAAGTCACATTGTTATAAATACCTTTTGCACGTTGAAGGACACATTAGGAGGTCATCGATGTTTTTAATTCCTTCGAACTTGAAGAAATATTCCCGTTGTCATTTGAATTTTGTCTTCGAGCAGTTCCTCGTTCAGTTCCCAAAATCGGTAACTGACATCATACCACCTACTGTGGGAGTATTTCTTCGAGTTGGAAGTAATTTTAATTTAAAAATATATAGATGGCTTCCTAAGGTGTCCCTCTATGCACAAAAGGTAACAATGTGACTTTGATGTTTTATTCATTGTGAGGCACAATTTGCCGAAAAGCTTCCAGCGTATGAAGCGCCTATAGGAGCTCCATCATCTATACTTAACAGAGATGGTGATGCTCCCATAATAAGGCCATACCATAGCCATAGGGCCGTCATATGCCCAAAGTTTTTCAGCGAGTTATGCCTCACACTGAATAAACCATCGAAGTCATGTTGTTACCTTTTGCACATAGACAAATACTCCAGTTCTAAAAATACCCTTCTACTTTCAGTACCATTATTCTGCTTCCCATGTTGTGGAGTGATCTTATACATTAGGTTTCACTGAGTTTCAGTGACATGAAATAGTCAACTATTGGCCACTTTCTTTTTCCCCGATTCTTCAATCAACTGTTCTTCCATGAGGTTGGGTGCATGTCACACCATTTATTGAAACTCTGGTTTCACTTCATTATGATTTTTTTATTTAAATACTAGTAATACCAGCAAACCGAATTTCAAAGCAAATTTTGCTTTGAATGGCGAAGCTGTTGTCTTCGCTTGCAAGATGTCACAAAAATTATAATGACGCATGAGCGTGTCATGTGTGTAGTGTTTTTAAGTCAACAAGATATTTTTCTTTTTTACAAAAGCTCGAGAATAACACAAGAAAATGATACTTATAAAAAAGATTGTTGTTCACTCAAACAGCTGTAATGGGCACGATGAGTGTCGGTTGACTACCGGATCTTGCATGCTCCCGCCAGTTGGTAACACCACATGTTGGTTTAAGTTTGAGGACAGCAGAACTACCTGGACTGTGTGAAATTTGAAAACAGTTCGCTCTTGACATGTGCGTGCACAGTTTGCAAAACTTTTACGACATCTTTTGGGTGACAATGACTACTTTGATGGAGCAAAATTGTTTTCTGGTTATGAAATTAGTAAGAACTGAAGTGAAATGAAACTAGGTCTGGCAATTTGTTATGAACTGTACTGTACACTGCAGAAGAGAAGTTAATTTATGAAGAATTGGCGAAAACAAGTACTTGTTCAATTGACGTCACTTTACTTCTTGGCACTGAAAGCTGACGTATATTTTCGCTCCACAAATTAGCAGCTGAATAACATTAGTTTTGGCACCTACAAGCTAGTGGCTTTACTCAAGTACGAATGTAGCTTTTAATTACTTTAATTCTGTGGACAGATTTTATTTTGCCAGTTCTTTTTACCCTCATTGTTTCAAAGCTGTGTATATACAACTTTGTACCGTAGCTACCAGCCAAGTATCAGTGTGAAAATTAGCGTTGAAATACAATTTGGGAAATGATGCATGTTAACTTTGAAAAACAATTTTTATCGTGTTAGTTTTTGGGCAAATTATCAGCGGAAAACGGAAAATGATTGCTCCGACATATTGATGCTTTAGGGATAGTTAACTTTAGTTTTGGGAGCACCGAATACTAGTTACTAGTACTAGAAATGAAGATGACCATTACTGGAGCCTACTAGCTTAACAGTGAATCTGTTATGAAGACACAATCCTGTTTTTTTTTCAGAATGTACACCTTGTTGTCAGGCTTGTGGAAATATATGAGGCAGAAGGAGGAATACTTTGTTCTCATCCTGGGCCTGGACAATGCTGGTAAAACAGTGAGTAGTCATGACTCTTAACAGTGTCAAGGCCATGTAGAGATTGGCAAAACATTGATTTTTTTTTCAAGTCTCTCAAGCGTAAATATGCCGTCGCTCCTATTTTTGAGCGAGCTATTTTTGCCTGTTGAGCCCAAAAATTCCTTCCAATGATCAGAATATTCCGTTATGGTTTAGAATCATTTTTAACTCATGCAGTAGAGTTGATGGTGACCGTGTTTGGAGATTTCCCATCGCACGAAAACATTCCCCTCAGACAGCACAGGCACCTTTAGTTATGGCGAGGGAGGTCCGTGATTTCTAAAACAATGCCCTACAAAATTAATTGTCTAATGAATAACGAATCAAAATGTCTATCATTTAATATTAGTATTTATCATTTTACATCCTTTTGGTTGTGTTTCTTTTCCTTTGCAGACGTATCTAGAACAAACTAAAACAAAGTTCAACAAGAACTACAAAGGAATAAATCTGTCTAAAATCACCGCCACAGTGGGTCTTAACAGTGAGTACCCTCTTTATACCCTCTGCATGTCGCTAGCCTTCGAGGGCTGCTGCAGTAACAGGGTTCGTAATTTGGTACACGCGCTTTGTGCCTCGGTGGGATATTAAAGTTCACTCTGGCAAGTTGTGATAACTAAACATTTAATAAGCGTCTCTTAAAGATGCATTTCGACCTGGTTGAACTGGATTAAGAAACAAAATCCAGTTGGGCCTTTTTCTCTCTCGATATCAGTCTCATAAAATTCCTCACTGCATATTATTCTGTTTCTATTACCAACAATTACTCTAGTGAAGATAATGTGTACATGCGCCATTTCTGAATTCACAATTTTTATACGCCCACATATTTATATGTGGACGCATTATGCCGTCATCTCCGTCCGGCGTCCGTCCGGCATCCGGCCTGCATCCATCCTGCATCTGTCCGATGTCTGCTGCTTTATCTCCAAAACCCCTGGACATATGTTCATGAAATTTTGCACATGTGTTCCTCACATGGATGGGACGGCATGAATGAAGTTTCGGACGGATCCGATTACCGGTGGGCACCCTAGTGGCAATTTTAGTTTTTTACGTTTACCTCTGTATCTTCAAAGGTCTTCAACGGATGTTCAAAAAAATTTAAGTATAGGCATCTATTGGTGTGATGATGCTATATTCCTGTTTCCAATGGCCATTTTTGCTGTTTTTGAGTATGTTTTTTAGCATCCACCCCTCCATCAACCAAACCTTCTAAGGATGGTTTTGAAAATTGGCGTATATGTTCTCAGTGTTAAGAGGACGGTGGACGATGACGACTTTGACCACTGTGGCATCTCCTAGTGTTAGTTTTGTTTTGTTTTGTTTTGCGCCCATGGCTGTATCTCCGAAAGCCATTGCAGGATGTTTATTAAATTTGGTAAGTGCATTTATATGGAACTAACTACAGACAATGGCGACTTTCAGGTGGATCCAACGAACTCTGTGTCCCCTAGTGGCAATTTCATTTTATTCCGTTTTCCTTTGTTTCTCTGAAATTCCCTGACAGAATTTTAAGAAATTTGGTGAAAAGCTTTCTATTAAAGAAACAATGTTCCCGTTTTCGAATGGATTGGACATTTTTGCTCCATCTAGTGGTCATTTTTATGATACAAACGAACGACTGTAAAAGCACACCATTTGCGTTGCATTCGTGGGCGCACTTCAACGCTCCGGGTTGCACTTTTAGGGTTGGCGAACCCCATTAAACTTTGAAACTTTTTCTTAAGTCATTGAAAGTTTCAGTGTTCTTTTTGGTAACAGAAATAGGATCCTTTCGTGATAAGAGATAACCCACAGGTTTTTTCTCCATGAGTAAAATTACCCACATCAATTAGTCTAATCGTGGTTTCATATATGTGCATTTAAATTCACAAATTTACATACGTTGTTGCATAATTCAAAAATTGTTTGTTACAATTTAGTGTTTTTAGTTAAGGAGGCTAACCATTAGTTTATTCTGATTGACAATATGGGGGAAATTGACTCCCGATCTTATTGTGGAACGGAGTTATTCACTTGTGCTACTCTTTCGTTGTCTTAAACAGTACACACCATGGATTTTTGCACATTTTGAATTACCGGTGGCCACAAACTAAATGTATGACGTAAAATTTAGCTAAACCCATGTTTATTTTGTGTAATTAGCTCGAAATTTTGATTTCTCTTTCAATTTTGCCAATTTTCACATTTCCCGCCATGTGACGTGATGGGTTGAACACAAGAGATTAGTGACTAGCATTGAACAATGGCAGAAAGCAGGGAATTTGAAAGCGACGACGGTTATGAGCAAAAATTGAACGAATACTATGAAGAAACGTACGGGAATGGTGGCCAGGATGAGGAAATGGGGTTGCACGAAAGCGAGAATAACTTTAATGTGCTTCCGGCAGCGTACTTTTCTACTTTGAGCCTTACGAACTGGATCCTTCCGTGAGAGAAGCGGCCTCGGGCTCGGCGAGTCAACCCAGTCATCCAACAGACGATCCTGAACTAAGAGCTGATGTTTCTGAATGATAAATATTGTCCTTTATTGAACCAGGCCTTCATCGTAACGTCTCTTGTGACCGGAGTCGAAACGCGAGTCCTCAAAATGGGCAGAACACAGAGTGGCCCGGATAAAATCGCTTGGTCCACGATGACGTCCCACACTCTCGTTTGGCACACGAAGCGATGCCACTTCTGCGCAACTTTGGTATCCTTCGGAACACCGAGACGTTCTCCGCCTGGCTACTGTTGCTGCAGCCTCCGGAAACACATCTTTTGATCCCTCTACGAAACTTCTCGACGCTAAATGTATTTTGCTTTCTCTTCACTCAATACACTTTGTCTCTGATCCGAACAGTATGGCGAACAACTTGGGTTCAACCCATGACGTTGTACATAATTATTATTTTTTTCAATTTCTGCGTGTTTCTTTATGAGCTGTGCACTAAAGGCACTGAAATCTAGTAAGATATAATAATAAAATTTATTTTGAGGTACTAGAGTCATGTTGTGTACACTTTAATGTGCTACTTTTATATTGTTTCATACTCACCACGTTCTGTTGGGTTGTTAATGACTGAAATTCTCTCTTCTGATGCCCCCTGTTTGTGACTACTTCCAGTAGTTTACAGACAAAACTGTCAGAGATGACAATTTTAGGTGCATTTGGTGAACGATTAATTAAGAGGTGTTGGTTTTCATAGCAATGTTGTTGATGAGATTGGGAACTCGAAATTCGCCGGCTGTCGCAAGTGAAGTAGGGGACCATCCCATAGAAATGTCTGCTTTCAAGTAAATTACATAAATGTGTTCCCTTACCACAGCAGCGCTCCCATGCTGATGAAGTGCTTAGTGCTCTCAAACCATTCATATGTCAGAAAGAGGGACCTTTACTCATTAGCGCCACCTAGTGAATATCAAGCCGTCGATAGTTATGATAGATTTCAATTTTGGTCGTATTTGTTTCGAGCGTGTTAATTTCATGTCTTGGTTTTGATGGCCTTGCTTTATGCAATATTGATAACGAAGCTGACGACGAATTGAAATTAGTTTTGTTAAATTATTTGTTTTTAAATAATTTAATTTGCATGTAGTTGGTAAAGTGGACATTGGGTGGACACGGCTGAACTTCTGGGATCTTGGTGGACAAGAAGAACTACAGAGTCTGTGGGACAAGGTACGTCACATGTGTGGTTGACTCGGGATTCACTAGTTGGCACCAGCGAGATTCACAATTGGCCTATCCGTAGAAGTACAAGCATTTGTGTAGTCTCTCAGGACAGTTAGTCCACAGACACTCCTGCGCTCGCCATGCTGGTGAACAGTTTTCTGCTCTCAGTGTTTTCAGATGTTGGCAATAGGGGCCTTTATTCATTAGTGCCACCTGGTGGATATCCAGTCACCCGTTATTGTTGACATGACATAAAACAGTGTCTAGAAACAATCGAGAGTGTGTAATTGGAAATACTCCTAGGAAATAGTGTCACCAAGTTCAGACCTTTTTCATTTTTTATTGCTTCTAACATTGTTGCGAATACACACAGTTTTCATGTGCCCACATATTTATATGTGGTCGCATATTGCCTTCATCTCTGTCTGGGCGTCCGGGTGTCTGGCGTCCACAGCTGTATCTCCTAAACCCCTCACAGGATCTTGATGAGATGTGGCAGATGTGTTCCTAAGAAGCTGACGACGGACGAAGACGAATTTCGGACCTCTCCGACTACTGGTGTGCCCCCTAGAGGCAATTTAATTTTTTACGCTTACCTCTGTATCTTCGGATGTCCTCAACAGATTTTCATAAAATTTGGCAGTTAGGCATCTATTAGTGAGATGATGCCATCCTACGATTTTTGGACGGATTCGAGGTACTTTGCGCCTCCTAGTGGCCATTTTTACTGTTTTCGAGTCTGTTTTGTGGCGTCTGCCATGCTATCAACCAAACCGCTTCAGGGATGATTTTGAAAATTGGTCTATATGTTGTTACTGTGAAGAGGGCGACTGACAATGATTTTGCGATGACTTGGAATACTATGGCGCCGCCTAGTTGCAGTTTTGTTTGTTTTTTGCGCCCATGGCTGTATCTCCCAAATGCTCTTCAGGATTTCTAATGAATTTTGCCCGTGTAATTATGTGAAGTTGACAACAGAGCATGATGACTTTTGGACTGATCGGGCTCCCGGTGTGCCCCCTAGTGGCAATTTTATTTTTTATGTTTACGTCTTTATCTTAAAGGGTCGTCGATTTTCAAAACATTTGGCAGTTAGGCATCCTTTAGTGAGGTGACGCTATCATCCGGTTTTCGGTATAATTCGAGGCATTTTGCGTCACCTTGTGGCCATTTTTACTGTTTTCGAATCTTGTTATTTGGCATCTGCCCCTCTGTCAACCAAAGCACTCTAAGGATGGTTGTGTAAATAGGCATTTATGTTCCTAATGGGAAGATGAAGTCTGTTGGTGATTCTCCGACGACTTTATCTACTTTTGCACCTCTTAGTGCAGTTATGTTTTTTTTTTGTTTTGCGCTTATAGCCTCTTAGTGGCAATTTCATTTTTTCACTTTCCTCTGTTTTCTCAGAAGTTCCTTGATGGATTTTTATGAAATTTGGTCAATAGCTTCGATGACACAATCACATACAAGTTCTCAGATGGATTCCAAATATTTTGCGCCATCAAGTTGCCGTTTTTATGTTCTAATTAAACACCCCTAGAAGCACACCGTTAGTGGTGCATTCGTGGGCGCATTTCAACCCTCTGCATTGCTCTTGTTTAAAGCGTTGTCTGATGGCTGCTATGGTACAAGGTTTGAACATGGGTAACTATTTATTTTGGTGCTACGTTTCTCATTGAAAAAAGAGTTACAAAACACTTCATTTGATCGACATAATGTGTCCTGAATTTAGGAGATTTTACCATATTAGGCCAATCAGCTGTCAGTCACTGTGCTTGGGCATTTCGTCTGATCTCCTTCATGTTGCAAGAGCTTTCGGGAATCCTTCGAGATTTTTGTCATAACTTTGACGAAAGCTGTACAATTTCAACAAAATTGGTCAAATACTAGTTGGTTGTTGTCTCTACTCAACTTATTACGAGACCTGAGCTCACCGACTAAAACAAAACGCCCATCGGCATCAATTTTTGCTAAAGGTCAGGCATGTTTTTAACATATGTACAAAGTCATGTTATTAAGGGCAAGAAATGCCATGATTACTGAGCAATGAGTAAAAAAAAACAAATTCCACAGATGGATTTTCTTTTTTGAAAAAAAATGAGTAACAAAAAATACCGCACCACTGTCTCAACTTTAAAAAGAAACAGAAATCAGAACCAGCTGTACGCTTTTGGTCTCAGTGGACCATTTTACATACTCTTTGTAACATGGTGAATGTCTATTTGTAATTTATGCGTGTTGTTATTGTTTTTATACCCTTTTTATATTTTTAGTACTATGCCGAATGCCACGCTGTTATCTATATAATAGACTCTGCTGACAAAGAGAGGTTGTTAGAGTCAAAAAATGCCTTTGGTGAGTTATTTGACTGGAGATGGAAAATCTACCTGAGTCACGGATTTCGTTATTATATGTCGGCAAAATAACATTTAAGCACTTCGTTTTGAAATACTCGATCTGACAAAGTGTTTCTGACTATTTTAAGAGATGTTGACATTCAAACTACTTGTTAGATGATTTCTAGAAAACTTGGATTTTGTCCTGGTCTTTCTAGTCTTTCAAAGCAGGCTGCATATCGTTAGAAGCCAAACGATGCAACCTGTTAACCTGTATTGGTACTGTACAAAACCATATGATATTCTGGCTAATCTGTATATTTTTAACAATTTTTGTGAATAACTAAGGTAAAAGGTGCTTATTTTTTTAAATATTAGTATTTACGTATTAATAGTAGACGCATAAAATGTTATTTTTAAAATCCATGATGGTCAAAAAATCTTATGTGCACGAAAGCAATGCCCAGATGTTTGTAAACACATGAATGCATTTTCTCCCAAATATGATTTTTCATGGAGGTCGCTGTGTTTTCCATGAACACACTTTTTATCACGGAACTTGCAAATACTGTTTCTGTAGTCTTTTATTACTAAATCGTGTCTGATTTTTTAAGGCCTTCCAGCCCAAGAGTTTGACCGTAAAAAATCACGATTTTCGGTTTTCAAATAATGTTGACTGCTTCATCGTTGACAATGGAAGTTCTTGGGCCAAAAGATGTGATTTTGTAGTAGCTAATAGAAAATAACTTAAAAATGGAATAAATTTTCAAGGTTCTTGTGAAAAAATTCATGTTTTTAGAAAGTACACCCTGGAAAATCATAATTTTTCGAAAAAACACAGTCAACGTGATCGTCTGTGTGCACATGATAAGATTCTGTCATCATTGAAGATTTTTAAAATACAGTTTTATGGGTCTACAATTAAAATCTAAAATGTGTGTTAATTTGGTCCTTGGTAATACATGTGGCCAACTACCTTAATTGACAAAGTTTGAAACTTTGTTGATATTTACAGTCAGACGTTCAAACTAATCAGTTTCAACCAGGAATGGGTACTGACTGCTTGAACTTAAGGCCCTGTATGGAGCATTTGTAAATAGTGTTTATTCTGCTTTGACTTATTGTTAAACGCAAGAAAGAGACTAACAGATTAAAAAAAAAAAAAAATTTTGTTTCTCAATATAATAACAAATACATCAATGATAGTATTATTAAGTAAAACCTGATTAGCTAATGTGTACTGTTTTCTAAAATACCGTCTTTGATACTCATGCAGTTTCTAAAACAGTATTTTACTGATATTCCTTTCTCCAAACAGTTTCTGATACTGTGTCGACATAAGGTACCGGTTGGTAGCCCTATTTTCAAGATCTTGCCTTTGGCCTATATACAGTTGCAAGTCCACACGCAGTTACGGTGGTTTGTTGTTCCCTGAAATCTGCGGAAAGCCAACGAAAATAATTAAATTGGATCTGCGGTAGTTCTTATTCCCAGTGTCTCTTGTTTTTTAAAACACAAAATTCTCCTGTAACCATGTTGCAGTATTTATTTTTTCATGCTTTCTTATTTCGGTAGAAAATTTGTCAACTGCATGATGCTAATTATTTTTTATTCCAAACACGTTGAATCTGTTGAGGGAAATACGGCCATGTAATAACGTTTCCGTATTCACCTCAAACAAAACTTCAACAGTGACCTCTGACATGGAAAGTTCAAAAGGTAGGTCAATGTCAACTTGACATCGTTAGCTGGTTCGATCACCAAACTTTCGGAAAATATTTTGAAGTAATACAATTATAGCAGTGTAAATAACGCTCAACATACAATCAGGTCTCAATCGTAACATTTAGAACAGGACTGTTAATTATATGACAGTTCTGTCTCAGTTTCATTTGCTAAGTGTTTTATCGTCTGCAACTCATGCGCCGATTCCTCGGTAACTACAATATCAAATATGAGGAGATGTTAGAAGTTCAATGAAAAGTTACCCTTGTTTTCATCTTTGTTATCTCTTCAAGTAATAAATCGTCAGTTTTTTCCTAGATAAAACTTGCAGCCTTACGCGCAAGTACATACATATAGGCTGTGATCCGCCACGTGAACAGTCTTAGTGAAGTATTTAAAAAATCTGTGGAAAAAATGAAAGAAACTTAGGAGTTCCAAGCGTATGGGATAAGTACAAAACGTACCTCGATTGGGGTACACGAAGTGTTATCGCACTCGACATTATTCCCGGAATAATGTCTCGTGGATGTCACTTCATGTACGCCACTCTCGGTATGTTTTGTGTATGTATTTCATGAGTCTTTTGTTCTGCGTGGCTCAAAGTGATTTTCCAGATATATAAGTACCAAAGTTAGACAATTAAGTTCATGAAACCATTGGCAAGCTTTTGAGAAGTAATAAACTGGTTTGTTGAGATGACATTCATGGGTGCATTTCATTTTTGTGATGCTCGGTTCAAAATAACACTGGAAAATATTGAACTGTATCATATAGGTTAAGACAGTGTTTGAATGATCGTTGGAATTAATGTTTGTGGACATCTGAAGCCTGTTGAATAGAGCGTGCGCCTGCCTAAAGTGATAACTCGCGATTGAACGACAGCGTATGCTCAGTAATTCCAAAATGGCATCTACGAAAAAGCAGTTGTCAGCAAATCAGTGCAAGAAATATCATTTCAATAGGGGACAATTTTTGTGATTCAAACTTATGAAACTTTGATAAGTCTAAAAAATTGGAACTGCTTACTTTAATGCAAAGTCGCTTAAGCTAATATAATAAATAAGTATTACGACCTCTTTGGAGGTGACAGAAATCAAAAATATTCCCGTATGGTCAATATAAAGCAAGCTTATGTCGTGTAATTAAATTATTTATTTTTGTACCAAAATTTTGACAATAACCTTCTACAATGTAGCTTTATGCCTTAGAATCATTGTCCTTGATGAAGGTGATTTCCTTAAAACTTTGTCATGTCGGACTTTGTCTTGGATTTCTAAGTGAACTAGTAGGCGGAAGTGATTGAAAGCCTTCGCAAGTGAATTAGCAGCCAGGAGTGATTGAAAGCCCTCGCAAGTGCGCGCTTATTAAAAGCTGTACGAGAAGTGCACGCTCGCAGTGCTCTTGGGTACCCCCTTATTTAACAAGTTTCTGTACAAAGTACATGTGTCGCCTTACCTTACTGTTTGCAGATGTGATGATTACCAATTCCGCAGTCGCAGGTGTGCCATTACTGGTATTGGCGAACAAGCAAGATGTCACAGTAAGTGCTGGACATTGTTACGAGTAGCGCCATTCTTCATACTCACAAAGGATTGTGGGAGATTGGTCATACAAAACACTATGCTAGTAGACTTAGAAAGAGGGTTTGTAGAAATCACTCTAGTGATTTGCAGACAACTAGATGTTTAATTCATCATAGATATGGGTAAATGAGAAGCATCTGCCAATGATCAACTGCTATATTAGGGAGAAGACAATTGCCTGTGTAAAATTTCCTTAATTCAGGAGTGGTTGACTCGTATCCTACAGATCGAGATCACAGAAGATAATATCTTGTTTTGACTAATGGACTCGCTCATACCATGCCCTGCATATTTCACAGGGTGTAAAATAAGTTTTATTATTTTTGTCTTTTGTGTGCTACTTAGACAGCCAGTAGAATTTGTTAAGTTGGATTGCGCCCGAGTCCTGTCGGAGCGAAATGCTGCCAACTTCAACACTGTGATAAGTACTACAAACTTGGTTCGCAGTACCTCATGTGATACTTTGAATATTAAAGAAGTTGCATTGTTAATATATCTTTGGGTTACTTGTTCATTTTTTGTGTTACACAAGGTGTTGAACCAAAATGATGTGCTTGGATTACGTGTGCATTTTCTATGCTTACCATTCTAACTGTTGAACTGTTGATTTGGCTGTCTCGCACCCAGAATACAAGACATTTTCAACTCTTGTTTTTGACTTTCCATGACTCGTGAAATGAAATTGAATGTTTGATACCATTAATTGTGGTCCATAAAGTGCATAAGGTCCAATTGACTCAGCCAAATTCCTGCGATTTGCATATTATACTTGAAGGTTTGGATAAGCCCTGTATAAACCACCTCAACAGAAAGGTAGTTGAACTTTTTCAAGTACCTTGTGATGGACTTAAACTGCAGGTCGCCAAAAACTCAGGTTCCTTCTTTGCACCATTCTGTGATGCCACAGTGCCTTTGCTGCTTTGATTAAGATGTAACGAACTATTTTAATTGTGGAACGACTCTCTACGTTTGTCCTTTCAAGGAATGCATGAGCGTCACCGAGGTTAAGGAGGTGTTCAACACAAGTGCTCCAAAAATCGGTCGGCGAGATTGTATGGTTTTACCGGTGTCTGCTTTAACAGGGTATGTTTTATATTCATGGTTTAAGCTACTCAGTCTTTAGTCACTGAAATTTTGAGTAGGAGGTATTGACTTAGAAGTGAAAATATTCCTGCACACAACACCCCGAACTTATCACTGCCTGAATCAACATTACACAGTGGTGTTTTCAATACCTTTGAAGCAGAACATTTATGTTTGCATGATTTCCATCACTAATAGTGATCCCCAATAAGGGTACCCCTGTGTTAGGACGGTGTAGTCCAGACCCTCAACAAAATGTCTGCCAGGTCAGATACCAGTGCTCTGCATTGTTCTCATTACGTTATTATTATTATTATTGAGTCTTAAGTGTTCGTGCACATCATTTTTACTTCTTAATAAGTTACAAAATCAATTAGTCGGCAGATATCTGAATCTGTGAGTTTGAATATTAAGCTTTCAATTAGTATTGGTCAATGAGGCTCATTTGTCCGAGAAAGTAAAAAAGAATGAAATTTCATCTGCTTGAAAATTGACAAAATGTTGTTGCAAATTTTTTTGATCAATTTTTGTTGATTTAGTACGATGTCTCATATTTTTTCCCCATTGGGTTTTTACCTTAGCATAAAGAATGGCAGACAAATTTCAATGATGTTCATTGACTTTTTTCTGATAACATATATACGCTTGGATGGGTACGTTTTTTACAATTTTAGGAAACTTGGATTATTTGTCCTTTTATTTAAGTGTCGAGTCCATTTCAGGGAAGGGGTTCATGATGGGATCGATTGGGTTGTGCAAGCGGTGAAACGAAACATTACAAACAGACCACCGACAGAGAGAGAGATTACGTGACGGTGCGACCTTGTTCATCATAAACGAGTTGAGATTGAGTTGGAAGCTTTTGACACTCTCAGTGTTGATGACGAGGGAATAGTGTTAGCACTTTCGTTTTCGTTATTTGTCTTAAGTCAGTTTTACCCAACACCGTATGGAAAGGGAGTGTGTTGCATATGGCTTGCGAGCGTGGTGAGTGAGATCAAGAGAAATCATGCTAAGGAGAGGCAAATTTTTGTGTACAAAATAGTCGTCAGAGAAAATTATCAAATGGCAACACTGCAGAGTTGACTGGATGGAAAAGAATAGTTTGGAAACGGGCTGTTTGCATTGCATAAGACAGTGACTATCAGCGGGGAGTGTGCACCAGGACGTCGGTGGTAAAGTGATCTGTAGTGAAGAAATAATCCAGTGTGCGGTCTCTAGTACTCTAGCCAACGAGGTGCGAGTCATAAATGTTCTGACCAATCAGCTGTGAGTCATATGTTTGGGTGCTCCAACTATAGAGTCAATGGAGAAGGTCTTTCCTTTTAGAGATCCATTCCAGCTATGTTTTTGTGTCCAGTCACAGACTTTTGATTTGTCACAGGGTTTGGACACATTGAATCTAGTGGGGTCAAACAGAGTATTGACGAGTCCCCACAGATTTATTCTCCTTCCTGCGAGTGCACTTAGGCTTCAAAACTAGTCTGTCTTGCAGTATTGTCTGGACTGCAAGCAACATTTTTCAAGTGGATTGCAATGCTGTCTGCATCAGTGGGTTAACTAATCTTCTAAGGGTACTTAATGGTTATTTTCATATACGACACTTAAAAGTGAGTCTAAAGCCACTTTCCATTACAAGAACTTAAAGCACTTACCGTCATGGGGTAGGTGTCTAAATGTTCCTTTATTTAGTTTTACAGTCTAAATTCAAGATTGCATGAGTGTGGTTATGTTTTAAACCCCAATTAGCACTGTCATTAGTAAAGTAAGATCAGGAAAAACTATCCTGAATATTTTAAACAACGTTATCTATTAAAGCGGCTAGAAGTTCAGCCACCATACAGCACAAAAACGACTTTTGATTTAGACCACTGCGAAATTGGTCTCAAATTGTTCCGTGGACAAATTGGTCTCAAATTGTTCCATGGACAAATTGGTCACAAATTGTTCCGTGGACAAATTGGTCTCAAATTGTTCCGTGGACAAATTGGTTTCAAATTGTTCCATGGACAAATTGGTCTCAAATTGTTCCGTGGACAAATTTCAAGCTATTTCTGGACTTGGAAAGAACTGACTGTTCGTTATTGCTCGAGACGAGGCTCTTGAAGTTTTCTTTTCACAAGCTTTCATCGTATGCCGTGAGCTTGGTCTCAAGGAGTAATGAACGATGATCTCTTTTTTGCAAGGCCAAATATCACTTCTCATCCAAGTTGTTAAGTGAGTGAATGGTCCAACTGAAATTTTAGTTTCTTCAGTGGAATGCGAGTTTATTGCCATTTTAAGGTAAACCTGTTTGTTGTCAAAACATAACTTTTGATTTGGGTCACTTGCTGAAACTGGTCTTGGGTAATTGTTCCTTATTCAGATTAGAGGTGACTATTGGGAGATGACCTGGTTTTCTTTTGGCCATGAGCAGTACATAAAATTACCTGGCTGGCTAAGTCAACTTTTTCAAACTGGTCGCTAGCAATGAGTCGACAGTTCTTCACCAAGCAAGAGTTAAATCCTCTGTAGCCCGACTTAAGAGCAAGGGTTAAACTAATTTGAGTTCATTTAGTTATTTGGTTAAAATCAAGTTTTTGTTTCTACAGATGGTTGGTTAGCGCACCTTTGATCTGTTTCTTACAACTGTTTGGACATTGCAATTGAAATTCTTGAAGGTCTCTTAAAATGTCCATTTTTTGTCTAAAATATGTAACTCCCATTCAAGCTTTTTTGAAAATACTTTAACTGAAATTTACATCAATTCTACCCGGATTCGAACCTGGCTCCTACGAGTCATATTCACAACTGCCCAACCCATTTTTGAATTAAAGTTTTATTTTTTTTAGGAAAACATGTTCTTGAATGGGGGTGATCTTTGGTCAAATCTATCTTTTGTTTTTTGCAAAAATTAAAAAATTGTTTGTTTGAAGTCGGGTTTTTATTTGGTATAAAGTTATATGCAACTAAAATGGAGACCAGTATACATTTCGATATTAAAATGCACTAATTTCTGTCATTGCATTTGTCTGTTCAAGAAATTTCTCCTAAATTTCACATGAAAAATACTGTAAGCGACAAAATTGCAACTTTTTCAATTTTAAAAGGCCTATTAACACTTTTCAAGTTTTATTTTATTACACGAAATTGATACAAGCCATGCCGGCGATGAAGTTGATTTTGCTCTACTCTTATTTTTGTCTAGAGATTTGACAAAATATAATAAGAAATATCTACTAAATAGGGTACTTGAAGTTCACTAGACTTTACAATAACAGCTGCTTACTGCGGAATAGTTTTAAGTTGCCATAGCCGTATGGCCATCTGGTGTTCCAGGCGATTTACTGCAACAAAGGAAGTTTATGTTTTGAACACCAGAACATAGTTCACGACTTTAAGTCGGAGGTTGTGTTGAAATCTCTGCCTAAGTAGGCTTTGAACATGGAACATTACTTTTAAAAATGTGAAATCATACAAAACAAGTTTTCATCAGCAAAATAGAGTTTTTATTCTAGCCACAGTACAACAGCCAAAGATGGGCATAAACTTACAAAGCAACATTACAAAACAACCTATCAAATTGTATGAATTTGGTAGCTCATTTAATAAATCTACAAACGTACAAGGGTAAATCTTTGGTCAAAATGAATAGTGTAGTTGACAAAAACCTGAGAATTATCTTGTCCCTTCAGTTTATGTGCAAAATACACTAGTCGTAAAGATTAAGGTCTGTCTGACCAAATATGGTCAAAATCTAAGGACAATGACGACAGTAATGAATCCATAACCTCAGTAAAGCAGTCAATCTCAAAATAACAGTAATTTTTAGCCTATTGTCAAACAATTCCCATTTCTCTTCCTTCTTGGCCTAGCTGATCACAGGAAAATTTAGTGTTGTACTAAAATACGAAGAGACTTCTTACAGCTTAAAAGCTGCTGCCGGGCAAGAGTGTGGAATATGTCTGCTTCCCCTACAAAATTCACTCACCAACTAACATTTTCCAGGCCTACAAAGTGTTTTCCAGACATAAAACTGTTTTTGAAGTTTCGATTCAGAAACCGGTCACAAAGAGTTGGGAGTACTTTCGGAGGCATGGAAAGATTATTAAGTATTTATTGAACGTTTCCTCAATATTTTGAATTGATTCTCTAGTAAAATGATTAAGCAGCATACACTGATTACAATGCTGGGCATACTGAATATTTGATGCACCCACGGTAATATAGAAATGTTTGTAAATGTTCACAAAAATAATTCCCATAGGTAGTCAGTGTCTTGTGGCCTACTAAGAGAAGGGTTTGCTGGTGGTGGAAATGGGTTGTTCCCAGAGCTTTAACTAGCTGGACATCAAACAGTACATGACGTATACAGCTAAGTAATCAACATTAACAATAAATTAAGAAACAGTCCTTTAGTGAGTTGTAACAGTCAAATACGCAATACAACAACCTAACGCCCCCGTCTGGCAAATATACACAACGTAACACACTCTCCTACCTCACTACACCAAATTTCAACATAAACTAACCAAACGAAGTTCTGTACACAGAATCTTAAAATCTGCAAGATGAACTAGGTGGATTGAAGTAAACAGAACAAAGGTTAATACTTAAAAGTCCTAGAGGAGTACATAGCAAACTAAGTTGCAAACGTTCCCAACTTTTCAATTTTTAAATCTGGAGGATACCTGCAAAAGTTACTGAAACTATCAAAATAAACTTGGCCAGCCTAAATGTTGAAATTAAATATTAAGTATTTAAGTTGATGACGTAGCTTTTACTTGTTTTTTGTATTTGATGACCAGATTGCATGTCTAGCCTATTGTTTATGTCAGTGACCAGTATTTCTTAGAATAGTCTTACTGAGGAAAAACCGTTTTAGCAATGGCGTCATTTTTTACGGAGAGGAACCCTTTTCAAGGTTTTCTTAAAGGAGGAGGAAACCTATTTTCATGTCATTTTACCGAAAATACAGTTCGTTGATTATCTCAGACATGTTTCAGTCAATTAAGGCTTACCGTAATGTTATTAATTAGTCCTGCCCTACTCTGGAAGTGACCTTTAGGGGGTTAAGAATTTCCTGCCCTTTTGTTTCTGCATTTGAGTTCACCGTGAGGATCTGTTCCATTGTAGTTTTCGTGCTGGTTTCCTAAAATTGTCGTCACCACTTCTCATTGACGAGTATTCTACTAGGACAAGCTAGGTTGTTAGAGAACTCAGTTACGTTGGACTTAGGGATCGTTTAGTTAGCCTAAAAATGGCTGGAGTTGGCAACCCATGTCACAGTGACGTGAGTGACGGAGACATTGTTCATATAAGTGGTAACGAGGAATTTTTTCACCAACAGTCAGCAGGTGAATAATGTTTGAGCCCGAGTATAGTGAGGCAGAATACGCACAGACATCTGTTGAGAGAGATGATTCATAGACCGAGGACAGACGTGATGTGACCTCTTGGTGCAAGCTAGTGCACTGCGTGCACTGTTATGCCGACCTCAATGGAATGCCTATGCTATTCCCACTGACCTGGGCACTGAAGCCGATTACATCTAACCATGTGTCACTCCCTCACCACACACCTACCACCATCTAAATATCTCTAATACTTTAGTCAAGTCCACAATAAACTTTAAGTTTGGCTCACCAGCCTGTCAACTGGACAATGAACTATTTTCATCAGGTGTCACGCTGGGCTTGTGTTCACTCCCACTACTCAACATCATTGCATGGCTGCTTAAAGGCTCTGCGCTGGAGACAACACTAGCATAGGGCGCGTCACTGCTAGTTCCCAGAATTGCATGCTCCAGGCACAGGTGACAGTAGATGAGGCTGCAGCTAGTCGCGAGGGTTCTTGCTTCAAAACTGCACTCACTCGGTAATTCTCAACTGCCATGTCCGTTGTGTAGACCGGTAACGCTACATTCTTCACACGAATGAGTCAAGTACGGCGCAGTGTGGCATCTTTCGGAAAACGATGTAATGGCATACCCAAAATGCACGAGACGATAATAAGTACACCCGGTAGCAGCAAACTTACGGCATGTTGACTGACTCATAAACAAATGCAAATGACAGCTGAACTTATCACAATCGAAGTAAAATAATGACTGACTCGACAGCTCACAGTCAGACTATATGAAAACCAAATGGCAGGAAATTCTTAACCCCCTCAACATCACTTCCGGAGTAAGGCGCGACTAACTAATGAAATTACGGGAAGCCGTTACTAACTAAAAAACACGTCTGGATAACATGAAAAAAGGTTGCGTTCTCCTTTAAGGCAAGTTAAGCATTCAACAATTTACAGTATGTTCCAGGGATAACAAACCGATCTAAAGGATTGTTTCTATGATCAGATACTCCACCACAAAGTCACTCCATTTCAGTTTGAATACATCTCACAGCACAAAATGGGTATCATGCAATCTTAAGGATTTCAAGCCTATAAACTCGACAAGCTATTATCCACAATTTGAGTTAGCTAATCCATCAAAAAAGAGCGAAAAAGTGAAAATAAACAACTTGATTCATCTGGCAGCTCTTAGTATTGTCAGCTTAATGTGTGCACATATAAAATCGCATGCCACCAGCCAAACATAACAGTCAGTTCGCTCAGGAATTTCGAGTTTGTATGCAAGATGGCTACACCGCAAGATCGTACAAGTACAATAAGCCACCTCATATTCAAACAACACTACACGAGCTTCAAGCGAATACTCTAAGCAAAAGCACTTAAAATAGCAACACACGGCAAAGCAAAACACCAAAAACCAACTTCAAACACAATGTTCAGTGGAAAATAAATAAACAAAAAGCCTTTCAAAGCATAAGCTGTACACGGTCAACAATATCACAGTTCAAGTAACGTTCGAATCAAACTACTTTCTGGCAAAAGGACAGCATTCATTGCCACTTAGACAACAGGGGGTGCAGTAGCCAGTCGCAGTCTTTCAAGAACAGCACAACTGTTTTCACTTTTTGAGCCCATAATTCAATTCCTACGAGCTGCTTTTTGTCACAAACACACATCGCACATTCTTCAGTTGGGAAAAAGGTGTTGGTAACAAAACAATTGTGGTGCGTGTGAATGGATACACAGCTTGTGAGAACAGAATTGCTTATAATGCTGTTAGTGAGAACACACTCACAATTTGTGAGGGGTGATGACTGCTGGCTTCCCTAAATGTTAAAGCCATAATCTACATGAATGCTCTCCCATCCAAGATGCCACTAAACGCTAGGTAATAACAAACAAAACCAATGCACAAGGTGTCCCAAAAATGTGAACATAAATAATCTGAAAAAAATGATTTTCCTCGGAATTTTGAGCGTTTCTGTAATTCCACGGAACTCAAAACATTTGTTTTTCAATGCAAGGAAGTCGGTAACAGTACCACAAGTCGACCCTTACTAGCAAAGAAAAAACAAACACGGCCAGTTGTGCAGCTCCAGTGAAGATATTGAAGATTTTTCAACAAAGCGGATTCACCAAGCAGCAGAACACTAACACGTTATGGTTCTGTTCTACATTAAATTCTTCACTTATTTTGCAAATAAATTATTGCCAATTGGCCATTCTCAAATGTTGGATGACATTTTCACACTACTAGATGTTTGTAATCTTTACTTCTGTGAGAAAACTTAAAAAATACAGAATTTCACTCGTTGGCCATGTTGTGTGCTACGTAAGTGAAGAATGACCATAAATTGTGGATTCAGTAGTCAAATGAACGTGCTTGTTCTGTGAAGCACGTAAAGGATCGAGACTTGTGTGTGCAGAGTCTGAATGAATATATTCGTCCTTTGTCTACAATAAAGAGTAGTAATATTTTACCTAATTTACAGTGACTCAAAAGAAATTTTGAAATACAAAAACACCAATAATTCTCAGTAAATCCATTTGCTGATAATCACATTTCATAAATATTTTTGTGAACATTTTCGGGACATCCTACAGACAAAAATTTACAACAGGAGTGTTCCATGAAAAGTGACTAAAGACTAAATAAGTTAGAAATTTAGTCTGCTCCACACAACTATCTCTAAACAAAAACTATCTCTCTTCAGCACAAGTAAAAGGTCTGCTGAAATATACCCAAGACTGGTAGTTGTTCAAATAATTTGATAACTTTATTCACAAACGAGGATGTAGGAGTGTGTGCCCAAATTTCTGACTTCAGTCTAAAGTAAGTTTTCATGCAACAGACACCAAGACTAGTACACAAACCAGGTTGATACACAGGCAACCTCGATTTTAAAAAATGACATTTTTTTAAATTAGCCTAACATATTGCTTAAAGCGGCATTTAGACTTTTGCTGCCATAAAATCGGTCGTATATTCCTTACCCTGATAGGATTCCATTTCTACTACGCACTCAAGTTGCAGGTAATGCACAATTTTCGAATTCCCAACTTTAGCGCTGGCCAACCCCAGACCCCAGCAGCCTGAGTGTTCTCCTCCCCCCTCCCCCGAGTAGCTGATGGTTTCAATACTCCTTTTAGTGTAGGAAATAGGATACCATCATAGTAAGGAATACACTGACACTAGAGTTATGAGATTAAAAGGCCTACTTCGATTTTCATGTTTAGTCAGCTAAACAGGGCAAATATATTGTTTAACCTCAGCCGGTATGCAAAGTTAAAATTACATACTTTCATTCAAATGACTGGCTGTGGTCATGAAAAATACAGGGAATAATCTGCTCAGCAGGCTGAAGATGCCAACAAAAAGAATTTCAAGAATGGAACTACTTCGAAATGCTGATTATGATAAATTTGCATTGCTCTCCCCTTTTGCACAAATTCAACAGCATTGAGCACCAGCTGACCTGTATTAAGACGAAAAGTCTTGCCATTCATTAGGCTGATCAAGTCGTTTCAGACACCAACGAGCTCACTTAGCGCTGTGATGAAAGTCAAATTTCCATAATGAGGCTAACTAAGTGTATTGACATTAGGCCAGTTGCTAATGGAAGCTACAAAATCTCATCACTTTCAATCAATATACAATATATGTCCAGCAACGCCTTGGAATTAATTTGATATATGGAAGAACTACGAAGCTGAACTAACAGCATATTTTCTAGCTCTAAACAATACGGGTATAAAACGTATCTTCTGCAAACAAGGTTTTTTATTTGACCACTGGGCGTAGCTGGCCTCAACTTGGTCCAAGCTCAGATCAGAGAGTGATATCTGCACTTGACAAAAAGCGAAAGATTGTTTTTCCTCGAGATCATGCTCGACACATCAACTGACCAACTTGTCAAGCCCATGTCATGAGCAATAGTGAACTGTCAGTTGCAAGCAGTTTATCCCGTTCAGTTCTTCTGAAGCACAGAAACCCATTTTTATCTATTACTAAGGTGCAAGTTGAGGCCAGTTTTATCTTAACAGTACATGTACATGTGGTCTAAATAATAACACCTTTACCATCACGTATTAGAAATAACATACAGCACTACCATCGATTTACAAATCGCATTCCAGTTGCAGAGCACATTCAAGTTCACTTACTACAAAGTACTTGAATGTAGTTGATGACTCGTTTCCGCCCTCATCTACGGTACTTTTTCAACTCATTGAAAAAGACCCCTAGATGAGGGTGGAGACACAAGAGTCATCAACTACAAACAAGTTCTAAGTAAGTGAATTTTTACCAGCTCAACATCAGTCATGAGCAGAGCACAACCTATTTTATCATTTCCAATTGCAATCCTAGTCTAAACATCCACAACCACAGCACTGACAGTTTCTCTACAGTCACTTAGAAAAAGAGCCACAACAACTCCTATCACATGGGCTTGTCCCATTAAGGGGCTACCAATGCCCCCTCTAGCATTCAAGTCTATCATCCCGTTTATATTGCGGACTTGAAATCGATTTGAACTCGGTTGGCGTCTCAAATCACTTTAGAAAGTAAGTGTAAACATAGGTGGTTTAGCTTGAATTGATCAAATACATGAACCAGCTAGAGGTGGTGGTTTCGAACCGATTTAACTAAAACCGATACGTACGGTATCATGTGAAAACACACAATCCAAATGGTGGAGTGACGTACACGTGCACATGCGTAGAATGGTTCCTGTGTTTATCTTTGTCCAAGATTGCCCGCGTGAATTCAAGTTTGATATTTTCCGACTATACTTTTTGATATGCTTTTACGGCAAAATTTAAATGGCACCAAAACAATCCAATTAATGCCACTTTATCCATTTATTAAGAAATATGGGAAGTTCTTGACAGGAAGTTGAGAAGTGCACATGCCCAGGATTATTCCAGCACACTGCACGGCAGAAACGAGGCAGATAAGGATAAATCGATTAAAATTAAGTCGATTCTGAGCTCCAGTGTAAATGGGGTATCGGAGTAATTTAAAACAGCGCATTTTTTGTTGAAAAAACGTTTTCTATGTATCTTTCGCACAAAGTTGCAAAGAGTTTGACATTACCATCAGCTTCAACTGTTGATTGACTCTCATAGCAATGAAGCCAATGTTCCAAACAAAACAAGGTCCCTTTATAATAGTGATCTTCATAAAAACTCTAAGCAAAACCACAGTAAATTCATCAAATGATAGCCTTTTGTTATGAGAAACCCTCAAAGGACATACTTATAATCAACTTGATGAACACAGAAGTATCCTCTATGTAATATTCAAAAAAGTAACTGACAGAGATGAAGTAATTGTCCGACTAATGATTGACATTTACAGAGGCAAACGTAACTCCTTTTGACAGACTCGCACAATATCTCAAAATGACGATTTTCATCTCTCCATGTGTATTACAGCAGTTACCATCTTCCCCCAACATAGATTTTGTAAGCTTTTGAAAATGTCAGTAAGTCAGGTTGATCCCTAAGTGATCACAAGGTTTTTTTATGAGGTATGACCTATTAATTGTGAGGTCATAGAGCATCCATATCAAATCTATATTTTATATAACAGTCAACAGAGTGTGCACCTTAAAAACTTTCAAAAATTTCACCAGCAAAATACATCAAGCTAAGTAACATTCCATTGTTCAAAATCTTCAACACTCAACCAACAAGCACATGGCAAGGGTGTATCACGTCTGCTTCACTATCAGGGGCAGCCATGTTGGATCTATTTACAGTATGTACATCTTCCAGCTACAGGAGCGGTTACGTGACACCAACATGGCCGTTCTGGTTGTTACATGCCAGCTCCAGGTAGTTCTTCTGCAGAGGCTTATGGGCCGTCAGATGACTTGCTGCGTCGTTGAACGTAAACCATTTTCTCTTGCGACCTAGAAATGACCAATGGTACGCACGAATTAAAGATGTGAACATACCACTTTGGGAAGAAGCACGTTACATCAAACACCATGCGCCGAGTTGTAACAAAGCCGGTTGTGTCGAACATTTTTACAACTTAGTACACAGTTTAAAAAAAACATGTTTAATAATATGTGGTTGTTTAACACTTAAAAGAGTAAATGCAGACAGAAATTGAATTCCCGTTGTTGTTTTTTATTTAATAGACAAGTGTCGACATTTTCTCAATTTGAAAGTAGTGGGATATTATCCAGCCAGGGACACACTGAGCACTCTGATTTCATTGGTTGGTTTTATTCTGTTGTAAATGAAAAATTTCCCATAATCCATTGCAATGTGACATCCATCTATATGTAAAAACATGGGCGGCGCAGCGCTGAAAAAAGTGGGGGGTTAAAGCCTCCCCAGCCGCCTGTGGTGCGCCGCCCATGAAAAAGGCCGGTTACATTTCACAATTATGAGCCTTAACAGCCATCCAGGCTTCAACTAGGATCCTAGTTGCTTCTGTAAATCTAACAATTGCTACGGTAGTACTTGTTATTCACTAAAGAGAGCAGCAATCTATCTCATGAAAGTGACGACTGAACAGAAATTTGGTCTCACCACCTACTTCACAATCGGTGAAAAAAGTTTGTGCCAAGTAATTATGAGTGCATCACAGTCTAGGCATAATTTGAAGAAATTATTTCAGTAACTAGCACTTTCGTGAATGTTCTCAGAAACTTTGCACTATTGCTCAAGTGAGATTTAATTATTTTCCACAAATAGCTGTGTGGAGCGCAAGACTAAATATCAGTCTCAGTCACTTTTCATGACATAGATCCCAGGCCTTCATCAAGCGGGTGCCAACCGCGTCCATATGACAGACTGATTCAAATTTAGACATCATAGTTTAGGCCTTCCTGTTCAGTATTTGGAGACCAACAAGTAAACATTGGTGTTTCTTTAACTTGCAAATAGTGGCTCTGGGATCTCATTGGCCCACCTGGAATAACAAACTTAACTTAATAGTTAAAATATAATGAAAGATACTTTACTGCAGACCCATGTCTCCACAGAAACAATTAATCTACAAAACTGCACCAGCATTTGACTTGGTCATAAATATGTGATCATGGATCAAGAAATTTGGGAAACCAATTTTGGAAGCCCTGTTTTTGCAATCCTGGATAAACTGTGACACTTAAAACTTGTTTTTCTGTAAAAATACACTAACAGTGGATTAGTAATAAAATTTATCCCCACCACAAACCTGAGCAGTAAAAAAACACTCCAGGGTAATAATCTATACTATTCCATGTGAAAGAAAATGATTTGGCAAGAAAACATGATGGACATACTGCCATGTCCTACAGAAGAACAGGTCACATGGCTGAGTGGTTCGATCCAATGCCCTGAATAGGGATGACTGGTTTCAGGCACAATGAAAGTTGCAGATAGTAGTTTCAATTTTATTTTCTGAGCTTCGTTCAATTTGTTCAAAAATTGGGAAAATGGATGCAGCAGTTATTTCCCATATCTAATCCCCTGGTGGCATTTGGAAGAATCATCAAATGAGGTACTAGCAACCCTCGGGAGATAATTCCTCCAAATCCCAGGCAGGGTCCAGATAGGGGAAATAAATGCCTTGCAGTGTAATAACTATATTCAACAAATCGTTCAAATACCAGCATTTGTATGTCAGATTCATGCAAAGTACTAGTATAAATAATTATTCCTAATTTGCTTTTAATGAAAAACAGCATGCAAATACATTAATTTTTTAATAGAACTTCCTTTCAAGTTTGCCTTTAAGCAGTAATGTCTCTAATGTCAAGGTAAAGCATTGACCTCGAACAGCAATGCACAGACAGTCACCAGAAAACGTTACACTCCCTCAGAGACAAGCGGTGGTTGCTGAAGTGCTGAATACCTGGAATACTGTTCATAAGCAAATCCTGGGGCATACATCCAGAAAATGTCATTTTTCTTCATATTATACAGCCTCGAATGTACAGCCGGGCAATGCACTGTTAGAAATGGGGGCATCTGAGCCGAAAATGCATTAACAACATCAGATAAGCACGACTGTCGGAGGTAAGAATAAATAATGTTGGGAAAGAATTAAATAAGAATGATGTAATATTGCTATTAGCATATCATGCAAATATGCTTCAACATCAACATAATCCTGCCTATCACAATACTTTAGCAATCCATACTGCCCATTTGGGATACCAAACAAATCCAGTGTAAGTTACTGGCTCCAAAAGCCAGCCCAAGGGCACCAACATGGTTTACGCTCAAACTGATAGTAGCCAGCCCATGGGCGCCAATATGGTTTACGCTCAAACTGATTGTATAATTTCCCATAAATCTACCAGCTGAGGATACAATTATCATTTTCCATAAACTATATTACCCAAAAGTGGACATGCCGTAATTTTCATTAACAATTGCTCTCCACTGGCAGATCCCAAATGTTGTTCTGACATAAAGTTCCGATTTCACATGGGCCTTAAACATGGCATGCCATGTTTTGTACTGGAACATTTTGTTTTGATTCTTTAGTATTGTGAGTTAGTTTTCTTTTCAATGCATGATGGAGAATTTGCTCAAGGGAAAGATTTACTACCACTAACATGATTTATAGGAGTTTGGAGAGTGGAAACTTTGGCTTCTTCAATGTAATTAGCAGCATTTAAACAAAATCAGTACAATTGGCTAGACTCCAGTACGCCTGTTTTCTGAAATTCTCCGAGACTTACGTCACTTTGAGCTTCTTCAGCTGACACCAGGGGTCACTTTCATGGAAGTGACTCCAGACTGACACAACTAGTCTTATGCTCCCACTATACAACTGTTGAATAAAGATTCGGACAAGTAATTATTACCACATCACATACTAGAAATGATTTATAAAAAGTAACTAGCTGCTGTATTCTTGGAGACTGCGCTGTGGCTTGAGTGAGATTTAATTGTTTTCCAGAAATAGTAGGGAGCATACAACCAAATTTCTGACTTTTCGTGAAGTAAACTCCGAGATGAATGTGGTTGAATAAAAAGTCTTCAGTTCTAGATGCAATTTTATGGTAATTAAGTGCTCTTTTTATTTTGTCAATGTATTCCAGAACGAAATTAAATTTCTAATAATGTTTTACTTCAGTTTAGCATGGTTTGTATGGCATAGCAGTTATCAAATATTTACACTGGCAAAACTCTGATCACCTGCTACAAAGCAGCAAAGCCTAGAGCAATAGGGAAATGCTAATTATAGCAATCGGTTCTGCCCCAAATTGAAAAAATTTTCCAGTGATGGCATGGGACAAGATGAGCAAGCGCCTCTGTTACAGTTACAGGTGACCTACCTTAAACTTCAAACGAAGTCTATTAATTCTAATGTTAACGAGCCATTGATATAAGTAGCATACCATGAATTATCAGTAGCCTGATCCTGTACTGAAGAGATTCAGCGAAGATAAAACAAGCACCTTTTACAAGGAATACTAAACCCAGTTTCAGATTATTAACAGATACTAAAAAGGACTTTCCCATTCAGTTCTTTGAAACAAAATAATGCTCCGTAACCCTCGACAACACTCAAAAAGTTTAGGAGAAAATTTGAAAACTGACCTTTCAAAGTCGGCTAAATGGGCAAGCAAACTGCGAGACTTTGAGTGTACAGAATTGAAAAAGGGATGCAAACTTTAAAAGAAACAGGGATTCTAAACTTCAGTGCGCTAAGCGTCTAGCAAATAATTGCCTAAAGAAAAAAATTGTTTAAGTCGCTAACTTCAACAGACCAACATGTTTCTGTCTTCTTTGTAACTCACTGGACCAAGGCCACCCATTTGAAAAAATTAAGCTCAATCTACCAGAGAAATGATGTAGAAGGGCAGCTACTGGGGCAAACAAAACAAGGTTTAGTGAGTGCTCACTGCACTTAAAACTTTCATTCCAATTTACCAATCAACATTTTGTGAATTTATCCCAGATGAAAATGATCGACACTGATATAATTATTGTAAGTTTACATGGTAAAAACATGATTAACTTATTAATAACTGTTTCTAAAAACTAGTACACTTTGCCAGCACCCTCAGCTTTAGTGTTCTCATGTGTAATCTTAAAAACAGCTTACAGAGATCCACTTAAGCAAAGAAACAGGTTTTATACCATCAAGCACCTTATACAGAAGGATATATATTTAGTGTTGAAATAATTCATGGCCACTACAGGAATACATGAAATCGATTCCAAGACGGTGAAACAATCCTGCGAAAATTTTTGAAATTGACATAAATGAAACAAAGCCTCCTTGACTGCACCCAAATCGTCGCCTGATATTGCTAAAAAAGTTTAAATGTCACACAAACAGGGCTAAGTCTCCTCAACAGCATTCAAATTTTCATCTGATCTGTTGTGTATAATCTTGAGCCGGCATTCGTCTAGGCTTCGCTTTCTTTCTAGAAGTTGCAGAAAGGTGAAATTTGAAGGAGTCCACTTAACTAGGCTATCTAATTTCTTTCCCATGCTTGTGATAAGTTTTAGTTATTTGGAATTCAGCAATATCCTGCAATGGATCTAAACTGCTCAATGTAAAACTGAGCACCACCTTACAGAGATATTCTGAAGCATTGTTTGACTCGCGTTCTTCATAGTGATGGACATAACACCCTATCATGGCGAGAAAAATTTGGAGACCCATTTTGAAAAGGTAAGTGGCCCAGAGCAAATTTTGTCCTTTGGACAGCTGAACAGAATGCAAAAATGTACTTTTAATAGCGTTCTACAAAAACTCTACCATTGTGATGAGTTCCACGCACAAATCACCGGCACAAAGTACATAAGAGTGTCCAGTGTTCTCCAAAACCTGTTTTGAGTCATCGCAATAATCAGTTTGGATTTTACTGCATCATGAGTTTGACTCACCTTCATCAAGTTAGAAAAACAGTGCACAACCAACTAGAAATTGTGAATTGTGGTCATTTATTAAGCACACTTTGAACATTTGGCAAAATGTCCGTGTACTGACTCCTAGCTCTTTACCACCCAGACTATGACCAAAGATTTCTGAGCATTTTGCAATTGCCTGGAGGAACACCTAACACAGAAACAACCTTGTAAGGGATTAATATAATGCAAAAGAAAATGTCCATAATTTAGACATCCAAGTATGAATCTCAAAAGCATATCAATGAAATTAGTGATCAGACAAACTCGACTTTGACTGCAGTGATTCTCCACAAGGGATGAGGCGATGACCCAGTCATTTATCATGCCCCATTTTTCTGATGGTATGCCAAATCTGTAGCAAACTATATTTGGCCATGGAGAGCAGTGGACACAAATGACCTGTTCAGGTTCAACATCTTTGCTAGCACTTTCACACACCAGTCACGTGACACTTTTGCTGGCACTTTGCTGGCGGTTTGACAGGCAAGGTTATGTAGAACAGTGGAAAAATGTCCAATTTTGGCCAATTTTGGAACATCATATCTCAGAAATGGCTGATCGGATTCAGATTGTACGCTTATAAACTGTTTCCAAAAGACGGTTAGGCATTGGTACTTAAAATGTTCCACTTTTGGATGAAGGGCTATCAAAAACAGGACTAATAGGATTTTAATGAAAAAAGGTTGCATGAAACAAGAACAAAACAGTAATCTAGAAAACTGTAACAGAGTTTTCGCTATTTTTATCCTGAACATGTATATCAAACAAAACTTAGTTATGTTATTTGTCCTGACATTTTGCTATGAATGTGCCGTTCTTTTAGTCTAAATTTTCCTGAAAAAGCAAGGTCACATGACCTAACAAGTTGCAGATTGTTATGTCAAAAATCAAATTTTACAGAATTTCCAAAATTAGAAAATATACACTACCCTTTTGCCAAGTTAAATGCTTAATTTTGCTGATGTTTGGCTAAATGTAGAGGTCGTACAAGTAGCCAGACTCAGCTGACTACAAATGGTACACAGACTGCTGACTACAAATGGTACACAGACTACTGACTACGAATGGTACACAGACTGCTGACTACAAATGGTACACAGACTACTGACTACAAATGGTACACAGACTACTGACTATGAATGGTACACAGACTGCTGACTACAAATGGTACACAGAGGCAGGGTAAGAGGACTTTGTTAAGTAGGTTGCATTAATCAATTTATGGTGGAGAGTGAACCTGTTTTGACATCAATTTTCACTTAAAAGCAATTAAGGTGGTGAAAAAACAAACTAACTACTGGCAAAATGGCCTTCCTGACAGCTTAGGCTAAACCATCAGCATTTTTTGCTACCTGAGGTTTACCAAGTGAAATTATTAGCCCTTTGCACCACTAAATAAGACCCTTATACATTGAGATGGCCATTGGGGTGAGGCCAGCTAACTGCTTAGCCAATCACCTTTGGGTACCAAAGGAAATTAATTATTGTATCGCATGACATCAACAAATCTCTCTCGCTCGTTCACTGTAACTGTGTGCACTACATTTGCACTGACTACTCAATAGTTGCACTTACAGGAGGGACAGTTGTCACAATGAACTAACAGGCAACAGTTCATGGGGTGAAAGTGTGTGTGTAAACACACCTGACACCCAACAAGTTGACATCACAGAGAGGTTTGAGAGGTAGGGCGAGTTGCACTCGATCAGTTGCTCAGTTCCAACTACAGGACACAACAGGGGCAGGGCAGAAAAGGACCATCTTTCAATGCACTCGAGAAGAGATCCGCTGGCATTCCACGTGATTTGGACGTTTGCTATTGTTTATGCGAACATGCGCAGCAGTCTTCGCAGCAGTCTTCGTGTAAGAGACTGATGCTGATCCAGTTGATGATCTAATGTCATGTAAATGTGACTTATGAAAACAATCGTAAGAGGTTTGGGGTTGGGCACCAAACCTCAGACAGACAGAGATGACGGCAATATACACCAAGAAATAACAACACAATTGCTGCAATATTCCGAGTCTTAACAACTCATGCCCGTGAAAAACTACAAATGTTGCATTACCATGGTAACAAAAAACGACTGGCTAAACTTGTTTCCAGGAACTCAAGGTACCTATTATTAAGTCAATTTGTAAATGCAATCGCTAAGTCATGAGCTCAGCTTCACAAGTGGCTCAAACGAGGTTCGGGTAATTGCATTAAAAGACTGAATTATTAATGAACACTTGAAAAGTTGCATTCCTACCATGTAGAAGATTTCCAGTGTTCAAACATGCTTTGCTTCATAGAGACTGCCTCGATTGCCATGGGATACATCAATACAGGAATTATGCAATGAATGCTCCAGGACGAGCCGAGACAAAATGTGATCTGATATTTTTAATAATACAAGCATTCTAACCTCTTTCATACTGCAAATCTTCCAGGTTGACATTAGCATGTCTGACTTAACACCTACCCCGAATTTTCCAAAATTTTAACCATTAAATGCCCATGTTCTATAGTGTACTTACACACATAATTTGTATCGTTGGTACTTTACATTTCATTACAAGTGCAGGGGTATAGAAATATTTTTGCACCTCCAGGTCAAGACCAGTAAAAATGATCTACTGGTCCTGATTTTTCATGCCACTCAGGTCACCATTAACGACCCACAGTCAAGAAGCTGATTCAGGTCCATACACCTTGGCTATGATACATTTTGATCTAGTATAATGCACGGAAAAGTATGTGACTTAGTTTGTGTTGTGTTGTACTTTGTCTGTAAGTCGCGTCAATAAAAACTATGTGCTTCAGTTAGAACTTTTAATTATTAAAAAGAGGGTGAACGTGGTGCATTTACTTCTGACCCCACTTGCTATCGATGACCCAGCCACATGACATCCTCCTACAGTTTAAAAATACCAAAAGTCAACATCAGGCTGTGCATCAAGCGTTTGCCCCTCTGTCATGATAGACTGTAAGTAATTGATTGTTGACTTTCATTCAAACTAGCTCAGTTGCAATAGCTAGTAAATGGATTATAGGTATGTTGAAACCTGTGACATTCACCACTGGAACTATTGACCAGTGTATCAGTACGGTAGTACTGAAACGCACAGTTACCATGAATCAAAATTTTGTTACTACAATTTTTAATGTTTTAACAAAGTAACAAGCCTTTGAAATTTCATTTACGTGCAAAATTGAAGCACGACTACCGTGCAAAAAATCCCTCACTAGATGTCTCTTGACGTTGATGATGTCAAGTACAGCAATTGCATGTAAAGTCGACTAAAAGCATGAAATTCAAGATTCGTTAACTGACAAAGGAATATTGGTGATGTAAAACTGATATTGTGAAACAAATTCTACGAGTTTCCTAAGCACGTGGATACCAAAATTCTGACTGTGTGTTAAGAAATGGCGAAGTTGTGACAGTTTAAAGTGGGACCACGGCATTACGACAATTGGACTACATCCAATGTACAGGTAGTGCTGTCTTCGTGGTGTTGGCAGGTGCGACACGGAACATTAGAATTATCTATTGCTGTCCTTCTTAATATAACTAAAAACCGCTTTGAGAGGGAATCATTTCATTGTTTTTCCCCGCTTGCCACTACTACTTCTGAGCCTGTGACATTCGGCAGACGACCTCATCCTAAATACATAGCTCACTGATCTCATCCAATTCGCACATCAACCAATCACGATTCAGTTTTGGAATGATCACGCGTGATTGTCGTGCTGTCGCGAAGGCTGCATGTCATCAAGGGATTCCAGTGTTTGGGCTTTTTCATTGGCTGGGAAAGGAATGGAATTCCCTTTTCAGCCAGCCATGCATTAAATATGCGTTTTCTCTAAGTTTGTCACGATACATCGACTCATCAAGATAGTCATCGACGGGCAGTACAGAGGCTGTGCTGAGGCTACGGAAAGCTGCCAGTCTGACAGGTCGGGCTACTGAGCCGATGTGTTTCACTATCCCACTTCAATATTTGCAAGACATCGGTCTTAAGCCACCTCAAAAGTATCACAAGACACGGGCCAAATTTCATTGGTCCGTCTCCTCCGACCAGTTCTATTACCCCTGAAGTGCTGTGTCCTTATCAACACCCATCTACGGAAAAGTTGCTCCTCCCAAAATGCAAACTCACTAACATACCATACATTTAATTAATAAACAGGTTTATAAAATGCCTCTTACTCATGTGTAAATGACAAACATGACTACACTAGCCTGGGTGTTGCCTAAATCCATCTACTACCAACAGTTTTTTAATTATTTAGGCTTGCCCAATTCAAGGTCTTCCTTGGATAATTGAGACCCTGAATCTAAATGCTTTAGGAATTTAATCATAATGAATACGGTGTTATATAGAAATGCCCCAACTCCACGCGATCATCTATGGAAATTTTTCTTTTAAATCGAATCGTGCTTTCGGAAGAGAGGGAATTACGTAGAATATTTTGCTGGCCTAATGGATGTAGATGAATTATTGCAGTGTACGTTTTGTTGGTACAATTACAGTAATAGCAATTTAAAGCACTTAACCAGTATAGCATTCAGTTCAGTAAGTACATTACGCTTCACGCCTGAGGGTTTAACAATTACCAAAGCAAACAGTCAGCAATAACTTCTTTGATATTCATTCACCAATATACAGTAAAAAATTCAATTTGGAACAAAATAATTGCTAAATTCCCCCCTTTTAAAGGCTCAATATTTTTCTCGATACAAATGGCAGAAGTTGTTTACAGGCAGGCTATAGTCGGCCAATAAGAGACTTACATTAAGTTTCTGAAGACTAATTTTTAATCAGAATAAAATTCTACTTGTCCACCATAACTAAGATATTTCACAGCCCTCGTCTATTACAGCCTCCACTTCCGATACACAGGCTACCAGTTCCAGACCAACATGACACCAGCCTCTGGCGTCTATTTCAAGAATAGTGACTTTCAAGTCTTAAAACACAAAAGTCAGATTTTTGGTCTTACCATCTCACTTCGCAAATTTCTAAATACCTTTTTCCAATGCAACTGTCAGCGCATCGCAGTTTACCAATAATAATACAAATTATCTAATTAATTTTCAGAGTTCAGATACATTCTCAGACTTTGTACTAGTGTATTGAGATTAAGCTACATTTTCGAAAATAATCATGGGAAGTAATAGATAAAAATTTTGACTGGAGTCATAAGTCACTTTCCATGAAGTCTTGAGGAAGTGCACAAAACACCTTTCAGTTTTGCAGACTGTTGTAAATCATTGGATGTCCATATAGACACTAGATCTTTGAATTTGACTGGTGTAGTGGTGGACAAGAGACATTTTATTTTGTCAAATTTCTCCATAAAAACAAAANACTACGTAAAACTCTCACCATAAAAAGTACAGTCTGCTAGCTAGATTGTAATCAGCTGATCATATCCGCATGAGCGAAGCCAATTATCCTCGCTCGTGACTCGATGACTAGAGCAGCCTGGCGGCATCCCTTTGATCGTGAGCCGAGTGCGACTCAGCCAAGGTGGATAAATACGGTCTAGTTCAATTTTCCATACCCCGCCGTTTACCTTAACCACTGGGGTTAGAACCAATTTTATTTAGTGGGAATGTTCATAGCATGTAACTCACTGATCTCGTCCAATTTGCCCATCAACCAATCACGATTCAGTTTTGGAATGATCACGCATGATTGTCGTGCTGTCGCGAAGGCTCATGTCATCAAGGGATTCCAGTGTTTGGGCTTTTTCATTGGCTGGGAAAGGAATGGAATTCCGTTTTCAGCCAGCCATGCATTAAATATGCGTTTTCTCCAACTTTGTCACAATACGTCGACTCATCAAGATAGTCATCGACGGGCAGTACGGAGGCTGTGCTGAGGCTACGGAAAGCTGCCAGTCTGACAGGTCGGGCTACTGAGCCGAAGTGTTTCACTATCCCACTTCAATATTCGCTAGACATCGGTCTTAAGCCAGCTCAAACGTTTCACAAGACACAAGCCAAATTTCGCTGGTCCGTCTCCTCGGACCAGTGCATTTCTATTACCCCTGAAGTGCCGTGTCCTTATCAACACCCATCTACGGAAAAGTTGCTCCTCCCAAAATGCAAACTCACTAATATACCATACATTAATACCTAATTCAAAGTCTTTCTTGGATAATTGAGACCGTGAATCTGAATGCTTTAGGTATTTAATCATAATGAATACGGTGTTATATAGAAATGCCCCAACTCCACGGAATCATCTATGGAAATTTTTCTTTTAAATCGAATCGTGCTTTCGGAAGAGAGGGAATTACGCAGAATATTTTGCTGGCCTAATGGATGTAGATGAATTATTGCAGTGTACATTTTGTTGGTACAATTACAGTAATAGCAATTTAAAGCACTTAACCAGTATAGCATTCAGTTCAGTAAGTACATTACACTTCACGCCTGAGGGTTTAACAATTACCAAAGCAAACAGTCAGCAATAACTTCTTTGATATTCATTCACCAATATACAGTAAAAAATTCAATTTGGAACAAAATAATTGCTAAATTCCCCCTTTTTAAAGGCTCAATATTTTTCTCGATACAAATGGCAGAAGTTGTTTACAGGCAGGCTATAGTCGGCCAATAAGAGACTTACATTAAGTTTTCTGAAGACTAATTTTTAATCAGAATTTTTGACAAAATAAAATTCTACTTGTCCACCATAACTAAGATATTTCACAGCCCTGGTCTGTTACAGCCTCCACTTCCGATACACAGGCTTCAGTTCCAGACCAACATGACACCAGCCTCTGGCGTCTATTTCAAGAATAGTGACTTTCAAGTCTTAAAACACAAAAGTCAGATTTTTGGTCTTACCACCTCACTTCGCAAATTTCTAAATACCTTTTTCCAATGCAACTGTCAGCGCAGTTTACCAATAATAATACAAATTATCTAATTAATTTTCAGATTTCAGATACATTCTCAGACTTTGTACTAGTGTATTGAGATTAAGCTACATTTTCGAAAATAATCATGGGAAGTAATAGATATAAATTTTGACTGGAGTCATCAGTCACTTTCCATGAAGTCTTGAGGAAGTGCACAAAACACCTTTCAGTTTTGCAGACTGTTGTAATAAATCATTTGATGTCCATACAGACACTAGATCTTTGAATTTGAGTGGTGTAGTGCTGAAGATTCCATGCAACTGTCTGTCTGACAGTTGACCCCAATTTACTCAACAAAGGGTGGATGGCCATGGCTAATACAAAATTTGCTTTATTACCTCCAGTTGGCATTGAATAGCTGTGCCCATAAAGCCACAAAACAGCCCCCCTAGTGATAATGGCTGTTAGTGTATACGGTAGGAAAATACAGTAACTTCAACAGACATTTTTTTACATTAGATTTCATCGCCACAACTTAAGTGGAGTCAGAAAGCTACAATGTAGTAACTCTTGACCTATTTAGCACACCACATGGTGGACAAGACATTTTATTTTGTCAAATTTCTCCATAAAAACAAAACATTAAGAGCATTTTAGACTATTGCTGGCTTGGTGTGAATTGTACAAATATTAGGGTTGAAAAATGTCACAGACCTTTCCAGTGACGCCCCGCACCCTTGTGCCACATTACATCAAAATTCGACGAGGGGTTTTTTAGATAACAGACACCCCCGACACCAGGATGCCCAGACAACCCAGACAGAATGACGACAACAGGTGAACACACATATATAAGAAGCCCATAAAAATACAATTATTACGATTATTTTGTGTGCTAAATAAGTGAGGAATTACTTCAATCAGAACTATTGCACAAAAGCATCAAGTTACTGCAAAAAATTACTAGTGATGTATACTGTTTTAAAGTGTGGTAAAGTTAATTCTGCAAATTGGAAAAAAAATAATTGCTAAAATTGACATTTTGCAGCTTCCACTGGTTATACCTACACCGACAGAAATGTGCAATAAGTTTTTTGAAACATTGTTTGGTGTCAGCCATTCTGTACAAACCTCAAGTTAGTAGTAAGTTGAATTTCCTAATAAGTTATTTTGACTGAGGAATTTGTAAAAATAAATTACGCTTGTTTATTATGCCCCAGACAAGATAATTGTATGCACGGTTGGCGTTAACAGGCGTTAACTTAGACGCTATAACTAAAATTTATGGATAAAGAAATTGAAAAGATTCCACAACCTTGCGTCCACAAAGCCAATAGCCATTTTACGATATCGCGATGGCATAATGAAATTTGCTTCGCCGCCGCCCGATAGATCATGTAGTAGTTTGCATACAAAAATACAACTCAATCTGGAACTTTCATGTAATTTGGACAGAGATTTCAAAGCAGAGGAACTTTATGTTTATTAAATTCTTTGCAATCGCCAAGTCATCGGATCACCATCGTTATTCGTCGTCTCTACCCGTCTTGACCATCAGAATTTGAAATTGAGTCAAACGTGATGTTGCTTTGGTGCTCTCGCACACTAAAAAGTCATACAAATGCAGAAAGTTCCGTAGTCAACCATAACTTACCCATTATTTTGGCGTCTTCCCACTCATCCAATATTTCTGTTACCACGAGAACATAGACGACTGTGCGAGTCTTCTTTGCTTCATTCTACAAAGAAAAAAAAGATAATTTGAGTAAGATGAGAAGATAATTGTCTACTCATGTATGCCGTGCAAACACCACGACCACGCTGGATATTAGCCTTTGGCTAAAGCATGTTTTACATTTATTGTACTTTTATCCTCTTTAAATAAAGTTTATTATTATTATTATTATTATTATTATTATTATTATTACCACAATGATTCCTTTACCTTGGTGAAAGCTTCTAGAAATATAGAAATAGAGAAAGCGGAAGAAACCAAATAAAGATTCAGTGACTTCAGACGATTTGTTCAGAGCTCCCGTCAACTAGGGAAATTCAAATGCAAAGCTACGTTGCTTTTTTGTTCAGGAATCTAAGTAAATAGGCTATGAACAAAGGGTTAACTCTCAAATTTGTCTTGAGTCTCGAGATGTCCAAAACTTGGAAATAATTGCTTTTAAGAACAACTAAAAAAATTGTCCTCCATAAAATAATAAAGTGAAATTTTCAAAGCAAAACAAAAATTACGCAGTGCATTAAAACATGATCAACACAAAGGTATGCGCATCAATCCATACAATAATACCACTGAGCAATCCATACCACTCAGCAATCCATACAATACCACTGACCAATCCCAAAGGGAACTTGAATTACCAGCGTGGAAGCTTGTATGTGCAAATCGGTTACCAGTCAGTAAGTATGGAGTTATAATCGTGTTACTAAACTGAAATCACTCATGTTTGCTGTGTTGTTCACATTGAACATCGCCGATTCTTTACACAGTACAACCCAAAAGTGACAGACGAAATGATGCAGAATTTCCAGTCATGACAGTTGGACAGAAGCCAAATTCACCCTCAGAGTACTGATCCTCATGACCGAGAATGAAGGGGATTAAAAGGAATTAGTTAGTATGGTGGCTTAAGCTAATCTGTTCTTAGAATTTTACTGCCCTAAAAGTATTACCAGTAACTTTTGCTGTTAAAAAAAATTAGCCGTTGCGACTGGGATAATGGTATTTTGTCTGATTACTATTGTCTTGCACTGTACTTCAATAGCACAGTTTGTCAGTGTTGAGGTATTTAGTGACCAGAAATCTTTGCATCCGTTTTCTCCTCACCGAAAAACCCCAACATGTCAGACGCACGCAAACATTGACCAACGTGCCGGAAGGGCATGGCAGATGACGTTGCTCATAGCGTCAAAGTACTTACAGTAAAACTACCTTAAGTGTAAATTTACCTGCCTTTAATGATGTCAGTATTGCTCAGCAGTACTGAAACAAACGTTTGTTCGTTCCAAGTTTTAAATTTAAACACCGGTGACAACTTATTCACAAACAAATCACAATTTTTATTGACAAGGAGTACATGTACGTAGCAAATTTCTCCCCAAGGGCCCATTCAAACTCGTTGCAAATGTCAACAGACGTGATGTTCAGTTGTACCAGTCATAGGGAACACTCTTTTTTCACAACGCAGCCCGATATTTCAAGTGAGATAGCACATTTTTGAAAAAAATTTCGTCTATTGCCGAGGAAGGGTTTCAAGCATCGGCAATGCAAGCCGAACTATTTCATATTGAGAAAACACAAGTTTTTGAAAAGAAGAACCAACACTTGTCGGGAATGTTCTTTGTCCGTCGACAACGCACATTTCTTATTGGGAAAGTCAATTTTTCAAAAATTAATCGCACAGATCATTTGAGTCTCATTGACGAGCAACTTTACTGCTATCAAATGACTGAGCCAGCAATGTTGATACCATGACCGCTCATCGAAATAATGTACACCCACAAAATTCGGACACGAGCGGAAATCCAAATTTGGAGGTCTGCCAAATTCGGACACCACAAAAATGTTTCACAAGATTCGTCCAAGAATGAATTTTTTCTATTGGAATTAATTTTGAGTGTCCGAAAATCGCACGACTTTACCGTAAGTATGTATTTATTCAACGCATTTTGAGGCTCTATTTCTGTCATTCTTTTCTTGTTAAATGACAGTGGCTTTAAGTGATGTACTCTAACAAGCATACATGTATTGCAGTGAACACATGCCTTCAACAAGTGACTACCAGTGTTTTCCATCACAGCTTTTACATGTCCCAAGTTATGTAAGATGTCATCAGATGTTTACAAGCACACAACCATCCTACCCAACAATGCATTCCATAAACAACAGTGCCACTCTTAAACTTGCAGGTCTCTTCACAGTACTTATGGTTTGCACATTTTCATCAGAAATGTTAAAATTGAAGTCCACAGTACCTTACAAACAAAAAAATGACAAATTTTGTTTATATCAATGTAGGTGGAACAAATCGAACCATAAGTTGAGCTTATTCTCTAACGATTTAGAGTTACACTTCGCCTAGTTTTCTTCTAGGTTAAAGTACACTTTAACAAATAAGCTAGAGGAACCCTTTCAACGGTAGTGAACTCTCTCGAAGCAAAAATATGGAAATTATTCCACTAATTCCCATTCACGTCTGAGCCAGTATATCTCTAGCAATGCAAAATGCATTTTGTTTTCCCCACTCATTTCCAAATGTATGAAAAAGCAAGTGCCAGGCACCAGACCAAGATGAAAGCATTATGATTCCAAGACGATAGAAATAGTATGGTGTGTTAATCAGCCCAGGTGGGTCAATATTAGTGTCAGGTGAAGAAGACGGTACATATTAATGATGAATTACATCTGAGAAGATAGGAGCGAGCATTTTCGTGGCAGAGAACGGTGGAAAAACGCATACAGAGGCTCACTTGTGAGCGACCTTATGAAATATGGAGCTAGAGAATCACAAGAACCTAGAATTACAATTTGCATGAGTTGGAACATCTCTTCTTGGAAATCCACAACTGCAGGTAACACACCAGCATGGGATCATGAATTATGCACTGTGTGACAAAACATCTTTCATTTAACACCAAGAGCCCTTTTTCTTACAAAAATGCTTCCAGAATTTCAAACATCAGTTAGGCTTAACTTCAAAAGCCATTAAATATACTCTCAAAATCTCAAGATATGGCTCAAGTTTCAGAGTAAATTTTTAGCATACAAATAATTCAAAACAACAATGTTTTGAACCTACAGTTATGTGACATACGTGAAAGAGCGAAATGTGAGACAAGAAAACCTGGGTGTAAGACTACATAATATATCAATTAACAAAAATTGCATAATCTGTATCATCGTCCCTTGATCAATGTTTACATCACAAAGTAATTCAGCAATTAGTACCATTAATTTCAAAATAAGCTCAAGATTGCTTATTATTTGATGAGGGAGATGGCGTTATAAGCGAATAATGTTGCTGATTAAAAACTTAACAGGCATGTCTGATTGGACTGCCCTTAAATCAATACCTTAAGATTAGGCTGCATGGGTTGAGAGCACTTAAAGACAATTGCTTTATTGAGAATATATGGTAATTCGTTTGAATGCGTGCATGTGGGAAAACTGCACCAAAAACGCTATGTCACTTTTCTTTCAATTACGAAAATTGTTCACGAAAGTTATTATCGATCCCTCGATAAAATTCCCAGACACTTGTAAACGTTCCCAAAATGTGGCATAGCACAAACTTAGCTAAAAGTGCTTTGAGCAATCACATGTTTTACAAAGCACAAGAACAGCATGACGTTATTAATTAACTGTACTCAAACACATACAGTTAAGTTCCAAGGATGTACAATTTATTTTTGCAGGATGCAACGAGTTTTGATGGATCAGCCATCAAAAGAATGACAGTGGAAAATACACTCATAATAAAAGATAATAAAAACATTCCAAGAAATAACAGCGGGAGTGTGGCTACTTTCCTTTAGCTGAACTACTTGATGTCTTGACACTAATGCAGCATACTGTAAATGCTTCCCTGCGCGTTTGGTGAAATCTGACCAATCCGGACCTAACATGACAGGCAAGAGAAAATTTGTGTTTTCATTTTTTCATGAATGATACGAAACACCAAATAAAAATCATTTTTAAAGACCTATTATACCATCTGACAATTATTCTGAGAAATTGGGTATTCACAACAATGCTAAAAGCTTCTGAAAATTGAAAAATGGCCAAATTTGACAATTATTTTTGTCCGAAAGTAGTGACATTTTAGTGGTCATGGACTTTTGTACATTGACTTCCAACTCCGTATTTTCCCAATCCACGAGATCTATGATCCTGCGCAAAAGCCAATTAAAAGGGTTTCAATGCCAAAATGTTTCCTTTGTACTGCTAGCCAAAAACAATAGATACCAAAATTGCCAATCTGAATACACTAAAGCTGATTCAGAACCTTTCACACTAAATATTTAACACTGGTGACACATACTGTAAAACAACTTGATTATCATGTAGTTATAAAATTGCTCCGAACTCATTCCTTACTCAAATTAGAAGTGGTTCCTGCACAGCACTGGCAGTTTTAATTTAGTACTCCGAGATCATGGCTTGAATGACCAGCTGGATCAAGTCATAATATTACGTATCCCCATTTACACTGAAGTTTGGAGTCTATTTACTTTGAATCAATTTATCCTGATTGACTTGAGCCACTTCATCTTTTCATTCATACTACAAAAACCCAATCGGTTCAGACACTTCGGCGTCTCCGCAATTCCACGCTCCACGAAGAATTTCCATTAAGCAATGGCACCTACGGATGGTTTTCAAGAAGTTTAGTAACTATTTTTGAAGTTTTTTCTCTTCGGATTTTTCCATTATGCAAACGGGTTAAGTAGGCTGAAGTTTCACAGCAATTTTAGAAAAAGGTTGCCATAGCGACCAAGATCTTCAAACACGCAAGTATGTGTCACTTCCTCGACCTGAGTCAATTGTACGTTAACACATCAAAAGGTATGAATCAGTTTTGGTAAATTCCATCCCAAACTACAGTGTACCTCCAAGAGGGATTTAAGCTAAGCTGCTAGCATTTTACACATACCTCCTAAATCAGTTAGAGCCAGAACTGATTTTAAATTAATTTAAAGTCCTCCTGGGTATTATTGAGCCTGACGCCAAGTTTAGGAAGAGACCTAATGACTCATGACTTGACACCAAAAATTTGTCTAAGTTCAGACCGAAGACAAAAGTTCACAAAAGACCCGTTTGATGAACTCTGAGTCTGTTTTTCGGCTTTTGTCTTAATTTCGACAGGAATTAAGCCGGGCATACAAACGCTTTCGCCACCTGTTGAAAATTCATAAAACTAAACAAGGTTGAATGTAAAACATCATTTCAAGAATTATCGCAGCCTTGAAACACTAAATGGGGATTTATTTATAATACAACATTAGTGCGAATCTTCGAGTCTCGGGTGCTTTGCCAGTTCTCAAACCGAAAGCAGACGATCTTTAATTTGACTTTATTTAGGAACATAAGATTGTGAAAAATATCAAACAAATTTGTTCCTCAATTGTTTACAACGAAGTCGTAAATTTTGGTCATTAAAGACCAAAAGCGTAATCTTAAAAGAGGCCTGAAGTACATGTTTCAGCATTTTAATAAGAATTTTGAAAGTATAAAGGTTGGTTACTGGCATCCATATATTTCTAAATAGTGCACAGTATTTTTCTTTTTTACTTTGAAAAGTAAAAATTTATTAGTTCCATAAAGCCCCACTGCAAGCGCTGGTTTTCGTGACGTCACTGAGGCTCTACAGCACAAAGAGATATAGGTCATTAGCCGTGCGAGTACGTAGTGTAGTCGACAGATCAACATGTGCATACTCACAACCTTTTTCGATTTTCTTTCCTGTGACTGATTCATCCCATGGTCTTAGCCAGCCAGCTAGCTGTATGAAGACTAATCTTCAAAATAAAACTACCATAAGTACCAGTAGCACTGTGTGTTGAGCTCCGTAAGAAATTTCTCATAGCGCGGGTAGTTCTGATCGTCAACTCGTCGCGAAACTTATATCAACATGTAGAGCTCTAAACTGGCAGGGAAGCGTGCAAATATCTGGGTGTCAACCGCCACTCACCTTGCCCGCTGGAGCCATTTAAGTGAAAAACAATCTAGTAAACTTTATTTTATTTCATAATTCACAGCCTTTTGTAACAAAGAAAACAGTACACTCAACACACGCTATTTCCTAAAATTTTGCGACATCTCTCAGGAAATGATGACAGCTTCGAAAAAGCAAATTTTCGTATGAAATTCGGTTCCCTGGTATTAAAATACTAAAAACTAGTAAGGTAATGAAATCAGCTCTAGTAATTTGTTGTGACATGTACACAACTTTGAAGAACAGTTCGATCGCTTGGGAGAAGAACAACTCGGGGAACGAAACTGGTAAATAAGGCAACAGGTGACGGCGCCGAAAGCCGACCTCAAAGAGCACACCCAAATTTTAGCAGTAGAGTGAACAGCAGAATGCCAATTTTTCAACACTAGTTAAGACAATAATTTAGATTACCCAAGGAAGAGTGTAATGTTTAATGACATTAATTTTGTGTCAGATTTTATTTGATTAGTTTTTACCCACATCGGTACAACGGCCGCTGTATATTTACTATACAGCTCGCACTAAGGCAAGACTACGAAGACCCTTTCCGGGCCCATGCCGAGAACGGCATCGTTCCACTAAGAGTCAACACTGCACGGCAGTAAACTTGTAAATATGAAGTTCCAAGAGCCGAGATCACAGACGAATTTATACACATTAAGCACAGTTCTGTAGCCGAGAGGCATTCACCCAATGAGCCATATAAATAATAACCTCGATCTATCGTATTGCCTTCACCCTCGGTACAGCCTCAGTGACATCAGACGCGCGTTAGCCAATAGGAATTAACATTGGAAAAACGCTTTTTTACAAAAATGTGAAAGAGTAACAAAGATGTGATTTCTGATGTAGACTTTATTCATCAATTAAATTACATTAAAAATGCATGTTATTGTACTTCAGGAACCTTTTAAGCCTACTTTGTAGCAGGCTAACTATCGGTCTTAGCTTAGACCAATTTCAGTTGTAATTTTGATCTCAAGAAATTTCATGAAACGGGCTAAGACATTTTGGTTAAGATTAAGGCCCCTTTCGGTTTAAAGTTCAGACAGAAAAGGCTTCATGAAACGCCGCCCCTAAGTCTCATAGATTCAGTTGTAATTAAAGGAAAACAGATTGATGTGATGTAATTGCTTCAGTTTGAACTGAAAAACAGTAATGCGTAAGAATGACTTGAAATCATACTCCATTTTACACCATACATCATTTACTGTAATTTGGAGATAAGAAATTCTATTAGCAAACCTTGACTTGAGCACTTGTTATGGAAAAAAATTACCTCCCAGTGACCCGCCATTTTGGTCTACTTTTTTCTGGTAATAGCAACCGACTCTAGAAGTCTTTTGTCTTGCCAACAGCCAACAGTCAAGAATCTGTCTACGAATAGCCAAACGTTAATTTAATGTCCATTGCCTTTCTCGAAACGTTTTGTTGCCTGTTTATTCAAGAAAACTATGGATTTCTGTCTTTTGACTTAGAGTTGCAGACGGATTTTTTTTCGTTAAGACTTAGCATGATTTTGTGAAACAGGCCATGCCAAAAGTCGAAAGACGAAAATCCAACAGATTTTTGGAAAAACAGTTCTCTCTGGTGGACCCAGACTGGCTACAATGTTCGACCTTGTAATCCAGTTATTGTCAACCTACCGTTGGAATCTAGACACATGCCAGGGTTGCATCGTCAACTGGTATGCCGTGTGTTGTTTTCCGAAACTTAATTTCCCTCAGAAGGATGAAAAACATGACCAAGGATCAGACATCAAAAATTGGCTGCGAGGCCGCACCACGTACCCAGCCAAGTTTAACCTAGGACGCAGGTCTTAATGTAACTGAGGTTGCGACAGTTGCCATCGATGGAAAAAAGTAGACAAAAATAGCAGGTCGTTGAAAGACAAATTTTTCCAGCAACCAGCAAGCTTTCAAAATGCACCTCCTTTATCCAACAATAGCCCAAGTCGATTGGAAAACACCAACAACAGCAAATTGTTAAACTTTATGTTTTTTACATGTTGACTGGTGGAGGTAAACAGTATAACAAGATACTTCACTCATCTGGGTTACAACTCTGGGTGCTTAAATTGAGAAATTGGAGGGAGGACATTAAGCCGAGCAAGGATGGCTAAAAGCAACAGTTATTTTCTAGCCAGAATATGACAAGATACGACAGAAAATGATTATTACTCAAAGCTAAGCGAGTTTTGGGAGCTAAAATTTTTTGTGATATGGGCGTTCACAGAGACTCCCGGAACTTTTAAGAATAGGAAGTGGGTGCTAAGCATACCATGGGCATTTAAAGGTTGAAATGTCAGGGGTAAGCATTAAGACAAACCCGTATGTAACAGGGATGAAGCATTAAGATTGAGAAGAAGGAAATTCATGGATAAAAGAAAATCTCAATTTAACTGGGTGTTCCAGTCAGGTTGTCATTCCAAAACCATCGCAGCCTAATCCTTTTCAACTGACGGTCAGACTAAGCTCCAAAACATGTTAGTGACCTTACATTTTGAAAACTAGGCTAATCATACAATGCATTTCTCTACCTCCACTAAGAGAAAGTTGAATCCGGGACGTGGGAACTCACCACTCACTGCACTCAAAGGAACACAGCGGAGTACTGCTGTGAAGTTTACCTTGAACTTGGACATAAGGATTTGATTTTGCTGGACTGAGCTCTGTATTATGTCCTATTGCATGAAACACCTAACAGTGGATGAGTTCAGCATACCTCCCTAATGGGCACCTGGGGAGAACATCAGTCAGGTAAATTCAAGGTACAGTTCACCAGGTTAATCTCATAAACGACCATAACACATGGTATTTATTTCACAAAGATACGATAGCCGCAGTACAGAAAGCGATGGAATTATGAAAAAAACATTTTAGTGAACAAAGCACGTGGTATTTATTTGTCAAAATACAATAAGGAAAAAGTGGAAACGTAGTACGAAACACCACTTCATGTCCAGGAGAAAATGTGGTATTTTAAATTTCTCAAAACAATGACGAAGGCAAGGAAATCGGAAATACATTTTGACAAATACTGTGTGGTATTTATTTTTCGAAAATGATAACAAGGACATGTAAAGTGGGGAAATCTTAAGAAATGCATTTAAACGAAAAGAACATATTTGTTTCTCAAAAACATGATAAGAAAGGACAATGTATATCTATCTGCCAACCACAAGATGCTTAATTCTAAAAATGTGATAACCTGGATAAAGAAAGTATAGAGAACGATAAATGGTACTTTGGGTGAGATGGTATTACATCAGACAGTCAGGCCTTCCAGTCGAGTTCAAGTACCCTAGCATGTTGATGAGTGGCCTCTTTTCAACAATAGTCAATAAAAGTATGACTGACTACTTTTTGTAATGTCTGTTGGGCGCTGGGATCAAGACAAGCGCTGGTAAAATACATATATGAAATCATTTTTTTATTTAAATTCTCAATTGGTTTCACTTGTTTGACTTTCTTTTGCGTACTCAAACCAAAAGATTCTGTTAAAAACCTTAACAACGCATTGTCTAAGGGAGCCTTCTGTATGTTACAAAAGCATACAGTAAGATTTAGTTCACCTTATCTTGCACACTGACAATTGCCTTGAATGGTCCTGAAAACTGCGCAAAACGCCATCCCATCCCGGATACAGCGGAGCACCACACAAAACCATCAAGACAGGCACTTATCAGAAACGTTCCACCCAAAAGTGTTATCTTTTATCAATAAAGCCAGTCCCCTCAATGAGGTGAGCATAAATTATCTGGTGCAAGTGACAATGGCTGCACTGCAGGTTCTACATCATAGTCAGTCCCAGCTTCAGGACAGTGACCTCGATTATAACTGAAGTACCTCCAACCATCCTGTCAACTTCCAGATAACAGCGGACATGTGGCACCTACTATGATTCTAAATGACCACCAAGTTAATCAAGTGTTCTAGGTCAGCTATCAAGCAGTCAGAAAGTTAAAAAATTTATGGTCCACATGGTGACAAGATCCTGGCCCAGTGGCCTGACATCATTGGCAATATCTCAAGAACCCTACTGCACTATTTTGCAAAAGAGGATTTTCTGTGAGGCAAATTTTAGGCAAGATCAGGGGAATTTTGCATGATAAAAAAAAATTTTTGATAGGGGAATGAGACCGCAAAATTGAGGCCTGAAGAACCCTGAGGTTAGAATGGAACTTCTGTTGCACTATGGCTCAGCAAGTTATGCAGGTCTAAAAACCCCACCTAAATCACAGAATTTTGGCAATAGAAACTTGCAACGGTAGAATTGTCTCGTTTTGGTTTTAAATTGTCACAGAAATTGATATTTTGCCTTCATTTGATTAAGAAAAATGTCTGCCTCAGTTCTCCTTAAGGCCGGGAACTTTTCCATATATAAAGGAGCCAGTGACTTGGCGTATTTAAAAACCATATCTCATTTGTTCAAAAATGATGGTCATGTTCAGGAAAATAAGTCAATCAATGCTTCTTGAATACGATGCAAAATACTAAACTTCTGTTTTGCCACATGGCAGCACCTAATCACGTCACCTTCACCTACCTCAAACACACCCAGTTCCTTCTTGACCACTCCCCTAACACCAGCCTCCTCCAATAGCTCCCGGACGGCTGCCAGTCGCTCCTCTTCCAAAGGCTCTATACCACCCCCGGGCACCACATACAACTCCGAGTCTTTACTACTTGAAACTAACAGCACCTGTAAGATATAAAAGAGTTGATCCGTGAACTTCAGCAAATATGCTGCAAATGGAATAAAATATATGAATTCAATGCGTGTTATTGCTAAATTTGTTATTGGTGGCGTGTTTAACAGTTTTAAACTTGTTTGATCTTTTTTGAAGCTGTACCAAACCATGTGCAGTCCAATTTTAACTTAGGGCGCCTTCCACCAGGACCTGCCTTCTCTTCTACAAGAGTACTCAGAGGAAGTCCACGAGCAATTCCATTTGTGCGGACGTACAATCAGAGAACATTTTGATCAATTGTGAAAAAAATGTTCAGCCTAGGGAAATAATTAATACATCAATTGGCAGGTCTCACTGATAGCTTTCAAAGATTGTATCAAGTTTTCTCCTATCTTTTAATTTATGCCTAACAAAACTACAGACACATGCTATTTTGAAACTGGGTACACCCAAAAATAGCTTGACAATCAATGGCCTACTTATTGTAACAGTTTATAAATAAAAGATACTAAAACAAGCATACATAATGTGACAAATGATTTTGTAAAAGAAAGACACATGCAGTCTGTAGTGAATTTTCCCGGAACCTATTTAAAGTTTTATAACTGAATTAATATTGAAACCATTTTTAATTAATCAAACATGCAAACTTCATTTGGTCTAACTATAGCTATACCCACTTCAGTGGGTGACACACAGCGACAGAGTGATTACTACTTTATCACTAGATAAAAATAATAACAAAATGACCACATGTGAAACCCGAGACCAGCTAAAACCACTTTTATCAAACCACCACCAACATGGAATTGCTGAAGGGGGATGTGTGTCAGAGTTCACGGATGTAAACTTGATTTCCACGATTTTTTCAAGTATCACGTATTACGACAGAGTTTAGTTTATTCTCTGGTCACTTTCAATTCTCAACACTGAGTGCCACCAATTCCCAAGCCTATCGCTGCCAACTCTCCTGAGGTTTCCATCAATTCTCTACTAGTCTGCCACCATTTGTCCTCCTGGTTCACCGATATGAAAAAACCACTAATAAGGGTTAACAGCGATTTTACTTCTTAGTTTAAAACTACATTTTTGAAATGTGACTAAGGCAACCTTAATGGCTGATGATTTTGGCAGCAACATTAATAATTCAAAACACATCAGATTAATGCCACGTATTCACCATTTCCAAGGCATATTCCAAAATCTGTGTTCAATATTGCAACAAATTTCGCCAATTGCCTGAAAACTTCCATTGATGATAGAGCTAATTTGCAAAACTGATTGACACAAATCAATCAGAAAATTCATCTGCAACCTTTGTATCATGAACAGATTCCTTTTCTATAAAACTCACAAGGTGAATGCTCTGCTGTAAAATATCAAAGCAACCAGCCAGATGAACTCCTATCTACACTTTAGATTCCCCAAGGAGATTAAATAATTACACACATTCTACAGAATCTGATACCTGTGAACTCTTTGAAATGAACTCTTTGTTGGCCAACCAGTCAAGATCACTGAACTGTACCTCAGATTCTGTGACCAGGCATAGGCAGGTGTGCTTAATGTTATGTAGCAACTTACTGAGGAACAGCAATTCAAAAGTCAATAACCAGATAACCTAGGCAGTGTCAACTGGTAAAAGTATATATTTTCTCAAAGAAGAAAGATCAGGGATTATAAAATTTCGCTTGATACTTGTGTGTCATTGTTAATGTGGCCACCTTTATTAAAGTGCTTAAAGCCAAATTTTATCTCGTTTTGACCAATGACTATATTGCAAGCATAATTAAACCTTCCTTTATAACGCTGCAAATCACAACTGTGAATTAAATATCCCAAAAGCAAAATAGAAAAACAAAAGTTTCTGAGCTCCATAGGCCTGAGTGTAACAAATGAACATACCCAGAGCCAGAGTGTCTTGTCAACCAACATACAAGTTTCTTGTGCAAACTTGTGCCATATCTACACCTTTCTGATGTCTCATGGGAAAGTGAAAAGTCACAAGGTGCTCAAAATTGCTGAGTTGTAACAACCACCACAAATGCAATGCCTCGCAGTTCTTTACTAACCCACTGAAAATGAGTGGCAATTATGAGATACTTTTGGCAGGTGCTCCAATTTGACAGCTGATCACCTGACTGGTGGGGGGTTTGGTGTTTTTGATATGAAATTGGCGATTTTGTGGCATGGCAATGCGCAAACTGAATTTAGGTGAGATTTCCCAATTTCTTTGCATATGACCATCAGGGCAGTTACCCATACAAGGAAAGAGCTACCAACACCAGGTATGGTCTTGGGAAAATGGCTAAGCTTTGCTGTCCCTTCTCACATGGCTAATGTGCCATGGTAGAGTTGTCTCTGACCAGTGGAAGTCTCCAATAGAAGGGATCACAGAAGGATCAAGCCTCTATTACTCGGATGGGTGAATATTTAGAACTACGGTATCAGACAAGTATCACCTATTGTGTCTATTTTGGCTTTCTGGTATCATCGATATCAAAACTTGCATGGTAGAGAGTTGGCAAAAATGTTAATTGTATCCAGTCAGGTTTTCCATTACATTGTTTCAGGTACGTACCTGTTTTTTCTGGCTTCCCAAATATTGTTTGTTTGAGTTTAGCCTGTGTTGGAACAGAATCTTTCATGGGGATTCAGGTGAAAAGTTGGATTAGCCGGTCCCTAGGCTTTATCAATATCAACTTGGGTAGGAGTTTCCATCACTAAATGTATCATTTTTGCCATCATTTGAGCTAAGACTTTGTGACACACAACTCTCAAAGGTTTACTCAGTCAAACACCTACATAATTATACTGTATAAGTATATATTTTCTGAAAGTAGAAAACCCGCCAAATTTTATTTGTGATTATACCAATGCATCTGTCATAAGACCACATCTTTTTAGTAAACTTTAACAAAAAGAAAGTTACATGCAGAGCAAACTAACAGCATCAATCACGTGATCAAATTGCATTAAATTAAGTCTTTGAAATTTCAAAACACTGTTGCAATTTCCTAAATAATCATTCAGTTTCCCTTTAAAGTAACTTCTAAGCTTTTTCATAAAAATCACATACCGGTAAGTGCTATTTTTTACAAACCTTCTTACAAAATAGGATCAATTTAAAAGCAATAGCTAACCATGCTTTGGAAAACAATGCATAAAGCACAGAATATCTGAAAGGTTCATTTGAATTTGATCAACAATTTTTGAGATATAATGTTCTGAACATGGAATTTTACTATGGTTTTACTGAACATAACCTTAAATAGCCTATACCTTGTTTGTGCCAAAGCATAATTACACAATAACAGCAAATCTGTAATTAATGCAGATTCAGTTTTAATATCTAAAATTTGCTGTCACAAGAGTCGACAAGACTGACTCAAGGCTCTGTTACCAAGTATTAATTAGATCTAAATAATAAATTTTAAATGTAGATTTATTGCAATGTGCCTAACAGCCATTTTCCAAATTAAATTGAAATACGATGTTTCCCCATTAGATGGCGTAAGAGTGTTTGACGTGACACGTTCAGTGCAACTTACACTACACGGACGATGTGGACGACTTTTGAAGCAGAGGAATTAATGCATTTTTTAAAATTCTGTGATCATTATGCAATAAAACTACCAGTTGTGTTGTAGGATGTTCACATGACAATGTTCAAATAATACCCACAGATAAAAGGAATGGCATGTCATACATTAACGTGGTCTGTTTTTATTACACACTGAGTATGAATCAAGAGGAACTTCATTTTGTGCTCTCACAACACCAAAAAGTTGTACAACAGAAGTTTGCTCAATTCGCCGACGTCAACCAATTTTTCTCTCACAGGAGATTTGAAAAAACATAGCTAAGCATAGCATTGGTCTAACAAAACCGGTGGCAGGTGGTAGACCCCTTGCTTCCCCCTCCTTTACACTACAGAACAAATACATCAAAAACGTATTATGCTGTCTACATGGTAATCCAGCAAGACAGATACTCGTAACTACGTCACTGGTGGTTTACCCTGCCTGACCTGGTCAAACTTACAACATCATGTAGCAACTGTAACCAAGATTTCCACAACACCTACATATGGCTAAATCAACATCTTTATTTGCCTGGCACCTATAAACAATGAAAGCGTTGATTGGGGTTTTCTTAAGGAAAATGGTTACAAACTCAAACAGATGTGCAGACTTGAAAGTGCCATGAGACATTCATATAAGTCAATTTCTCATGACAATTGCAATAATTGTGATAATCTTGATATTAGGTTCTTTCACTGAGTTTATGGAACTACTAGCAAACAATAACCCAATTATGGCAATTAGAGAATATTTTGTGCCTATACTTTTGTGACATATTGCTATACCACAGGTGATTAGACAAGAACTGGAGAAATTTCTGTTCTACCCCAGACATGGCTTCCTACATGGAGCTTGACTTCAATAAAACGTTATACACAATTAACTTGATAGAAATGCTGAGAAACAAACAGTAATTTATCAAAAAAACTGACTAATCACTACTGAATTTTCAAATATTAGAGATGTAGGTTGACACAATTATAAAAACATGAACAATACTTGTGGCTTCCTGTTAAAGATATTGCATCAACAACATCGTGTGACGTATGGACGTTTCTAGGTAACAACTACATACACCTAAGTACAAAATACAAACAAAATCTCCAGCTTTTCTCAGGAGATATCGCGGCACCAACATTTTCTATGTAAAGTCGATTTTCTCACAGTGACCTTTACAATGATGTCAAGGTCACCGAGATCGACTGCCGCTTAGAGATGTCCCACCCACGGCTTGGTACAAAATATGAACAAAATCTACAGCTTCTCTCTAGAGATATCGCACCTACATTAACTAGGTAAAAAGCTTGATTTTCTTGCTGTGACCTTGAAAATGATGTAAGGTCACCAAAATCTACCAGTCCATTGAGATGTCCCATCTACACAGTCCAAAATAAGAAAAAAATCCACAGCTTCCTTCTAGAGAATGACCACAACAACATTACATGACATACGAACATATACTCCTGAATACTATGTCCCTTGCTTCACGCTAACGCACTGCAGCGGACAATCAAAAACGTTTTTTGAAATAACAGAGGTATACAAGATTCTCCTGGTCTACATTGTTGCGGCCCTAGTGTGTGTTCACTCAGAATACTAAATTCTATGATATTCTCTTTCAGAAATGGGGGTTTAAGGGTTCACCAACAACCAGGGAACTTTCACTACCAGAAATGTATTCTTGCAAATAAACCATCAAAAAGCCTAGTAAATCTTCAGGCTCTATTAACCATTAACCTATAATAAAGTCAATGTCTGCACTTTGCCTACTGTTTTAGAGGATAGGTTAGGTGACTGAGATAAGGACTTAAGGATGGGAAACAATGACATCATCTTCATCCACAGTCACTTCCTGCCAGTTAGTCTGACCACAAATACACTCACACACACACACAAATACACACACACACACA
>NMRA01000313.1:0-67416 GCA_002633005.1 Phoronis australis | reverse complement strand
CACACACACACACACACACACAAACACACACAGGCATTGAACAGAACGGAGCCTCTTTTCTTTCGCAACACATTACAAACCAGAACATTTTATGATACCATGCTACAACATACGTACTTTTCTCCACTTGCAATGCCATCAATTCACCAATTTCTTCATGAATACCAATATAAGGTTATGTAGGACCATATTAACAGCTCTGCATAATTAGCTAAATATTCAAAATATATAGATTTTAACTCCGTAAAAGTATGTATTTTCTGAAACTAGAAAGTTTGTAGAATTTGATTTCTGACTTTTTACCAATTTTCCATTACTCGAGTCACGTGACTACGTCTTCTCAGTGAAATTTAGCGAAAAGAAAGGTAGTACATTGATAGCAAAGCATTGTTGATCAGCACATGACCAAATTTTATTTGAAAAAATAATGATGTGATCTCAAAAATGCTGCTAAGAGTTTTTTAAAAAAACATTTTGTAATCATTTTATGAAACTTAATAGAGTTTTTCTTGATAATTATAAAGTCCTATTTTTCATAGACCTTCATGCAAAAGTGGACCATTTCAAAAACCATTCCCAACAGCCTTTTGGGAACACTACAAGGAACAGTATACGGAAGTTTTAAAAGAATCCAATAAGCCATTTTTGAAACAGGATGTTCCGAACTTAGCCAAATTTGGATATTATTCTAGGATCCTTCATAAGCTTAATGAAAGCAGAGCAACTTTCCTTGACACGTCTCATGTCCATGTTGTGTATCTTTTCACCTATGTAACACACAGTGTGGCACATGAGCAAAACATATGTTTTGCCAAAGTAATCTCCACAAAAATAACAAGAGCAATGCAGAGCGTCGAAATGCGCCCACGAATGCATCGCAAATGGTCACTAGATGGCGCAAAATACATTGAATCCATCTGAAAACCAAAAAAATGTGTCTTTAAAAGAGAGCCATTTACCAACTTTAATAAAAATTCGCCGAGGAACTTCAGAGAAAGAGAGGAAAACAAAAAAAAATGAAATTGCCAGTAGGGGGCACAGCCGTATTCGGGTCCGAAACTCGTCACCCTCTGTCCTAGACCCCATAGAAACACACCTGCCAAATTTCAATACGATCCTGCAAGGGGTTTAGGAGATACAGCCGCTGACGCCGGACACCCAGACAGAGATGACAGCTGCATGCGACCACATATACATATGTGGGCGCATAAAAATTAAAAATTTCCGTCATTAGGATGGTTCCGCGTTATACGGCAACTGAACTGCGCTGTACATATTTACCCATAATGCTACATCATCCATCAAGTAGTTATGTGGCCTCTTTTTTTGTTATGTTATTTGTTAGTGATTTGGCTTTTCAATTTTTTCTTGACTGCATTGACTGTATGGCATTCCATACGGAATCAGCGAAGTTTTACTGCTATGTTATGGACTGCAACTCTCTAACGGCAGAAAGTAGTATCTGTGGATGCTATATTTCCGGCACGATTCCTAGAATGAGCCCAACATTTCTAAAATGAGGTCAATGCAACAAGGCGTTTTCCTATCTCCAGGAGATTTCTATTCGGGTCCGTCTCATTACTGTACTGGCTTAGTTTGTAATAGTTGATCCATCAACACTGCAGTCTGGGATAGCGTTATGGTAAAGTTGTCTTGTAAAAACTGAGGACATAATATGGAAGAACAGAGAAACCATATTTTATGAAAAATTTCATGCAAAATAAACAGGCAGAAAACTTTACTTCGTTATTTGCGGATGCACAGCTGTCAAACACAATAAAAAATTGTGCATTATAACCATGCAATGAGCTTTGAAAAACGGGAAAAAGACAATTTTGGCAATCATTTTGGTTCAAATTTGAGGAAACTTTACCTGGTAATCCTCATGAGTAACTTGCCAACTGAGAGTTATCGCCCGCAGCTGGCGATGTTAGACTGAAAATACACTGAAAACCAGAAACCCCAACAAGTTCAGGATGTACATGTCAGTGAACTTTTAAGTCCTATTGATGGGCTTAGATCCTTTACTCTGTAATTCACTCTTATTAACAGAGGAATTTTATTGGGAAGATGTTGAAAACCGTCTGTTCAGTCAAGTTTTCTTACATCATGGTCACAACTTTTTGGTCAGACGCCTTGAGTAACTTGCATATTTAGGACAAAAAACTGAAAGGGAGAGAATCACAGTTTCCCCAGAGTATTTGTATCCAATCTATTGTCTACTGGTAACTTTCCATACTGTTAGCAATCACAAGGTCAGTCACTTTGAGCAACTCTATTATAGGGTCACCATTGCCTGCAAGCATATAACACCTGAGGGCAATGTACAGCCTTGATTAGTTAAAGAACTGTGGACGTCCTGAAAAAACATTTGCTGGTTTTCACTGTTCTCAGCATGGAAATCAGCCTTTAGCGTCGTCTACACAAAGAATAACCCAAGAACAAGTTATTCCTGGAACGAGTTGTCGCTATGTTCGAGTGCTGTCTGCACGCTATCAACAAGCGCAACTCAGCCAGTTGTGACAACTTACTCCACGTTATCCAGGTGGGGTAACTTGTTCCAGGGTAACTTGCGTCGCTTGTAATCGCTGTGTGGCCTCAGAAGTACGGTTGGACAGAAGTAATTATCAGATGTGGTTACATACAGATGGGTTTTCGTTTGCGCATTGTACGGTTTTGGCATCAGGTGTCACGCAGAGAACGACAACTTCCGTCTTATCCCAGTTATCGGATGAGAGTGTGGCGCTCCACTTAAAAGTGGGTTAAGTTGCGCTAGTGCACGTTGTTTTAGGGTAGGCTGTGTGTGGACGGGACTTAAGAGAAATGGAAACACTGGCAATTATTACTGTGTGAATAAGTGATAGTGTAGATACTGACGACGGACCACACTCTCGATTCACAGTATACTTACTCAGTAAGCTACAAAATCTACTTGATGTAATAACCTCAATTTCTACAGAATAAAAAAATTCAGAGCTGAATTTCTACTAATTCATTAATTCCTTCCATTGAACACATGTCAGGAGCCGAGACAGTTGGAGGTAACATACACCTAATTGTAAACACACCCAAGAGTCATAGCTGTATAGACACAACTGCCACCCTGGAGTAATGAATCTGTGAATTAGAGTTAACCTGTGAAAATGCAATTAAAAATTAATGATTCGTGTCCCAGATTGGACCAATAAGTTACTAATTGACATATTGCGCATGCTGCATGAAAATCCCTCAATGATTCAAGACATTTTCTTTGAAAAAGCATACAGTCTAATTCTAAGCCAGTTCTTAGTAATCATGAATGATGTATTTTCCATTTGTAGGCGGTTATTTACGGAAGTGGGACAGACCTCCCTTCTGGGGTACTGGAAAGGTAAAAAGGTGTCGTTCTTCGTGTACACACCCTGGGGATTGCTCCCAGAAATTCCTGGTATTATCACAGTTTGCAAGTTACTAAAAAGCAACTGCTTATAAATAAGACAACAAAACATTACAAATGTTGAAAGTGCATTGCAAACATTAAATGTAAGACCGTGGTCATTTGTAAATTGGAATAATAATAATAATTCGGGTGAACGCCCAGAGCTCTTAAACAAGGAAGCTTGAAAATCAAGAGATGAGCATTTCAGACGAGCATAAGCGTTCGAAAACATGACTTTGACAAGTTGGGGGACGCATTTACCCAAACTTTAGAAGTGGGTAAATGTCCAGCAAGACATATTTATGTTGGACTTACGTACTTGCAATGGCGAAACATAACAGTTTAGAAGAGTTCGGTACACCCCGAATAACGCAACAATGTGCCACTGACAATCTGACCGTTCCTTTCTCAAAGTTGTCGTTTCACATATTTCGGGAGCTGAAATCTGTGCACTACAGATGTTCACAAAGAATGGGCGATTTCAAAGAAGTCTTGATTTCATATTTTGGGTGTTGGCACCAGGCAGAGCAAGGGTGTTTTTAGTGAAAAGTTTGAAATTTTGCGAGTGGGCATCTAGCCGGTATGAACACAAATGGTATATGCAGACAAACACGCGTTTTTACAAGATTCTGCATTATAACTGATTGACTACACCTAATGAAAACGAAGCGCAGCAAGATATGAACAGAACACGCCTGGACAACAATTTTTCACAGAAATAAGTAAATGAAACTAATTTGTAATTTGTTGGCAGAGTATCGGACTGTAAAAATGCACTTACGAGTAAATTCCTTAACAGACATTAAATGAAGCTCACTAACAATTATCAGTAAACCACTGGGTAGCCTCTTTCGGTCTTGGTGTGTCATTAAAAATCGTATAGTGCTTTAGAATGCTTTCGAAAATAATCAAATTTCAAAGTTTGATGAACACATTTGACATCACAGGCTGGCACAGTTGAAAAAAATAAAAAATGAAAGCGCTCCGAGGAGCGAACCTTGGCGAAATTAACCAAACTGATGACGATAAAGATGATGACGAAGATGAAGAATATGACGATGATGGTAGCGAGGATGAACTAAAGAAGTAATAATAACATACACATGACGAACGTAGAAGTCCGAAATCAGTAAGAAAAAGGATACAGTCTTGTGCAACACTTGGCGAAATTAACGGAAAAGACAACGACGGAGATGATGACGAAGATGACGACGATGATGACGATTATGATGATGGTGGTGACGATGATGAACAACATCACAACATTCATATGATGAACTTAGATGTCATAAATCAATAAGAAATAGGCTACAGTCTAGTTCAATAGAAGATAAACCAACATCAATGCAGCAAGAGCGCTCAACAAAGGAACAGCGTTATCAGAAAATCTCAAATAACTCAAAAAGTCGACGTCCTAGCGAAAAATGGAAAACATCTTCTGAAAGCCCGTTCAAAATTCTATCTAAACTGACGGTATCACCTAATTCCGTAAATTTTTCGAAAAAAATGAAATTTTGCGTTTTTTTAAGAAATTCAAAGTCAAATAACTCGAAAACGGTAAGTCTGAGAAAAAAATTGTTACAGGCCATTTGAAAGATTATACTTCAAAGAATCTACATGCAAAAAATCACGTCTTTTTATCCTCCAGTTTAAAATCGCACCCCAGACGACTGAAAATGGGTCAACATGCGTATATCCGCCATCTTGAAAGCAACTTCCGGTTTTTCGGCTTTGTATAATAGCATGTTATAGGAAACTAATACCTGTAAAAATTCCAAGGAATTGGTTCGATAATGCGCCCTCTAGAGGAGAAAACGTTTTTAGGCCAAAATCGAGGTGCGCATGCGCGATCACCGATATTTCCGCTATCTTTAACCGGAAGTAAACAATTTCCGGTACACTTGTAGCAAACTTCTGGTCCATTCACTGTGCCGATTCTTAACGTTTTACGTAAAAAATTGTAGCCTCCAGAAGCATTTGAACCTTTAAATGGAAACAAAATGGCCGCCACAGCCGCCATCTTGGATCCGATTTTGACGAAAAACAATAGGCTTCCAGTACTTCCGGAAGTACGTGTTGTGTGTAAATTTCGTGATGATCGGACGAAAATTGCGACCTGTATCGTGCGAACAAACAAAAAAAAAAACTTAGTGGAAGAGCAACATACTTGGCGAAATTTATTTCGCCAAGTAATTAGACACGTTGTGAAACCTATCATACAAAAAATAGAAGCTGTTACCGAAGAACACGAAAGTTGTTATCAGTACTGTCGGCCTAGGTACGATAACAAACATTATCAAACACCACAATGAGAAACTCAAAGGCAAAATTACAAAATGATTCCAGGGCATACGTACAGTACAGCCCAAAACTATTCAGACAAAATGATCCAGAATTCCTCGCCATGACAACTGGAGAAGCTAAATTCATTACCAGAGTAGTCTTCCCTCATGACCAAGAATAAAGGGGAATAATCAGTACCCTTACTAAGGAGGCCAAGCCCTTCTATAAATAGAATTTTGCTGGCATGATAGTTGTTACCAGTAATTTTTGTTGTTAATAGAATGAGCTGTCATGATGGAAAAACAGTGTTTTGTCCGATTACTTTCGTCTTGTACTGTACATAGCCATGTTGAAATCTCACCAATGAAAGATAACTGCCAAAATGATCTTTCATTTTCAAAGACTTCAAGTTATCTCGTGAGTGCCTCCAATTTCGCAAGACTTCTGAAGGTATCCTTATGGTGGTTAGAAAATATTTATAAGGGATTTACATGATTAAAGTTCTTTTTATGATGAAATAAAAAATAAGTTTCACTTGACTTGTCCCTCGTATGGCGTGATATTGCCATAATTACATCATATGATTCAGTCTACCACAGTTGCGTACTCTCTCATTTCCAACCCATTGAACTTTTTGACCTGGGGGACTTCAGCCACAAAATGGGAAAATGGGACGTGCCGCTAACACGGGTGGGGTTTACCAGGCCCAGTTCTCTACAAGAGGGTGCCATTACTGACAGAATAACGGCTACGCTCATTTTAATGGTTAGGAAATCGATGAATGAGTTGATTTAAAGATGTGTCTCATGTTTCGTTTAGGTTGATTTCAAACCAACAGTCGTAAGAGGAGCTTGTCAATTCAAAATCTATGCATTAAGACCAAACTAACACCATGTCTGTGGAGACTTTTTACTTGATTTTAGTAAATTTTGAGTCAACAAGGTCATGCTTTTGAAAAAGCACACTGAAGCCAGAACTCAGAATTTGGTCATCTTTATAAAACTAAAATGATCAAGAAGACAGGGCTCAAAGCTCCACCCTGTGATCTTAGGAACTGGATGATCAGGGCAAATGTTAACATCAACACAGCAATGTTCCAGGGGATTCAAAGGACCAAGGCTTCTTGAGACTCAGTCCCAAGGAGACATTAAAATACAACCAGCCAGACAACAAAAGACTTGTTTAGACTGTTGTACTAAACATCAAATAAAACCTTTCAAAACTAATTGGCGTGAATAGAGCTGCTCACAGAAGGCAGTCACCTCTATTGTGTAAGAAACAACAGAAATGGGCTTTTTGAAGTAACATGCAGTTCACCCAGTTGAACTCAACTAGTGAAACAGCCAGGGATGGGAAGTTTCTGACATGACATGGCTTAAGAAAATACAGATAACCCATAAATAGCACATTGAAAAACCTTGACTTGTTAAGGCCTATTGATTCCTGGTGGCAAATTTCAAACAAATGAACAATACATCTAGTAAGAGATTGTGCAGATAAGATTGCCTCAACTCATAAGTGTATGGAAATAGCACTGGCTGCTAAGGTTGTTCAGGGATGTTAAGAGCTGCAAGATTCCTAATTTAAACCACATCACTTAGCAATGTAATACAGACAGCATCAGTTACATAGAACAAATTCATGAATGTCTCCAGTATGAAAATATTATTGAATACCCATAGGAACCAGTTTCGAGAAAACAACCAGACTGTACAAATCTGTCATTTGTCACAATGTTCTTTTCATACCTCCATTTCCCCATCTAGTTGAGTTAACTTGAACTTTCTGATTTTCTTTGCTAGTTAACAGATTCCGGAGAATTACTAGGCGATGCTATCGCCATCGAATTTCTCGCAAGGTGACCTAATACGACCTTCATCACTGTCACAGCAGCGACTATTGCCGACAACTTTGATGGACAAAATTGAGCGTTCCCATTACGGCGATGTGCCTATGCTTCGCTGTTAAATCCCGCCAGTCAACTTCAATACAAAACGATGCTTATCTAAACACCCAGCCATCAAAGTTAGTGGGAGAAGCCTAATAAATTTAAACACACTAAAACTCAACTGCTATTTTGCAAGTGTCAGTACTGTGCCAGCCTTTGCCTAACTCACATGACTCAGTTGAAATACTTTGTGGCTATCACGCGCGTGGTGAAAAAGTTAACAAGTTAACGGTGACCAAAAAAGTGGAGTTGGAATTCTTTGGTAAAGTCACCTTAATTCTCGTAACCAAGCTTGTCCATGACATGTGTAGAAGTAGAAAAGACCACTGAAGAAAGTAAGCGCTCTTTTAAGTGATAGTTTCAATTATGAAATGTATTTTTGACGATGTGACAACTCTAAATAGGTGACCGTATTTGGTCCACCGCCTGTTTAAAATACACAGACGAAATTCTTACAGAAAGCAATGGGAAGTATTGTAGCCCCTAACCGGCCAACCGAGGGACATGTTGCTTAATACTAATAGAGCAGTGCCCGAGTTAACTGGCCACATTCTATGACCATCGTTTCAAGAACTTGGGAACTAGCAGTTCTGACCACAATCAGTTCCCAAGTAAGGAACAACTTTAACAATATTTTAGTGGTGAGTCAACTGGTTAAGTGGTCAAAATCAATATTAGTTTTTTCGAATGAACGAGTTTACTAACTTTACTACTGCCGCTTCAAAAGCGGTAAATCTTCACCTGAAAGTGAAACTGTTGCGAATTAAATAGCTGACGAAAATCATGAATTTGAAATTATGAAAGTGCTTTTACTCAAGTTTGCGTAACACAACATTTGTCAACACCAGTCAAGGACACGGTCAACAGCACCTCATCAAAATTCCGTGTTAGGTTAACGCAGTTTTTACGAGGTCGCCTGGAACATGTATTTGAGATAAAACATAAGCGACATGTGCAGCAATGATATCTGTCAAATTGTTCACGTGTTTCCAAAAGCTTACCTCTTTGAAAGTCTCGTCTTTAAAACACAAACAAGCAGCCCTCCGCCTGTAGCCATCATCGTCATATGTTCTGGTTGAGTGTGGCTTCTCTTTGACCATAATTTCACAGACCACTTCAAAAAATAATATCGACACGGAGAGCAGTATCGAAGTCACTCATGATCATCGCCATATTTTGTTTTGAGTTATAATTGCAAATGTAACCGGTAGATGGCAGGGCCATAAACCTGGATACCGTAAAACCTAGAATATGTCCGTCTGGCGATTAGGCCTACAATGCATTTCTGGGACCGTTGACAATGCGACGATCCCGAATATAAGGCCATGTGTTTTCTGCCACTCAGCGATGATTCTTTACTGTCAAATATTGATAAGGCTAAAACCACATTTGACTCTGCACTTCGAAAATCGTTTGTGCCCCATTGATGAGCGCCAATCACAAAATCTGGCAGTTTTGTCACGTTTTTTTTTCTGAAATACATCCGAGTTACATGTATGTCATGGCCTAACAGGCGAAACAGCGCATTTTAGGAAATTTTGTAAATAATTATGGAATATAAGGCCATAAAGCTTTCTTACAAGGATTTACGGTAACGAAGAATCGATGAACATCGGTTTCCTCAGTGACGAGGACTTCCCCAGCAAAGATTTAAACGGGCAATGAAATAAATGTCTGGCGGTGCAACCTCACTTAGCGCTATCACCGCAACATTGTGCGACGCCTTTTGTACCGATTGATTGGAACCCGGCGACCCAAAGTAGTTCCACCACGCTATAAAAAAGTTTAGATATGCTCAATATACTTACCGGCAAATTAATATTAAAACTTTTTATATTGGTTGACAACTGAATTTCCAACCTGGTGGTGTGCTCTTTCCTTCTATCAATTTTTAAAAAATTCATTTAAAAAGTTCAAGCTGCATTTCACCTAGTCGCATAAATGTGTTCGACTCACAAATATGACTCAATAGTCGTCCCCCTGTGCATAAACGGTACACGCAATGAATTGTCATACACATAGATAATCCAGCAAATTCTTCCTCACTGAATCCATCAATATGTTTTCAATGCTTTTATAATCGTTTGTGCTATGGCAAGTGCCTTGAAACTTTTATATTCGAAATGGTCACAAAAGCCGGCTTTTAAGGAATTACTGAGCTACCCGACATCAATGGGATTTAGTCAAGCGACGCACCCCACAGTAGAATGGGTTGTCGTAAAAATGCTTCTCACAATTCTCCGCAAGTCTATGGAGACTACTCAGTTAAAAACTAAAATGGACGCACAGTCGAGAGATCATCGACTAGACCGGAGACGCATGGAAGCTACTGAGCTGGAAACTTCGCGAGAAGAAATCAACAAGAGGATAAGAAACATGTGCGGAGTATCATTTATTTCTTACCCCCTGTAAGTTTCAGGAACCAGCAAGATGGATAAACAGCTTAAAATGTTGATTCAAAGTTTATTTCAGTTGTGACAAATTGTCTGGCTACATAGTCTAACAGACGTCGAAGACATGAATTAGCTTAGCTGGCAATAAAACGAAAAATCTAATCAGACCTTTTACTCCCAAAATATCCCCTTGCCTGTGATAGAGTTCTGTCTTCGTTCCAACCAAGAACATCGAAACCATCGGCGACTCAAGAAAAGACTTTAGAATTTAATGTGATTGGCCACCCGTGAAGTTGTGAATGCGAAAATAGTGTATGTTCGCATTGCTTTTGTAAGTTAAAGAAATGAAAAAACTGTCATGGTATGGATATTATGAGGTCGGTGGTATAAGAGTAAATGGTCTTAATCGATTTTCGTTTTTAGCCAGCTACAATGTACTTCCAAATGGGGCGAGTTGCGACAAGTGTAAGGCTTGCGGCTGTGGTGTCCGTTTTGTTGCGCAGTCATACGAAATTCTAAAATTTGACATAATTTCAATATTAAATTCATTTACAAAACGGACGATCGCCGCACAAATATTCCCTGTATCTCTTATTTCCCTTTATGGATGTTACCTGAGCTGTATGTTGGCACTCACTTGCTGTCCTTGTAAATAATCATCCAGATGATGTCTAATGAATAGACGAAACTTTGATTGAACATGAACTTTTTTATTTGTGAGGCGATCGTCCGGTTTTTAATCTTACTATGGCTAAAAATTGACTTAATTAGATTCATTTTAAGATTACGATTTTGTTGAAAGGTTATAAGTTGTTATTTAGATTTGACTGAATAATCGTGAGTGTTTGTGATTTCTTTTATGTAATGAAACTGCAAAAAAGTCATTAATACATGCCATTCAGTATATGCGGGTCCATCATTCATGCAAGGTACTTCATAGCCGTTTACAACTCACGACCGAGGAATGGTCCGCTTTCATTAAGATCATTCCTCTTATATTTCTTTGCCTTTTCCGTCAGAGAAAGCTGCAGCCAAGTTCACATGTGAGCAGGTGGTTAGCGCTTCGAGTGATGTATCTATCATCTCCTTATGGTAAAATGCCAATTAAAACCACCGGCTAATTTTTTTCCGTAATATCTGTATCAAAACAAGTTTCGTTTTCAAAGAAATTTGACCACACCTAGTTATATGTAAACAAAATTTTAACAATTAAGCTTCAGTATTTTAAAGAAAACAATTATCAACCGGGAGTGTCCTAGAAAACTTTACTCTAAGCTCACATGCTCCGTGAAGTCAACAAATGGAGAATTAGCCCCGATGACTTGAAAGAATCATCAGCTTTGCAAATTTGCTTCTTGTGACTTTGTTCCAGGAGTGTTTGCAGTGTACATAAAACTGACCAGGTAAACATACGTAAGGGACGGTGTCAATCAATTATTGACCAATTCTTGGAGTTTAGAAACTTAGTCATTTCTTCGTTAAAATGTTGTAGTGGTGTTTTTTTTTCCAAATGCACTTCGTCAGAAAAGTAAGAAACTTGTGATGTTACTTCTTACATACTACAAAGGCGGATCCAGGATTTTGAGTTGGGGGGCAGGGCAGAGTATTAGCCAGGATTTTGCCCGTCAGAAATTAGCACCCCCAACCTGTTAAATGGAATCCGGGATAATTTTAGGGGAGCATGACCCTCTTGGCTCCCCTCTAAATCCGCCACTGTGCTAAGCCCACTTCAGAAGTTTCGCCTCTACTGAAAGAATCTGGAAATTCAAAATTAGGCAACTGTAGTTGCAGCCAGACTCTGACTTGGGCTACAACCAAAAACATTGAAGTCAGCAAACACTTTAACTATCAGGCACAGCTGATACAAAAGTGAAGCGCTTTCTGACTAAATAAAGCGAGAAACGTGGTTTGCCGAGACAAACACCTGAAAACCAGTTAATAGTTTTGATAAAAAGCAGTTACCGACGTCAAGATGGCCGTGAATACAGAGTCGGTCATGTGCTGCATTACGTTATCTAAAGTGCCAAAAAAACTAATTTGCAGATACACGGATACACAGACTTCATGTAATTACATGTATATTGAGTAAGTTTGACACGGAAATAAGTTTGCAGTAAAGCGATGAGCGTTAATTAAAAGCCTTGATAAATAGCATCCTTCAATTAACAAGAAGCGTGTAAAATTTCTATTATTATTTCGACTTCGAGTTCCAAAACGTCTCAAGGCATTGTGTATAGATTTCGTGTTGTGATAATTTTTACGATTTGACAACAGAAAAATACCTTTAGTTTCATGTTTCTTTGGCGCCGACATTGTTATAATTGCAACTGTCACTTACCGATTAGTTGGACTTTTGTGTCTGAAATAAGGCAACATCGCTGTTGAAGAACATTGTGTCATTTTGCAAATTTCCGTACGGTTTCGCACAGGCCTATTCCCAAAGTGGGAATATTTTTTTATTTCGTTTCATTAGGGGTAAATATAGGATAGCCTGTGATCAGAGGTGTGTTTCGTAAAACCTGACTTGAATTTGGTCTTAGCACATCATATTCTAGAAATAGTTTATAGAATTGTCTCAGTAAATAGAAGTTATGCGTATATTTTCAGAGACTTTGCAACTTTGCTCAAGTGAGATTTAATTATTTTTCTGATTTCGTGTGGAGCGTAAGACAAAATATCTATCTGAACTCATTTAAGACTTTTAAGTCTGAAATATTTTAAGACTTCAGACTTAAAAGTCACTTTCGTGAAACAAGTCCCATAAACAAATGAAGTTATGTTGTACTTTGAAGACGAACAGATTCGGCATTTCTTGCTAATTTTGAATCCAATTCATACCGGGGTTTCACCATAAAATCACCTGGGTAGCATTCCGTAAAACTGGTTTCTTGAGAGAAAAGCGAGATCACGCAAAACCACGGAAAATCACGCTAGAGAGGCGATTGTTTCGCTCGTCTCGCATCCATCGGGAGTCTGGTGAACTTTCGTGATTGGTCAATTAAAGATAAGGTCAAACGGTGGGTTAAACCATCTGAACACCGATACTACACTTTTGCAACCTCATGACATACGTGTAACTTCAGTCATAATCCAGATGATGAACGCGAATTGTGATCACCATGCCTACTGATCTCAATCACTCGAGCGACCACATTTTTTGGTTCATATTGAGCAGCAAATAAACGTTTGTCTCATTAGAAAATCACAGCAAATGAGGAAAATAACAAAAAAATTAAAATGTTGAATTTCGCATACTGATCAGGAGCCGGGGCCTTATCGTTTTACAACAGATCGAACTAGAAATTATTTTTGTCATTTTCCGTATTCTACTTTTTTACGAATGCAACATGAGTGTCCATTATTTGTACTCAAGTAGATCACGGTTTATGCAACTGAAATTCCTCAAGTCGAAGTTCGCACTTGATGAACCCTAGATTCGAGCTAAAAATTCGTGTAAAACTCTAGATTTCGAGTTCAGACTCGAACTTTGAGCCTTAATGCCGGATTAATTTCAAAGCAGGATTAGACAATTATCACGTAAGCTGTTATGACATCGAGCACCAAATAATACTGAAACACTTATCTGGAGTTCGCACAGAAGTAGATTAGAAAATGATAAAAATAATGTCAAGTTCAATTTCGAGTAAAATGGTCAGGCCCAGGAACCCAGAACGTAGCCTGGTATGGTGAAATCTGACCAAATAGCCTCGTTTTCGAGTTGTTCACGGAACTCGCTCTAACGCCCGGAGGCTGAATGCGAGGCTATAGTATGCTCAAAGCCTGTCGTACCACATCTTAAAAATATGATAACCACTGAAGTGGTTGGTGGGTGAGGGGAAAGAAATCATAAATTAAAGTTGGATAAAATAAGCAAAGAATTTAGCCGCTCAACTGAAGCTAATGTCTTGGATCTACGGAACGCAGTCCAGCTCACGTGACAATAATCAACCACTAGTGTTCTTTTATTTTCTGACGCATGTCTTAAGATTTTTTTTAAATGCAGCGATGCCGCTCGCCGTGGCAACAATAGGGTTCCAGAGTTGGTTCATTTTTATTTTGTGCTGTCTTCTTTTTTCTTCTTCTCTTCGCCGCCATTCGGCATCCTCTCTCCGAAGTACTTCTGGATCATACTCGGACCGCCATTGTTTTCTGACGGTTTTATCGTCTGCGTGGAATTGCTCAGGGTCTAGGCGCATGATGGCATTGTTTCGAAAACAAACAGCAAAAGTTGTCATCGTGAATGAGGGCTTTCTCTGGAGAATTTGATCCCGCGGTTCATTTTCAACTCCGTTTTGATCGTCGCCAGACTCCTGTTCCGTTAGATTGTCTGAAATTACGTGTATCTTTGGCAAAAAATCGGGATTAACGGGCTCATGAATAGAAAATTTATTCACACGGTCATTGAGAAATTCCTTTTTCACCTGGAGATGTTGTAGTCGCTGTGCTCGTTGATTTTCACAAATATCGCCTACTGCTCTCTGGGTTAACCGAAATTTTGTCCACGCTTTTTGTAGCTTTCTGTTGTGTTCTGACTCTCTTTTCGAGTCTTTGCAGTCGATGACCGATTTGACATTCCGTGCACTTTTTACCACGTTTTTTGATATCATGGAAAACCCAGCTATCGTCGCACAACGTGTATTTCCACTGACGTCACGTGTGTGATTGTCGACAGTCGTTGGCAACATTTCATCAGTTTTTTCATTGATACCAGTTTCTTCTTGACAAGACAAAATCACACCTTTCTCAACATTTTTTTGGCTTTCCTCTATATGGGGTAGGAGCTTAATGTCCAAATTTTCGGACGTCGATCTGTCCACGTGACTTGCCGCCTGAATTGCTGGACTCTTGTCGTACGCTGACTTTTTGTCCGTTTTGGTCTTACCAGATTTCACACTCGGTTTTTCTTTCGGATATCTTGGACATTCAATCACATCTTGCAGCCATTTGTCAACTCTAGCTTTGTGAAATGACAAAAACACGTTTTTCTCCACACGCAAAGCGTCAACAACGAAGGAATGTCGTATTTCCATCCGCCTGACGTTCTGTTCGTGGAATCGTTGAAGATCCTGTTGATTACGTAACATGGCCTTGTGACGTTTCTCCTGCCATTGCCGTATGCGAATGACGTTATTGTTCATTCCTCGTGCGGGTAGCATGCTGTGGTGCTGTCCTAAAATTCAAAGGACCGTGCCCGTTTGATATTTATTCACCCCAGGCTTATATGGCTAACTTGTTTCTGTAAATATTCGAGAGCATTTCACTTCCTTCTTTTCACTTCTCCATCCGAAAGCCGATCGTGTTCTGGAAGATTTTGTGACGTCATTCCTTCCGTTCAAGTTCCATGTTGTCAATTCTGTAAAGGAATAATGGCAGTGCATTTTTGAAACAGGGATATAGGTAAATAAACGTGTCTATCAAATAACAGCCAATAGTGTTAATGTTGAAATAAAAAATACAAAAGTAAATACCTTATATCATGATTACACAGCTAAACATTTTCAAGCACAGTCCTTTTTCGAGAAACACAGCAACTTACCAGAAAGATGAACATACATCAAAAGACCGCAGATGGCACTAAAAACTACCTAAAGACCCTTATTATTGATTCATATCTGCTGTATTTCAAACTTTCCACAAAATATTGAACCGCTGTTTTTCTGTTTATCCAAAATAGGAAACAAAAAAGCACTTAGAAACAGTTTCATTGGTCATTCTTGAAATATATTAATTTCCCCTCACCGAATCCTCATTCCCCTTAGACAGATGGGTTCACATGCAGGGATTTAGAAAAATATCTTGTATGATGCGCATGCGCCAAAATTAGGCACGGTAAAATCGAGGAACAGATTTTTAAAATATGATCTTTGAGATTCTTTGTAGATGTTGTATTCATTGAACTTTAGTTGTCCAATCTCTCCGAGTCACGTGTCGTATTCAGCGTGTTCTGTACATTAGGACTGTGCTTTCGTACTCGTGACGTGCTGACCAGGTTTTGAACTGTTCATGATACTCGTGTAATGTTCAACATGTTTTAGTGGTTGTCTAATCTCATCAATAAATGTATGTCGCATAAACAAACTTTAACCATGTTGACTTATCCGCTAAAAATATGACACACGCTGACGTGTACTTCAACTGAACACTTACTATTCCATGAAAAGTATTAAAAATGGACGAAAAACGCCAATAGCGCCTAATTCAAACCATGCATATACACAAGTACATGGTGTAGCCGACTGCGCATATCAGTGAGTGAAATTTAGGCAAAACATTTGACTAAACGATTGCTTGTTTAGCATGACGTCATTTTGGCCCTTTGGACCCAGTCAACAAAATACAAAATGTCAAAATTAAAAGCGACAATAATAATGATTAGACCAGACTTACAGCGTACTAATCACGTCGTTAATTATTATTATGGCTGTGGACCTGCTCAATCCTAAGCCCTCTGAACTCTCCTTTAGCATACATGGGGCAACCGTTGTCGGAACACACCAATTAATGTAAACGCGATTTTGTTAATTTCAAAAGGGCAGCCCCCGTGGTTACTCGAAACAGAAAAAGTGTAACCTGCAATTTTTTTGAAAATGTCATATGACTTTCAGGCAGTGAATGTTTTTTCCTATTTGTGGGTCCAAACAGCGTCAAATTAGTGGCAGATAAGATATCACTAAACATCCGATACATTATGCGTTATACGAGTAATATCAATCTTTCAGTTGATCGCTTTTTCACAATAAATCATTCCTTTTGCAGATTGCAAATAACAGGATTTAACTCTTGAGCATACGTCAGTCACGCTAGGAGAATCAACGTTAATGGCAATTTCAATTAAAGCTATATTTGCTTTTATACAAAAAGTAGTTTGCTGCAAAGATATTTTTTACTTTTTGATTTCGTGATCAAAAATTGTGTTTTTCAGACTTTGAGACATTTTGCCTACTTTGATTTTTTACACATAACGCATAATTATATTTATTATTTTTTGAAGGCCTTTCTTGGAATTTTGGTTTCCTGTTGGCACATTTTACTGGAGGATTGCACATTTTCAATTCCTTCTGTATGTACATTTGGTCATGTTTCTTAAAATGGCTAACCTCTGAATCTGTCACCAAAGGGACTTTACTACATTTTTAAAATGATACTTCTACTTTTCTCCGGATTGAAATATGACCGCTGAATTGGAGGTGGAATGTCTAATTTTACGCTAAAGGAACAATACGAGATTCGATTGTGTGTTTTTCATTTCAGCAAACAATTCAACTGCTCATTTTATTGATTGATTTAAATCCCTTTTTATTTTTACAACTCACACGTTAATTTTGTCAATATTGAATTATTCTGAATAAAAATGTCGCCATTGAGGCATCACATACAGTCGGATGCCTCAAGTTAAATTCGAATAATTAATTTGTGGATGTATGCCGTGCAATTTAACGGCAAAATACAATACAAGCGAGCTGTCAACAGTGGAAACTATCAGTAAATTCCCTTTTCCTCGCAATCGTGTTCGCATTTAAAGCACCATAAAACCCGCGTCCGCCGTAAAATATATCTTCTGACAACTTTCCGTGAAATCAGTCCAAAAAGCTTCCTTAATCAAATCAGACAGTATAGTTTGGTAGCAGCCTTCGTTAATACAAACTTCATTGAAAACACGACTAAACTTTTTGTTTGAAGTCGCACGTAACGTCGAATTAATCTCCTTTCTTCAAGTGTGCAGCTACGTGTACATGTAGGTAGCGCAACACCGATAGACATAACAAACAACTTAAACACTTAGCTATATAGCTGCGCACCTGAAGAAAGGAGATTGTTTCAACCCTACGAGCGACCCTGTATCAAGCTTTCAAACAAAAAGTTTAGTTGTGTTTTAAACGTAATCAAGTCAGTGGAAATACTTGGATTTGGAAAGAACTGACGGCGAGGACGTCATAGTTTGAGACCAAGTTTTATAATTATGCTTATCACGGCGAGTAGTTTTATATTCCGAGTATTGGCTCAAAGAATTACTGACGAGACGTCCATTTTTAAAGCCTAGAAACCACGCCATTTGAGTTACGAACAAATTGAGACCGGATTTGTGGTGACAAAGAGGTCTAACTCAGAAGCTATTTTCCATTTTATGGATTTTAGTTTTGTAATCGCTTTGTTAAAATAACAGAATTTCAAACTTGGATAGCACTTACGATTCACCATGTACAGTTCATTAGTTCATTACGACATCGGCCAGCTTGTTTCTGCACGATATATTACTTCCTAGAGTCGTCTTCCACAAAATGTGTGCGATACGTTTGGTGAAGCGCGCTCAACCTGACAACGCAAAGCTATGCTCCCATCAAGCTCCCGATGACGTTTAAGCACCATTGTATGTAATCATTGTCCGCGCTTCTTCAATACCTATATTTGCTCGAATCCGAGAAGATAACACTTTTCGCATACAATACATATTTGCCTTAACGTTTAATTGTTAGTAAAGAGTAAAGCTTGCATACAAGTCGAGTTTTGTTAAAACGGAGTAAAAAGAGCCAGTTACTTGTTCACTCGCCAGTTTGTATGACTGTGTTTGACATTTATTAAATGTGTCGACGGCGACAGTTAAGAGTTTGCCATTCAAAATTATTTAATGTGTTTGCAAACAAAATAGTTTCCAGTTTTAATGCTGTTGTGTTTTGACAGCAAACTTTGATTAAAAATTCGCTTGAATGAGCTGTCGAATGTTTTTTTACAAAGTTTGTTTAAGAATATTTAGTTTTGCCCCAAACGATTTTAGTCGCACGATAACATCGGGTGTGTGCCAAGAAAATAGACCTTTTACGAGACATGAAGCAAGAGGGAATTTTGTACCACCTCCCTTGGCGTCATAATGGTTTCCCACGTGCACTGCAATAGACCCTGTGTGATATTGCTCAATAAGAGGGAAGTTTTTAGTGTCCCTACTTTTTTGCTAGGTATGGAAACCGGCAAGTGGTTTATTGCGCCCTGAGACCAAGTGTAAACGAATAGGTACGCGCTTCGAATTCAAGTTACCTCAGTTTATACAGCTCATGTCTGCAGCAAAAGCCTCGTGACGAGAAATCGTTAATGTCTCACTCGATTAGTGGAATCGGGTTCTCGTTTTGGGTGAGAGAAACCTGATTTAGTTATCGGACAAATTTTAAAGTTTGCCGGTTTGAGCATATAATGCCCGGAAGCATTGTCTTTAACGACTGACAGAATTTTGTCACAGTAACGATTTAACGTATTTTTTTCAAACGTGGAAAATGAAATGAATAGTCGCAGATTAAAACAAAATTTAGAAGTATGAAGAGCTGGCAAGGGAATGCCGGGTCGCATAACTAACTGTCTCACTCTTCACTTTATCAGAAGTATAATTTGGAGTTCAGGCATGACGTCCAACAACACATCCACGGTGCTGGATTTACGGGGTGGATTCAGGGGTTTTTACCCCACTGGGACTGGAACAGAACTAAAAATTAAAAAAACGTCGTCAGGAAAACAAAATCAGCCACAAAATCCAAAAACATTCGCGTCTCGGATTCGTGTGAATCCTGAAAACATAATTCTGCCAGTGATTTATTTGGTAATAGTTATCTCGAAAGTAAATAGGTACTTGTCAGTCATAACTATCAAGTCACTCGTTTTTGAAAGCAGACTTGTTGATGAAAGTGATATTTGTAGTGGCTGAGATCACTTAAGAATGTTTGAGAATACGCGTGTGATTCATTTGATTAATAAAAACTGTTGATACCTCTTAAAAGCAAACGTGTTGTTGGGTTAGCCAGGGATTGAAGACTTCTACGTTAGTTTGGCGGTTTGACTGTTCAACGCACTAGTAAGAATATTTTCTTTGCAACACAACTTGAAAACGATCGAATTAGCCTGATGCATAAAATAACAAGAATAGATGCGCGCATGAGAAGTGCGTAGCAAAGGGTTTAACTATACCACGAAAGACAATTTGGAAGTTGTTATCTGTCATTGATCCCTCTGATGTTGAAGCTACACGTTGTAAACGGCTAGTTCGGAGGAGGTATGGAGTCCGCGGTCCGAATGCCGTTTGGCACACGGGCTCTTACGACAAGTAAAAGCCATATAGGATTTGTATCCAAGTCTATATTGATGGTTGTTCAAAGCAATCCCTTTTCATTGTCTGAACTCATCTCTCATGACCAGTTCCTATCACCAGAGCATTTTAATTTAATTCTAATCTGTATATTGTCAGTTACTCATTGTTGAGGTATTATAATAAATACTTGCTCATGACTAATTCAAATAGTTATTTCCGATACTATATTGTGTGTTTATACATACAATTTTCAGACCAGATGTGAATGTTTGCAGTGATACGTAAATAGTATTTATTCAATAATTATTTAGAAAAAATAAAACTCTTTAATCCAATAACTCCATATCACTCAATAAAAACAAGTCTCATAAATTATCAACACTGTCGTACTGACAGCTGTACACAACCTGATTTATCCTGTGATAAACAGGCAGTTAAAACATGGAACTTCGAAGCAATGGTCAGCACACCTTCAAAAATAGAAGCTATTGTCCGTAGGCCTAACCTTCCACAGTGAAGAATCGTTGACTCTTAAAAACCAGTCTCACACGTACATGTATCTTGCGTATAGTTACAGCCACACTGAAAAATCCACACATGCACGCACACACACGCACACGCACGCACGCACGCACGCACACAAACAGACACACACACAAACACACACACAAAATGAAGTCACAAAATGAAGTGTGGTAAACGTATAGAGAGCTGGCAAGGTTTTGACCTTGTTTGCTTATTCTGAATGAACCATAGACTCCGCTTGTTTTTTCTCCAATGTCAAATTACCTTTTTACATATCAGCCCTGTAAGATGACACTTAACTGTTCCTTGACCAAAACAAAAAGTTTTTGCATCGTGTAATTGTGTGATCTGTACCGTACCTATTATATTGAATAAAAAAGTACAATATTATAATTTGGTCAGAAGTCTTGAGGGATTAAAGATGCCATAAATATTTAAATTTTTAGCAACCGCCACCTGGTGAGTACTTGAACAGCTGTGAGTACATGCATAATCAGTAAAGGAAACAACTTTCACGTATTTAGGAAATTTGAACACAGACACGTTCTCAGCCAAACTGCTGTTGCTACATCGTTCACAAACGCTCCTTTTCATGTCTAAAAAAGCGGCTTTGTGCGGACATTCCTCACAATTCCTCAGTATCGTACTTAACGCAAAAACGGCGGAGACGGCCTTCCACCCATTACGTACAACACCAGAAAAAAAATCCTTTTTTAATCTAAGGCTTGTTTCTTAGCAACTTGTATACTCAATGATATTAAATCTCATAAGATGTTAAGTGAAATTTGTTTTCAGGCACGTGATCATGGTGGGAACTCTTTTAGTATTTTTCGAGCGTCATTTTACGGGTCATTGATTGGGACATGATGTAATGTGATTCTGGTTAAATGTAGGAAAAAGAGTCACATTCACAGCAAAACATGGGTGACAATGAAAAAACATTGCCAAATTTTGTTTCGTATAAATATTCCAGATGAATTCTTTAATACAACAGCCGTGACAGTTTTCTAAACTTTCATTTTGTTTTCGTTTTTAATACATTTTGATTTTCTCCATAAAAATTCTGAAAGAGCAATTTTTGCTAGTCACTCATAAGCGACTTTTTGAGTTAAACTGTTCACAGACACACAAACAAAACAGATGCCCCGAAACACGAAGATAAAAACATAAGCAACATAACCTCATTACGACGCCGCAGGAAATAAAAATGCCACACACGGGTATCATTAGCCAGATAGAATAGAAACTCGGTATGTTTTCAGAGATTTTTGAACCGGTTCTTGTCACTTAATTTATAGGACGCAGGATTTTCCTTTTCATGGTTTTAGGATCTAGTTGCACAATGTTTTAAGGTAAGGGGAGTGGTAAAATGAACAATTAAAATCACCACAAAACATGTTCAAACTTTGTTGAATGACAATCTAGCATAGAGTCATGTATTTCATTCTGGCATTTTTATATCCATCTATACAGTGTACATTAAAATATCGACAATTTAGCAGTTCGGATAGATTAATGTGTGAAATGCCGTGTACATCAAATCAGACACTTGCCGAAAAATAAAGATGTATTCGAAGTATAATCAAGTTGCATAACATCCAATTAACGCGTCAAAAGCGGTATAACATAACATTGTGTGCAAAAAAAAAACGGACAAAAAAAGCCCAAACTCGGGATTAGTATTCTTATTGATGACTGATGATTAATAACACCTGGAAGTTTTATTACTATACAGGTGTACGTAACAATATTAAATTTGTCTGCTCTGACTAGTCATCATGCGTGCCTCAAGATCAGTTACATAAGCTTCACATTATACAATTAGGCTACATATACGGTGTTATCGTAAATTTTCAATACTTGTGTTTCAAATTTCCTAGTCAGCACATCACTTAACAAAACGTTGAAATCCCGTGTAATTCTAGACAATTGCAACATAGTAGATCTGAAAGACCGGTAGTATGAATGGAGGTGTGGAAGGTGCAGCAAACAAATGGTCCTGGAATAAGTCGGAAAGGTATGGTAAATGTTTCAACTATTTTAGTTAATAATTTGTTAATCTGTGTCAATTACAGAGCCCCTACGCTTGAGTGGAGAGTATTGGTTTAGCCTGATGTTGCTGTACGAGCTAGAGATCAATTCTTAACTTTCAACCAATCGGAGTGTCCGAATTGTTCTCCGTTCGTATAACAAACCAGAAACCCCATTCATATCAAAATCGAGTGGGTGCAGTGCATATTACTTCAAACGTCTGAGTAAAGCAGAAATATCAAAAAGAATCTTATCTCTATACTAACAATGCTGGTACAATATATCCTCCGTTATTGAAGCGTCTTCACTGAAAGCAATGAACAAAAATGTTCACAATCAAATAAGCAACGAACAAAAATGGTAACAAGCAAATGGGGTACAAACAAAAATGTTAACAAGAAACAAATGATACCATCACCAACTAACACACTCAGTGCTCGATTCGGTGACCTGCAGGTCGCCAGAGTGACCTCAGATCATTGTTTGGCGACATGTGTAAAACCCAGTTAAGCGACTTAGGATTTTTGTCAAGCCGTGCGACTTACCGTCAAGCTAAGCTTCGAGCACTGCCCTGTGTTAAATTATCAAAAATAAACAACTCTACTCAAAAACTAAGTGTACTATCAGCTTTACGCACTTTAATTCAAGGAAGGCGAGAATAATAATAATTCATGAATGCAAAGGTTCAGGAGGAGATTTCTGAAAATTTGAAATATGCCTCGGGAATTCTTGTGTCACTCTGACAGAACAGGGATTAATTTACGTTTGCTGGTCAAACAACAGAGGATACAAAAGGATCAGTTGAAACCGTACGGATTTCAGATTGCAGGAACATGACTCAAATTTGAAATGTTAAGAGGACTATTTTGGGAAACTTTTAGAGGATAAACTTGGTTTAAAGATTTTTTGTGCTTAGAGTCGATTCGGCAAGTTTCGAAGTCAAAAACAGAAAAAAAAAACAACGCAACCAAATCAAATCAAAAAACCTACCAACATTACAACTGTAGTTCCCGGCAAAGTATCCGTCTGCTCTTCAGTGAGCAGAATCAAGTTTTTTGGGAGAGCGCGACAAACCGACGAATGTGTAATCACCGTGTAAAAACCTGTCTGCTTAAAAATACCTCAACTCTACATGAAGTATATTGTAAACGAGTATACGACAGAAAGCAAATAATAAAATGTAGAAATACGTCCATTCACGTTACCGTACCATCTCTCTAAGTTTAGCTCGCTGGTTCCCTGCGTGCCGCTAGGTGGGGCGGTAGCCGCGCCAGCACGCAGGTATCACTTAAATTTCCTCTGTAAATTTTTTTACACCGGCGTTTCTGATTGGCTAGTCGATTCGTCAACAGGCAGCGCTTTGCGCAAACAAACTGGCATGGCTGATGGACTGAAGTGTAAATGTGGTCTGTTGTACAGACAAATCGGTGCTTAAAATTTATGTTCAGGAAATGTGAAGCCTAGAAATTGTGACTGAGCCTTTTCGGAATGCATCTTTCTACTGTCGATGACTTTTGTTTACGATAATGTCCTTATACACTATGAATAACACACCGGTTAAATCGGCCACATAATGTGTGTTTATTGTGCATATATGTGTTTCAAGCACGCGGCTATTAAACATCACTGCAGAAACGAAATAGTTGCTGCACCACTTTGCGTTTTTGACTACCAGCCTAGTTTGAGCCAGAGCAGATTTGCGTGTAGTTAAGTCTGAGAAAGTCATTCAGCGAAGTACTGTAATATGATTACTAAACGTGTCAAAAGCCGCAAAGACACTTCTCATGGCACAAGTCGTGGGTCGAAGGCTTGTAGGTCGTGGCCGGGTTCTGGTGTCGAGGCCGTCGTGGATCGACTCGAGGGAATCGTGGGGTGTGGGGTTTGATGGGGTTTTAGAATAATATAAATTATTTGGGTATGCCAGGTGCGACGACAGTTTTGACGTACACACGGCAAAAAGGATCAGTGCGTCTGGTTTGCTTGTGCTCATGATGGTGTGAATGAGAAAAGTTCGCTAGTACGCTATTTCCCATTATTTCAAAATGGCGGCTCCCTATAACGTTGCTTCATTGCACTGCAGCGACTGAGGAATCTGCAGTAATTTCAAGTCGTTCTCAAACAAATCAAAATTACAAAAATGCTATTGAACAGCTGCACTATCTTGCCATAAATGATGAGTCTGTAATAGAGAACCTAACGTTGGATTGCGTAGAGCATTGGCAGGAAACTGGTGGTTTGGGGCTGAAAATGGCAATTTTGCGTGTTTGACACATTTTTTTCTGAGCTTGTCTTCTTTTTTGATGCAAGTGGAAGGGCAAATACACAAGTGACAGAATAATCTCTCAGTGCAGCTGTTGAGGTGAAATGACTCCACTTATCATTCTGTTCATACAATTTACAGTTTTCAAGAGAACGAGAGAAAGGCAGCAAATACAGTGTTGTGTGCGATGCCTGGTAAAAACCGGTGAGAACTGCTCAGTTCCCCGTCAACACCTCAACTGAAGAAAGTCACTCAAAAACACAAAACGATAACCTATCCACATCATAGTAGGCATCCCACAACCTCATATCCATATCCAGCATGCACAATAAGTTTCAATGAGCTACCTGCAGTTTCGACGAGGTGTGCCAATTAGTCCAAGAGCGCTACAAGTTAATGCCAAGTAACATTTTAATTTTTGCTATCATGTAAAAGGTAAAAATGGCGCGAGTTTTTTGAGAGTTAATTTCATGATTTCCATATGTGGAAGTCATTGGGGTTGCAATGCACCTTTAGCAGTGAACTACAGGGTGTACAACATAAACCATATGTTTTGTGACTTTTGTTTTGTGACCAGCGTTTTTTCTTAAAATTGTGTCTTCTCACCATGCGAGGAAATAGATCAAATTGTCAAGAAGTTTCCACTGAACTCATACACGTATGAAGTAAGTCATTCTTTCTATCTGTGAGCGGACAGTACACTTATTTTTTGGGTAGTTTACACACTGTGTTGTTGAAACAGCACTATAATGGAACCTCAGTTTTGAGAGCAAAGTCAGTTCAGCCCTATCTTCACATCAGGTTAGAGTAGGTCTCGAAGCCTTCAATGAACTTCATAGCAGCATCGTGAATAAATTTGTACTGGTCCTGAAAAGAAGAAGCGGCATTTTCCAAAACTAACACAGCGAAAGACGCTTTCTTTGCGACTTGTAAGATTTTTACGAGTTTCCAAATTATGTAACAAACATAGTAATAAACAATGCCTTACGAACAGTTACAGCCATGTTCACATGACTTTAAATTCAACTGCAAATGACTTGCATGTGTTGCCATAAGTTAAACAAAACGGGTGTTTTACGCGCTTTAAAACGAGAAATGAACGTGATCATTTGAAAAAGAAACATGGCGTTAGATCATGGGTGGGAAACAACAAGACCAAATTTGTAACTGAACCAAATCAAAACTTAGGCAGAAAGCATGGACTTTAAGTAAAATGTATGTGGGACTCTATAACAGTTCTGGAACCAATATCTTCTGAAAGTAATAAGGCTTTCAATTTGTTCTGGTTATTTTATTCCATTCTACCGTTTGGTTTCCTGATAGGAAATTGACTGGTGCTAGTGCACTGTCGTCACATGCCTCTGTGTCAAGTTTCATTGAAATCCGTCTCCCAGGTCTCTGTACATCATTTTGAAATGACCTTTTGCAAAAAATAGAAAGCTCCCCCTTTGACCGAAGAGTCATCCGCAACAGTAGTGATGTCCAAGTGCTAAATTTCATGAAGATCAGAGAAAGAGGGATTTCGAGCGGTCACGCGGTCGCGAGGAAAAGGTGACGAAAATATGCAACCAGAAACACGCTCGCGCATTTACTTTCTCGTATAGTAAAGCGAAAGTGTCCGCTCTTTTCACTTTTGCCAGACGGACACCAACAAAGAAAAATCCACAACCTATCTAGAGCCAGTGTAGAATAGCTTATTGACGTTTCCTTCCATGTGCTTAATACTTACGACAGAAGTGACACTTTGAGACCGAAAGTTGCGGACATATTTCACGGCTTGGAAGACATCCACCTCATGTTCCAACCTAATTTTTTCACACGTCGCATGTAATGCAACGTACAAACCACTTCTCTCCGCGCCATTCCTGAAACACAGACACGGAACAAACTGAATACCGAAGATAAACATTTCAAAATGTAGTTTCCACGCTTTCATGTTGGAGTTAAAAATTTAGATACCGCAGTCATTCTGAACACAAGTAACAAAAAATGATCTCAAATAAGTTTTGCTATGGGACATTGTTTCTCGTCTTATAACCTTACTCAAACTTCTTTCCAAGGATTCACATACTTTGTTTTGTCAGAAAGCGATGTAGTTCACAACGCGGTGTAACCGTTTTGTCAAAGAAACGGTGATACGCCGTTTAAAGGCCGACGTTATTGTATCTAGTACTGTGGGTGTTATTAATCCTGTGTCACCACATACATGTAATACTATATGTAAAACGAGATAACATACATGTAACCAAATCAGTTATAATCATCCGCAACTCAGTTGGTTTTGATAGGACTAAAGCTGTATTTCGCACAGTTCAGCTGGCAAAGAAACGAAAATCAAAGCAGGCCTTCTACTTGATGAAATCGGCATTTTATTGTTCATGATTGTGATAAGATTCTATGTCCGTTACCGACAGGGACACCCGCACAATCAGCGACTCAAATAATGCTTCAAAGTTACTGCAGTTCGCCAAACTTAACATTGCGAATGCGAAAATGGCGCATCTATAAGCACTGCTTGTCACTTGAGTTCGAAGCAGAAACAGAATTCTATCTAGGTAAGAGGTATTATTATAGTTTTTATCAAGATAAATAGGGTGAAAACAGTTCAAATATGTAGTTTAAAATCCCAGCATGCTTAATCTTAAAGAGGCTGTGGGAGTTGGAACATAGCTATGATGCTAAGGGTCACCTCCACTAACATGTGAGTCGGAGGAACTGTGCCGTAGCCTGAGAATCCAGAACAGTAATTCCACAAAATCAAACGCCCAGGATACGCTATTTATCAAGATCGTCATGCGCTTGAAAATTATTCAGTAAAAACCATACGATTCGCTACTGCAAATGTGCAGTGTTTCTTAAGAAATTAACTTACATGCAGTGGACAGCAAAACGCTTGGAATTAGTTTGGGTCAACCACTGAGTGACTTCCTCCATCACTGTGACTAGATCACTGGAATTCCTCGGCAGAGCGTCACCTTTTGGCCAGCTGGTCAGTTGAATATGACACACCGTTCTAGGTACCTCCTCACCACCTGACTGAATACAAAAATAACATAAAATAAGTGGCAACAACTTCCGGACTCCATCCATGTGGCAGAATGTGTTTGTTTACTACAGCGCAGATACAAGGGGTGATCACTATTTTAAACGTTCTGAGACGTTTCTAAAATCAACAACATTCTTAAAAAACCTATAGGCTGTGCAAAGCAACAAGCACTACTCTCCTCAATAGGAAAACACCCGATACCTTTCATCACCATTCAAGATGTTTGGGTGATAGGGAAGTGGAGAAAATTGAACAGACAGATATATACCTCAAAAAAGGTATGCAATTTACGGTCATATACATGTAGCTATCTCAAGCGGTATAAAAGCTGTTTTATGTGTGATTTGCCAAATTGGATGAACACCCACCAATTAATGAACACCAAGACAAAAACGCAAAGAAAACCAAAATTGGCACTGACGGAATCTACAGTCGTCGGACCTGTCCCAAAATCTAATTTGGTTGTACTCTGACTGTCCGTTAAGGAAGTTTGTAGATATTGAGAAAAAGACAGAAAATGTCACAAGAGAACACCAGTGCAGTAGTCAAATCCATCCAAAACCATCGCCAGCATTCCTCGTCTCTATACAAACACACGTGTGTGTGTGTTTATGTGTGTGTTTGTATGTGTGTGAGTGTGTGTGTGTGTGTGTGTGTGTGTGTGTGTGTGTGTGTGTACCAATTTTTACAATGATCTCAGAGTGGTTTGGTCAACAGAGAGTCCGAAACGAAAAAAAAACTTGGAAATAATAAAAATTTCCACTTACTGGGTGGCGTATAATATCAAAGTAAAACAATCCAAAAGTGGGAAAGAGATAACGTTTTGAAAACTGCCAAAAGGGCATCTAGGTGTCACAGAATACACCGACTCCATCCAAGAAGGAGAAGGCGACGGCGTCTCCATATCGGATACCTATTTGTCGAATTTCATGAAAATTTGTCCGTGAATTTCGAAGACAAAAATGTAAACGAGAAGGGGGCACAGTGGACGGGGATGACGGTAGTATGCGCCCACAAATGCATGTACATTTGTATATACGTTAGCACATATTACCGCGAAATACTCAGTTGATGCAACTTTAGGATCTCACAACAGTAATGCAGCAGACATACTTCACCTTATGAACAACTTCTCTGCTGATTTCGTTCATCACTTACTCTGTTCACAAGCTGCATTTTAAGTTCTCTCCTGGTGTAACAGGAACCCATCACTTCGGAGACTACCTCTACATTAAAAGCACCGTAAGTGTCTTGTGTGGCAGGCCAGTATTGGACACACGTCTGTAAATTCAAATCACAACCATTTGCGATGTCCAGTTCAAGACTTCAAGGAATTCCCAACCGGGTTTCAATTCTAATTTAAACTTTACTAAATTAAAATTCAAAAGTCCCTTAAGCTAGCTTACGCCAAAATGGTGTCACTACCGACACATCATTAGGTGTACAGTACAAGCAGCAACGTCGAATCAATGCAAAGTACTAATTACCAAAAACAATTGTTTGCAGACGGATTTCCGAGGGGCTCCAGACAAGAGTGGTTTCTGTGTTATAAATAATCGCTAAGACAGTACACAGAGGTAACAATATACAACAAAATCTACACTACGTTGGCCACGTAATGATTACAGACAATAACTTCTCTCATTTTTTTCTGTGTAAACCAGTCCACTGGCCAATTAAGTATGGAATGAGACTTGGGTCATGCATTGGTAAGACCAGACTTCCTTCGTCTTTAATACATGTAGGAAGCTCCTGTGGCATCTTTAACATGCAAAGTGTAATCGACACAAGTGATGATATTGGAACAACAGCAAGTCACGTGAAAATTTTGCGTTAATCTTGTCACCGGGTGGCAATTTGTATTTAAGATTAGACAAAAATCATTTGTGCATTCATAATTCAAGAACGTCGTTTATTAACATAACCATTGCCATTTCTGATATGTAAGTACGCGCAATCTGCGAATTTACTTCTCTCAATAACAGTTCTCACCAAGCCACAAAAACTAAGAATACCTGGTCCTGCTTATCAAGCTCATTCAGCATAACAATGGCACCCAAATCGTGATCATGAATCATTCTCCAAAAGTCCACGATATCATCCGGATAAGGCATCTGCGTCATTATGATTTCGTTCTGAAACATAGTTCCGGTTACATTTAAGAGTTGTATTATCTCTTCTTAGCATTAAGGAAGACGTAAACGATACTAACATTGTTCATGTAAACGCTATACAATCAGTTAAACACCAACTATGAAATACTGTACAAACATAGGAGCTATAAATGCAGTATTACAAATCGTTTTGAAAACAGACATATAGTAACTGTCGAGACTTCGCCAACAATGTCCGCATTCTGAGGCAACCAATAAAAACTGGTCATTCCATTGTTCGATTCAGAGTCTCGTTGTATCCAATTCCAATGTGCATTTGCCTTTCTTGACTGCAATACAATCGCTCTATGCCACGGCTTCTAGATGCCACAACGCAAACGCCAATTATCTACCACGAAATGGAACTGTACAAAATAATGAATATAGATTATTACATGGCGAAGTTGTTATCCCCCGTATTCTAGAGCCCGAGTGGATTTTGGAGAAATATCGCTCAAGTGGCTGGTGCCCCTCGGGCGATAATTCTCCAAAATCCACGACTGAGAACACGAAATAATCTATTTATACCACACACACTGAACGAGAAACTATGCAATCAACCGATCTACCTTTCTCGACTCGCCTCGGCTTTGTAATTACTTTCTGTGTCAGAGGCTCGGGGTCGGAGGTCGTGACCTTTTCAGAAAAGATCAAAAACCGGACAATCGCCGCACAAATAAAAAAGTTCATGTTCAATTCAACGTTTCGTCTTTCATTAGACATCATCAGGATATTTACAACAATTAGGACAACAAGTGCCAACATACAGCTCAGGTAACGAAACGTTGAATTGAACATGAACTTTTTTATTTGTGCGGCGATTGTCCGGTTTTTGATCTTATTGTGGCCAAAAACTGATTTAATTTTCAGAAAAGCCGAGCTATTTTTGTCAAATAATGCTTTTACTCGAAAATTCAAACAATATAGAAATAAAGTGAATCTATAAATTAAGGTTTAGCAACTATTATAGCTTACTACACATTTTATCGCGCTGAGCTGCTGCCGGGAAAATATCGTCTGCTAAAGTAGGTTACCACTGGTAACTGAGTATAATGCTCAAGCCAAAGGATTCCGACTATACGACACCCGCATTCAAATTGGAGATCGGTGATTTTCAAGTGAGAGAACATGCGAGAAAAATTTCTCTGAATTAAAATATCGTTTTCATGGAAATGTTGCGTCTTATTTTTCATAGCGTATAAATGTCGGTACAATGCCTTTTGTTGAACACACAATTGTTGCGCGTGCTCATTTAAGTGTTCTATTTTCACGTCCGATGACGTCAGATGCTAAGTGGTGTAGTGCTAAAGTAGACGACTCGAAACTTTTGCGGAACGCCCTCGTTCAAATACTTTTGTATATCACCAGGAAGAGGTTATCTCTTCCTGATATCACAAATCTCGATATAATAACCACTGGAACAAACACGTACATTGTATAACCCATATCTATCCTATACGCGTGATGATATGTCCATGAAATACATGTCGTATTGTGAAGTTTGATATGGAAGAACTACTTTTCCGTATTCAATGCGCGTTGAATATAGATTTTCCGTATTCAGCCCGCGTTGAATACGGATGCCTGTTCTGTTCATTGCAAAGTGCCCCAGTCACCGCCACTTATTTCACCCAGCCGCTAACAATTTCTCGTTTGCATCCCCCCTGAAATTATCTCTTCATGTATATGTCTTGTATAACTTCAAATACTGAAAAACTAGGCAAATATAAATAGAGAGCGTCATTATTTGAATACACAGGCGATCATAATTCATAACGCTTAATCGTCGTGAGAGACCGTCCGGAGTTGGTATATGGTGCAACTCAGGACGGTCTGGGGTCTACAGAAAACCACAGTTCAACTATGAGTCTACACCAATGTGATAAACGAGAGTAGTTCTACTTGCTGCGTCAGCTGCTGGTATGTTTATCTCTTTTATGACACACAATGTGTGACTGGGCAAAGCGTTTTCAAAATAATGTGGATAAATCAGTGGAGTGTGAGACCCCTGAGGTCCCTGTCAAGTCCTTCCGGCAATTTTACGTTATGTTACCTCGATGTATCTTCACTTGACAAAAATACACGTGCCTAAATTTTACAGATCTTTGGGTAGTGGAAATTGTGTAAGTTCTCAAGTTAAGCTGGTAAAACATACAGAGGAAGATGCTATCCTCGTGGAACTTACCATTACAACTGCATTTAAAAACATTCAACTAACTTAAGATCCTCGCAATTCAAACACTCCAACTGGAAAAAAAAACAGCGCTATAAGACATAGGAGACACGGCACACTTACTCCAACATATGTTGCGTTGATATAATCTCCTCTACCTTTAATTGGCGTCATCAAGATTGGCCTGTTCGAGTTACCTGAAAAACAAAGGACTTTCAGTGGCTGCAGAAAAGTTTTCTTAAAAACAGAAAACCCAAACTTTTTCAAAGTACCATGTCAATTTCCTGTTAGTAGAGGGCATACAAAAGCTGCACCCATCAACGTTTTGTACGAGCTGCCCAATGAAGTGATGGGAGTTGGCACTGACGTATGTAGACGACAGTTCGTTGAAAATTATATTCGGAATCCTTTCATAGTGTACACCCAGAAAGGAGACAAACCACAGAAGCTGGCAAGAACACCACCAGATAATCATTATAGGCCTAGGGGCATTTATTACATGCCCTCGGTGAACCCCGTCCTTAAACTTGCGCTATGATATAGTTATGGTACATGTAAGACAACAAGCTATAGTGGGAAATAATACTACCAAATCGTGCCGTGAACGAAATTCCGCGATTCGCTTTCTGATTTATAGAAGCACTTTTCCATGAAACTGCTATGAAAAATGCTTATAAAATGTTGATTCACACAGAACCAGTGGCAAAATTGTGAATACATACATTGTAGCAGTATATCATGATGTTTGTCTCACAAAGTGAACTAGTTTATCTGCAAGTTTAGGTCTTTTATCCTAAATCTTTTAAATTACACCAGGACGGTCAATGCCGAGTTTCTTGGAATTATGGACAGATTTCAAATGAATGTTAATTAAATACACTGATAACATTTTCACAGCAAAATTGCCCACGTGATGATGAAAATACGAGTGGCTACCCTGATTGTGATCCGTACAATGAATCTTTTTACCCAAAATTATGATACTCCAGTTTCAAATGGTCCCACGTGAGAGACAAACAGAAAATAATAATTTCTCAATCATTATGAATACCAACCGTCAAAGTTTCTCCCCAAAACACTGGAATTGTCGGAAACGCATTTGACAGTGACTGATGGGACGTAACGACCGACTATTCTGTTGTCAAAATGTATAATCAAAGTAACGATACTGACTACGTGTGAACTTTTTGTGAGGTGTCTTCTGGTACAAACTGCTGATAATCGCTAGTAAACAGTTCAGTACCACGAAGTTGGGATTGTCGTTATCTCAAACAGAAACGAAATGGAAAGAAATTGTTTAATGTTTCTTCTAATCCCTTGAGCTGTTCCTAAATAAGCTACAAAAGACTACGAACGTATGAGCGGAAATTACCCAAGGAAAACTAACAACTGCCAGTTTACATTTAAATCAGTAGGATATTTGAAACTATTTCAACTCGAATCTACGCCCCGGGTCTAATCTGTGAACTCGACTCGAAAATTGACGAATAGCTGACTTTTGAAATATCCGCGCCATATTGAAATTCAGTAACCCGCCAGACGGCGTTCAGGTCTTTGGTGGATAGGAGTTCAGCGTCACCTATAGTTTTAAAACCTTGCCTGCTATTGTAATGGCGGTAAATTTCCACTGCTTTGCGTTGAGATGTACTACGAAAAAGGCAAACCTTTTGAAATATCAATGAATGAAAATGGATATCATGCTTCATACATTTCCTACTGCGAATAAGTATCCGCCGACAAAGCAACTGTGGCTGCCGCTGATAAAGCGTGAGAATTTTGATTCCAGGCTGTGTCAAAAAGCTAAATGAGCTTAATAATCAAACAATACAATAGACAGACAGTGGAATTTATTCCGCTGCTTTTAATGAAACACTATGTAGTAATAGATATTCTGTCCACTAAAAGTGAGTAGGGATCAATCGGAAGTCACTTTCGTGCTCTCATTACTTTAGAGAGCGCCGAGGTGAAAGTTCAGCATTGAATTCCACGCTTCGAGTAATTTTAAATATTTTTACTCAAATCATGTAACGTGAAAGGCATAAGCTCATGCGTGAGTGTGAATCGTGCCCGAGACCGCAGATTAGAACCAGGGACCAGTTTCTAGCCAAGAAATTATATCAGCGAATATCGCTCCCTACAATTTTTGAAATTATCTCAAAAACTAGCAGTTACATCTATGTGTATATTCTAAAAAAACGCACCTTTTCTCAACTGATTTTATATCTAAGAAACGTTTCTTAGACAATGGCGTGGACCTGTGTTCAAGGACAAAGAACTTTGCAACGGATTTGTGAATTCCAAGCAAAAGTTACATCGAGCTCGAGGACCATGAAGGTAAAATTGAGCTGGGTAAAAACTTACTAGGAAAGATTTCTTTGTCTCGATTTTTGCCGACATTGCAAGCCATGAGTGCAGCTAAGATGACTGGGTCATCATCGTCGTCGCCGTTATTACGATCATCATCAGCCACCTCTAGTTGATGCACTTTTCGGAGCAACTGTAACAAATCGATAAGAATTGAGAAATCATCGATTGGTCAAATTGTGTACCTTGGATCAGTAACTTCGTGCTTTATACAATTTTTAGATCAGTTTATTGGTCATTGGAGTACCAAGTCATATAAACTACCTCAAACTGTGTCACCAAAGTGCTTTTGCCCGACTGTCGGTTCTTCTTCATTAATGCGGGTACGAGAGTCTGCGCCTCTGAACACTGTATCGCAGTTTCGCCGCATCTAATTGCCTCCGCTACTGCATTGTGCAGGAAGTGGTACTGATTCTGTAAAAGTTATATAACGGTGTGACACATTTCTGTACAATCTTACAACTGTCCCAACTTTGACTTTGGTAAAAGGGATGAGCTTAAAGACCGTAACTGCTCGAGACCATGTTCGACGCATAAACTGACCAGTTTGAGTTTTTTTAGCTTGGTCTGAAGTTATAACGTAAGATAAGTACTCCCTTAAGCCAGACCTGAGATCCATAGTCTCAGGGCACCAACTTGCACTTGTGGCAAAAACGCCTCGCTTATGAAACGTAAAATGTAAATTCAATCCCAGAATTCAACACTCCAACCTCACCGGTCACTGGCTTAATGGCAGCCATTTTGCTGGGACAGGCCTGTACGCTACTGAAAATACATGCCTTTTACTCACGTGATTTTGCTTTTCAAACGAAACAAGAAACTAGGTCTACGAAATGCTCTCTAGATCTCACAATTAAAATGAGTATAAAGCAAGTTATAGCAAAACGTGAACTACATCGGATTCCTTAGTTGTGGTTGATTAATGTATTTGTTTTGGTCCATCCTTTAAATCAATAACAATATTTTTGATAAGTTTAAGAATTACAATGGTGAACTCGAACGCTTTTCAACCAGAGGTGCATTCACAAAAAATTTCCAGCAGCTTACCAGTGTCTGAACCATGTTGGCACGTTGGCTACGAAGAAACTGTACACATCCGAACACATCCAATACATCCTCTGCTCGATGCTGTGCCAACAAATAGTCAAGAGCAATGTAGGTGCCTGTGCGACCAACACCAGCACTGCAAAACAACAACACGCCGATTGTACAAACGGAGTTCACGAAGAGATGTCATGACCACTGTTACACTATGGAATGGACGCGGTGTATTTTGTTTCACTGCAAATTCAGGAACAATCTCTAGTGAGAACGCTCTCTTTTGTCCTCAAAACGGGCACATATTTTTGACAAATTACAACGTATATACATGCAGTTCCTACATGTCGGTCAAGCTACTCATTCTAGCCAATCAGATCGCGGGAAACTCGAGATTTTTGTCAGGTGCGGTAATAGGCCTACCCCCGTTACACAGGAGATGCGGTGCCGCTGCGGTGCCTGTACAGTATAAAACGCAGTGGCACCGCCATGATCGCCGTGGTTTCGCAATGGTTCCGCCATTGATCGCGGCGGCACGGCGGAAACTTTGTACATGTTCAAAACTTCCGCAGTGCCACCGAGGGTTGACCCAATCCACAGTGGGATCGTCGCGACACCGCCATGACCGCCGTGGCACCGCACAAGGACCCCAGTAGCACCTCCATCACTGCCGTGCTTCCGCAGTAGACCTACAACTGCCGAAAACATAGACTAGCGACCATACAGATACCGTGTGGCGGTTCTACTGCGATTAAGGCGATGCTACCACGGTACTACCACGGTAGCACTGATGGTATGCGGGTATCACTGCAGAGCCAGGGAGGAATTTTAGAAAATTTGGCGATACTACTGCGCTCACTATTGCCTTCCTATGGAGATGCCGGCGGTGTTATTGAGGTGCTTGTGATGGCAATGTCGTTTCCACTGAGGTTGCAATGAGGTGCTTGCACGGTGCTACTGCGGGCCTATTTTGTAGTATAAAAGCTTCGGTTTTCTGCTTAAATTTCAGTGTTCTAATAATCTTCAATGAAATCGGATCGACAGCCAGTATTGAAAGCTCAACAGAATCACAGATAATAACAGAAATTTGACTGTTGCACAGCAGTTGCTCATGTGCAGGCAGAAGATGAGCAACCAATGATTGCCCTGATGCGAAGAACAAGAAGACGTGAAAGACGAAGAAGGACCTTGGCTGGGCGATGTGAGAAGTGAGCAGTTTGGCCACTACAACCAGCTTATGGTCAAACTCAGAAGAGAGGATCCAGCCTCGTTCAAGAATTTCCTCAGGATTCAGTCCGAGATGTTCGATGAGTTAATTGCCAGGGTTGGACCACTTATCACGAAGGAGGACGCCAACTACAGAAAGGCCTTGGACCTAGGGATGAAGCTGGCCTAATAACTCTTTGCCATTTAGCCTCTGGAGACACATACGCGAGCATGAAGTTCGATTTCTGGATCCCAGCAAACACACTATCTGTGCTGGTCAAAGAAGTCTGTAAGGCCATCGTTGATGCGTTTAAAGACGAGGTGAAGCAGTGCCCTACGACCCGAGACGAATGGAAAGCTGTAGCTGACAAGTTCTAGCATCGCTGGAACGTCCCAAATGTCTTTCGTGCTCTGGATGGGAAGCACGTCGCAATTTTCAAACCGCACTCAGCTTGTTCCACAATTATAAAGGATTTCATTCAGAGGTGTTGGTGCGACTTGTTGACGCAGATTACCAATTCCTCTGAATAGATGTTGGTGGAGATGGATTCATGCCAGCAGGAATGCTACTGGCTTATCAAATCTGGCTGCCTGCTTAGCCCACGCCGCGTCCTTCCTCACCTTATCTTTTATATAGCACTTAACTTCTTGTGATAAAGCTCTGGATGGTCACCTACCCAGTCCGCCATGGCTTCTACTTCCTCCTCATTCAGATCGGTGTGGACGTTTTTCTTCTTTGGTTGGCTGGCTGCGGACTGGTGGTCAGACTCAGCACCAGCAGCCCCATCATCGTGCTCATCATGTGAAGACTCATCATCTGCTGGTGTTGGAGTAGGTGTCTTCTTGCTGGCTTTCCCCACTCCGACAGTCCGTCCCATTGTAGCACTTTTCGGCGGCATCACTAAGTGATAGTAACAGTAATAATAATAACAGTAATAACAACTACGGTAATAACAGTAGCAACGTCCTCAGCAGGAGCGAAAATGGTAATGAATTCCTTCGAAAACCACCTCCCATATATAGCTGCCGCGCTTACGTCATGGAACCGTCCTGCTAACGCAGCTCCACTGCAGTAGCACCGCAATAGTACCGCCATCCCAGCAGTGGCACCTCACTGGCCCCGCAGTGCAGCCGCCAACACCGCAGACCAGCCGTCAATGATCGCCGTGGCACCGCCATAAATCCGCAGTGGTAACTCAATGGGGTCGCTAAGTCCGCAGTGACACTGCCGTAGTTCCGTCCTGGTCCCTCAGTAGCACCGTGAAAAAACACGAGTGACGGGTAGGGGAAAACTATGAAACACTAATTGGCGGTGTCACTACGGTCATGGCGGTTTTGACCAAGGACGGTAGTGGCAACGAGCCTCTGGTGTGACGGGGATTTAAAGTACTTAGCTTACCTGGCCCGCATGCTGACAGGATCTACTCACGCTAGGTAAAAGAAATCTACAACACAGTCTCGCGAAGGAAAATCCTTAACGTTCATTTCGCCTCAGACGTGAGGTATGATAGAGTTGAATAAATTTTCATTTGAGCCGGGTAGCTCTTCGCCTGCGCTCATAATAAGAGCTCAATGCAAATAACTACTACACCAGGCGTGCGTTCAGTAACGCTAGGACCTACGCTAGGACCTAGATAGACTCTAACCAAAGTCACGTGTTCTCATTTAAAATACACGGCAATATCTCACGTAATCTCGCGAGGTACTGGCGGTGCTGAACTGGAGGCAGGAATTACTTGAATCGACCAGACACCCGGAAGCTTGCTGTGCCAATTGGGTTGCTTACATGTACGTGCTGTTCAACAACAGACTTGCCCTAGAACAAGTTACTCCTGGAACGAATTGTCACCACATTTGGGTGCCGTCTGGACGCCATTTAAAGTATTGCAACTTGCCTCACTTGTCACAATTTATTCAATATCGAGTTCGAGTAACTTGTTCTAGGCTACCTTGCACTATTTCTAATTGCTGTGTGGCCTCAAACCTGGATAGCGAGTAATCTTAAGATACACTGTGGGCGCTCTCGCAATGAGTTTACATACGGGATTTAGCAGCATTCGCATTCGTATTTTTTGCGAAGATACGCACGCGCAGAGCTGAACAGATATATGTGTGTGGACGATACGCTTAAAGTCCTTGTCTCACGCGTTGTTAACCCTTATTACATGGTTAGAAGATGTTATAAGGATCCAAGAAGTACCTACCCCATAACTAATACACGATCCGTACTCGAAAACAGTTTAAATGAACGCGCCACTCACGATTCGCACCCGAAGAAACACCGCCATTTTGAACTTGCTGCGAACCCGGAAGTACAATTCATTCAGGAACATAAGCCGAGAAAACGCCGTCAGTGCGACTGGAGCAGTGCCTGTACTGTTACCAGCCAGCAAACGGGGATAAAAAAATCGACAGCGCGCCTTAATTTTGATAAAATCAAACTACGGACAATTTTATGGAATTTGCTGAAGAAATGTGGCGAATAAATTTTGACAGAAATTATTTTGCTAGACTCGGGACCGCAGCCTATCGGACCCGGTGCGGATCGAGACCAGACACTGGCGAATGGTAAATGCATGCGGTTGCAAGCTGTTTTGTCGAAGTAAAATGGTCAAATGATAAATGCTGCATATATTCAAGGGTAGTTTCAGACACTTGCATGAAATTACGGGCTGGTTAGTCCTGTGTCACACTGCCGCGGCAGACCTTAGTTAGCCTCAGTCACCAGCTACCAGTGAAGACTATAGTCAAAATACAGCTTGTTAGTAGGCCTATACAGCCTCCCGTTCAGTAGCGCTAGGACCTCGCTAAGAAGCAAGACTTCGCGAGATTACGTGAGATATTGCCGTGTATTTTAAATGAGAACATGTGACTTTGACTAGGATTTTGCAAGGTCCTAGCCTAGGTCCTAGCGCCTACTGAACGCACGCCAGCTTTGCGCCAAGACTACCCTTAGGCCTAACTGGTCGCTGGCGACAAACACAAAAAACACGAAAATTGAACAAAGTTTCTTTTTTGTAGCAACGTTTGTCAAAATGTATCAACGTTAAATCTTCACAAATTACAAAGTAGCCGATTGAACATGCCTTTCAGGTCAGCAAATGTCGACATTGTAGGTGCCGCCAGAAATGAGACGAAGTCCAACGGGAATGTGAGCACACAAGTTTATCTCTTAATGAGTAACAACTGCGAGGCTGAAATTTGGTGAACACTGTTGAATCGTGCAGAATAGTAAGTAAAGATATGTCTAGCTAAATTTCACCGTAATTTGTTGGCGAAAACAATTTACACAAAGTTTTAAACTCGTAACTTGTCCCGCTGTCCTCCAATATGGCCGACGCGATCCAAACAAAGTGACCCAAATTTCGCCACAAAACTTGCAATAACTTTACACTGCTTGCCCCGATTTTTGATACTTATCGATTTTTACTGGGTAGAATGTACTACCTTTCCGATGATAGTAAAGTACTTTTTCAAAACGAGGAAAAAAATAAAACCGAAAAAAAATTGGTTCGACCCATATTGGTTCCTAGATTCGACCCGCCTACGTAAGGAACTGAACACCAATTTTATTTTAACATACTAAGTACGCGTAACATTCCAAAAAAATCAAAGACCACTAACTACAAACTATAAATACACTACATATGCAAACGAATCACGATATATTACTAATGAAACAAAATAATGAAGACTTTTCGAGCTAGCCATAGCACATTCAGTTACAAGGAAAAAATGGCGGCGTTCAGGACAAGTTCCTGAACTGATGAGCCGGAAATGTGAGCACGGAAATAACCGATGACAACCGGTAATCATACGCTCAGAGAGAAGGGTCAAATACTGTTAAAAAATCGCTTTTGGCAAGAAAGGCGAAAAGAACATAAAGAAAGGGTGTCGAAAATAGGAATTTATGTAGTAAGTATTTTCGGATACTAGAACCACATGGGCAGTTTGCAACAAGGACTTTAAACTGGGGCAAGTTACACTGTCTGGTGCTAGTTGTTCTAGGGTGTGTAAAGGACTTAAGGATTGACTCAAAAGCTTGGCATCGTGAATGTACATGTACCCTTGCGTGCATGAGCCGTTTGCTTCCTGAGGACCCAGTTTGATAACACTGATTTAAACACGGCACCATTCGTGGAACAGGATCACAAACACATTGTAGAGAAGGCTGCTTTTGCACGGATTTCTGCCACACTGGCTATGCGCTCGTGGGACTTCACAAGGGTAACATATGATAGGCCTCGCTTCATTGTTTACTCAGAACAGTCCGTAATGTAGATTGAAATAGTGAAAGAACATCCGTTCCTCTTATTTTCTACCTGCAGTGTACTATGACTGGGCCCTCTTTCGTGCCGTCTTGTAGGTGCACTTTACGTCTAAAGTTAAGGAGGGACGTTGCAACCTTAGGAACGCCGTGGTCCGGCCACACCGTGAAGTGAAATTGGGTCACACTTCTATAATCACCGCACCTCTGAAACAAATACAAAACTTTCACCAGAGACAACGTTAACACTAGATTGTCAATAGATTGTTTTCACGAAGTGCGCAATCGTTGACCACTCAAATATAACTCCTTGTAGCGAGGGATTGGCCTTAAAAATCTGGATGAGGCGCTGACTGAAATGTTCTTTTACTACCTGTTCAATCAACTATCTATTAATTCAATAGCCACTTCACCGAAGGAAACATATCAAGGTAGATGGCTATACGCTTGACGTTTGACTGAAGTGATGGAGGTGTCCAAAGTAAACAAATGAAGCCAAATATATCAATTAATGTAATGCCTAAGGAAGCAGATGGTGTAAGATTTTCTAATGAGCTATCTAGCGATGAAATGCAAGCTCTGAGTAAGTGTGTCTTCTGCACTTGTCCACGTCTTTCTAGAGGGCGGTCATGCTTGCACATTTTAAACAGCACTGTCTTTGAAAAAACTCAACACGTGATATACCCGGTTCCTAAGGAATAGACCCTGATCATGTTGATGTTGCAAACCTCCGTAAGGAGTACATGTAAACGTTGTCATAAGTAAAGCATTACGAGGTTTCATTAACTGACAGAAACGCGTGAATTAGATTGCTTGAGCAAATTAAGAGATGATAAATCCCAATTTTTCTCAGGGTCAGTCCGTTATGACTGCGACCTGGCTAGAGCAACTTGAATGCAGACACGTAATGACAGAAAGCCTCCGGGAGAGGGAGTTGAAGTAACATGGTTGATGATTCTGGGTGAATGCATGGTTGAACAACTGGAATTAGGCGAATGATATAGCTCCGGACCAAGTATGGCAAGGAGTCTAACACCATAATATACCACACAGAACACGTGTAAAGTAAAATGGTCAAAATGACACCAAACCATTGCAATTAGCTACTTACATTGAAAGTCAAAGTCCTGATAGTGTAATCCGGTAGCACCTCTTCTTTGTTCAGAGTCACAGCAATGTCACCGTGGTGTTCGTTTTTCGTTGATTCTGGCCAGTACTTTTCACATTTTCGCTAAAATAAAAACTTCGCAGTTATGAATATTGTACATCACGCAAATCCTTTACACACGGGTAGCCAGTGGCGTATCACAAGGGGGGTTCAACATTTTGTCTCTAAGCATTTGCGCACATAACCGAATGGGGGAGGTCGGGAGGGGGGTTTGCCCCTATCCCGCCCAGGAAATTTTTTTGTTTTTTTCCTCTAAAAGTCAAGCATTTTCCTTGATTCCTGAAGTATTATCCAAGAAAAAAAGGCAAAACAAAAACACGGAGACCGTGTCAAACAGGAAAACTGCAAATACCAAAGACTCGAACTCACGACCTGGCGGATAGAGCGCGCGTGCTCTACCACTACACCACCACGACTTAACTTCTAAGCTGATACTATGAGACCTACGTGTTTATAGTCCGCAGCGTTTGCTCACGAAACCTACATGTACTTCTTTTTGTAATGCTTATTACACGTTTTATATTTTGTGCAATCGGTTCGTAACAAATTTGTTGAATTTAAAATAGTCTTCAAATGCCCAAAAGACCAAATCCGTTTTTCGTGTTGGGAATAATGACGGTATTGTTTTGGAAATCGTCTTAAGTTAAGATTTGACAAAGAGAGAATTATAAGTTTCTGAGTGATTCACTAAGGTTTCGATTAAAATTCACATCTTACCAGCAGCTTCTGTTTTTTCATCGTCACTCACGTTCCACTTTATTTAAAAAATGAAGTAAATTTTCTTGAGTGGAGCAGACGACGGAAACGGAGTCGTAGTGCGCAAAGCCACTGCCGGTCGCCTGAGATATTGCGGGAGAGCGTATACTTAGCCATAGTTCCGTTACGATTGCGCCGTGTTCCGAATTTGACACTTGAAATTGGATCTGAGCCCCCCAAACACTAAATCTGCACACATTTAAATCTTGTTTCATCCGTATAATTTTAATTACCGGGGTTAATTAATAATAAAACTCAACATTTCCCTACGCTCTTGCTGTTTTATTTTTTTTGCGGCAGCCAAGGGGGAAGGGGGGGGCGGGCCCCCTGCCCCCCTAAATCAACCTATGCGGGTAGCAATATGACTTTGTGTATCGTTTCAAAGGCTTATGCACTGTTATGTTTTGAGTTTGTCAGCATGACTGTAGTTTTGAAGCAAAACAAGCTTATACTATCTAGTGTTTTTTTCTAGATTTATTCAAAGTCCGAGGTGGCGGTCGTAGTTAAAGTGTCTCAAGCGTTTTTGTACATCGATGGAATTTGCAGACTGCAGGCCTCTGAAAGTGCTGACACACGTTAAGAAAATTAAGACATCAACCACAAGTAGCAATATAAATTTAAATGAAAAGCTTGTTGAAACACCAAAGATTAGCTTGTCTTCAGTAAGGCTGAGAATGAGAAAGCTGGAATTTCCAATTATATTGTCTAAACTTAGCATACTATATCGTGACCATTGAAAATCACCATATTATGGTGGCTGTGTGGCTGGAAAGGCATCAGCCAGTGATGGTCTCAGCTGGCCGGCCGATGGTCTCAGCTGGCCGGCCGATGGTCTCAGCTGGCCGGCCGATGGTCTCAGCTGGCCGGCCGATGGTCTCAGCTGGCCGGCCGATGGTCTCAGCTGGCTGGCCGACTCCTTGAGGTACATGTACCTAGTCTACAGAAGATCCATCTGAGAATCATAACGAACAATGTTGGAATGATACCTCAGTCCCTCTGGTTTGGATACGAACGCTCCGGACGTGTTGTCTCAGAGCTCTAAGGGTATAAGAGGTTATTTTTATTTTCACTTTCTGTTCTACGGATGCAGAAGAGATGTACATTACAAGATAAAACAACCAGGCAAAGAAATCTCCCGAACTGGAAGCTTACTAACTTTTCCATTCTCCACCAGTCTGGTCACCATGACAATCCTGTTACTTCCTGTCTCCCAAATCATGCGTATGAAATCGGACACAGTGTGCGAGTTAGGACCTGTAAAGTTACCAGATATGAAGAGAAAAACAAAAATGCTATCAAGCGGTTTTATTGTTCTTGAAAGCAAAAATGTGATGCAATTTTCAGAGCAATAGCAAGCACATGCTTTAAATCGATTGAAGAATAATTCAAAGATGGATGAGATACTCTTCGTTGTAATTTCATTGAAAAACTGTTTACCCATTGACAAAAACCAGGAAGTTAGAAATGACATCAAGGCGATGAATTCTTTAGGACTCAAACTATCGAACATTTAGTTTGCTGATTTCCCTAGAAATAGAGAGTTCCGCGAGCTATAATGGCCTTCATGATTTGAAAGTTTGAGATCGTTAACATATTTTTCAGTTATTTTTTGTGCATGACCTTGCCCATCGAAACCCGGCCTCAAGCAGTTAACTTAAACAATAATCGGATGAACACTTAATGAGGTGCACAGCCCAACAACGCATCGTAAATTCCCTTGTTGTACGTTTTTTTTCCTCCAATGTGGCGGAACACGCTGACGTTTCCGAAACGGAATGAATAGCGAGTTGGGAAGTCAGTTAAGACTATTAATCATGCAATTTAAGAAGTATGTTTCGCGTAGATAAATTTGCAAAGGTCAGATTGTAAGAATACTTATACTGTCATATTGCACCAACTCGGACATCGTCTTGCTGTTATCGATATACATGTATGTCTGAGTGAAGCTCTAGAGCAGACACTAAAAAGACCAGACGAAAAAGATGAAGGCCTTATTCAAATAGAGCATTCTTTGAATTAAAATGCTTCAATTTTGAATGAGGAGTATCAAAAGTAAGTGTTTTATACACATGGCATGGAAACTTTACTTCATTGGCTGTGCAATGAAGAGAATAAAACAAAAATAAAATCGAACGAAACAAAATAAAGGATATCAAAATAAACCTGTTCACTACCTTGCGAGGCTATGAGGGACTTGACACCGTAGTAGTCCTAAAACAGAATGATTATAAATAACTACCCCATAATGAACGGCACACCAAGACGTGTTTGGCACACAGTGTCAAGCATGTCACATCTTGCATGGTGCAGACTTAAGCACAACGCAAAACAACTCACAATGTTTTCTGAAAATAATATGCACCAGCGTTCGCCAAAAGAAAAAAATCGTGCCGTGCTACATTCTCAGAATTGTACGCGTACCTCTTCAATTTGTACCGGTAAAAAGTTTTACCATTTATTCTCTAACTCAGCTCCTCCTTTCAACGAAATGGATCGTGGCGATCGCATATATTGCACTGCAGCCGTGTGTTTCACCGATCTTGCCCAATTTTTGCCGAACAATGCCGACTGCTTACTTCCTGTTATAGTTTAAGCGCGTTTGATGCATGCTGACTGCTGTGGTGGCAAGATCACTAATTTCACGAAACTATGAACCAAAGGTATTTCATCTAGAAAACTGTTTTTAATTTCATATTTGGAAGCCAACACAAACTTTGGAACAAAATCAAGGGAAATATTGTTTGACTTTGATACTCGCAGTGGCAAATTCCTGGTGACCTGGGATTTTACCAGGTCATCAAACACAATCTGAGGTCGCATTGGCGAGCACTATACTTCATATATTATACACATTGTTTGTAAAATTTCCAAATGCCCAAATACATGCAACACCCTGTTGCTAAGACCACGTCCCGTTTCACACTGGCAGCGTGAATGGTCTTGTTGACAAACAATGCAACGAAATGATTTGTGAATGCAAGGTTTTAACTATAAATACAAGCTGCGGTCACGTTTAAAGGCGAAGGCAACCTTTTTTCATGTCATTTTGAGCTAAAATAAGGTTGGTTGGTTATCCTAGACATATTTTCCACTTAATTACAGCTTTTCGTAATTTTGTTAATTACTCGTCCGCTACTCCGGAAGTGACGTTTCAGGAGACAAGCATTTCGCGCCAATTTCTTTTCATATAGTCTGACTGTGAGAGCTGCCGACTCAGTCATTGTTCTACCTCGGTTGTGTTAAGTTCCGTCGTCGTATGCTTTCATTTACTAGTCCGTCAACATGCCACACTATTACTACGTACCGGGATGTACTAATTATCGTCTCACGCGCGCTTTGGGAGTACCTTTGCATCGCTTTCCGATGGATGACACACTTCGCCGTACGTGGCTCGTTCGTGTGAAGAACGCAGCGTTACCCGTCCACGCAACGTACAAAGCAGTCGAGAATTAAACGTGTGTGTGGCAAACACTTTCTGCCGTCCGATTACGAAAGGGATTTGTACGCTGAACTGATGAAGGTCCCTGCGAAACAACGCCTGAAGAAGGATGCCATTCCGTCTGTGTTGATTCCCGGCAGTGCCCCGTCGCCACCCCCGAGAAGCGCGTTTTTGAAGCGAGAAGCCTTGCGAGCTGTGGCCAGTACAGTGACTGGAGCCAGTGGAGGCACTTCATCTACTGTCACCCGTGCCTCCGAACGTACCCCAGAGCGTGCCATTCCTGGAACCAGTAGTGATTCGCCCTGTGCTGTTTTCTCCAGCCCAGAGCCTCTAAGCAGCCCTGCAGCGATATTGAGTAGTGGGAGTGATTACAGGCCCAGTTCGACACCCAGTGAAGAGGACAGTTCGTCGTCCAGTGAACAGATCGGTGAGCCAAACTTTGATAAGTTTATTGTGGACTTGTCTAAAGTGTTGGAGCTATTTAGAAGGTGCCAGGTGTGTGGCGAGGGAGTCACACGACCCGATGTAAGCAGTTTGCCGGGTGCTCAGGTCACCATCCAGTGGGAGTGTGTCGCGGTACACTCTGGCAAGTGGGACAGTTGTTCCTCTGTCCGTGGTATGCCGGAGGTCCACTTAACCGTGTCCAGTAGTGGCTTGGCCTCGTCGAACTCTGAACAGCACGACCATTCCGTGAGGTAGGCATAACAACGCACACAGTGCATTTGCACCACGATGTGTCACCACGTCTGTCCTCAGTAGCCGCCTCGTTTCTCTCAACAGCTGCCTGTGCCTGTGCGTACTCTGCCTCGTTATACTCGGGCTCAAACATGTACCCACCCACCAAATGTCCGTGAAAAAATTCGTCACCACTGCTGTGAACAAGGTCTCCGTCACTCACACTACTGTCAATGTGGTACGGGTCACAGAGTCCAGCCATTTTCAGCTTACAACACACTAAACAATCCCTAAATCCAACGTAGTTGAGTTCTCTACTAACCTATGTTGCCGCAGAATGGAAAGTGGTGGCCACAATTGTTGAAAAACAGCACAAAACAAAAGTAGAACAGAACAGATTCGCACGGTAAACTCAACGCAAAACCAAGTGGCGGGAAACGCTTGCCTCCTAAAACGTCACTTCCGGAATAGCGGACGAGTACATGTAACTAATAAAATTACCAAATGCTGTAATTAAGTGGAAAATATGTCTAGGATAACCAACCAACCTTATTTTAGCTCAAAATGACATGAAAAAAGGTTGCCTTCGCCTTTAAGGCAGTTTCGCTCTGACTCATAAGAGTGCATCGTGCAGCCCGTTGGCAATCTCGTGCCAACAGCCGTCTTAGCTACAACCAGTCGTAGGACCTTTGGTAGAACAAATCTCAAGAGCAAAATGTATATGAATATTTTGAAGTTTCACATTTACCCACAAAATACTTGTCCAGGAATGAGCATCTTCATCGTACCGAGTGTTTGGTCGAGGTCCAGGACCTCCAAACTTTACTCGAGCTTGGATTCGAAAACTGACGAATCGCATATTTTGGTTCAAGTATTTTTCCAATTTCAAGAGAACTGATTGGTCAATTTTGGAGTCAAGTGCTGAAAGAACTTTGGTGGTATTTTGACATACACATTGCCCAGTGTGCTTAGCATTTTTAGGGTAGCGTGGTTGCTATCCACATAGGTTTATTGAATAGTTATTCAGTAATCTATCAAGTTTTGCTATATTCTTTGCCTAAATGGAATGTGGCTAGTTTTGATGCACGCATTAGCTCACCGTGATATGGGTAGCGTTTATGTAATGGGAATCCGGCTCATTAGGAACCGTTTCTAAGATAACACGTGTCTTGTCATATGGAACAATATTTGCGTAGCGATTCTTTGTCTTATTCATTTCCTTAGAACCCTGGTTATGAGCGTAAGTCAGGTTGCTGGGTAAGTTCTGAAATACAAAGAAGAACTCCAGGCTTGCCTTATATAACAATGCAAATAGATGTTCTACCAATTATTAAGATGTGTTATATTTTAGCAAACTGATTGAGGAATGCTCACTATACAGCTGTACCGCTACTCACCGCTACGCTTGAGAAGGAGTTAGTATAGCACTGAAATTTGTGCATGCAGCCCACTGAGCAAACTAAACAACATCGCTTAAATATTAACGCATTTCCTTCAGTGGAAATCGATACTTTAATCGATCACTTTCTTGTGTTGTTCAGTGCTGGTAGCTGTTCTCAAAGAAAGTATTTTTTGATACGCAATCTCAGTCGGACTAACTCAGGTTTTCAGATTCAAACGAGCAATGCTTAATAACCCAGTGGAGAAAAACAGTTTCTGTAAATGCTACAATGACTGACATGGAAACTGAGTCTCACTACCACGCTTGCGAAGTACGTGTGAAAATGACGCCATCGAACATGTGAATTGATACAAGAGCAACGCAAAGTGTGAAAACTGTGTATGCGACTGCGCCGCAAAGGGTATGGTTCTTGGGTGCTTTTTAGTGTGATTTAATTCAACTAGATATATTGGTCCACATCAATGAAAATTGACTGATGTCTGTGCATCACAGCTATAAATATTAATGTGAACGTTTTGCTGAAATGAGCCAAATTATTTTGAAAGGAAATAATCGACGGAAAATGAATTTCTCTTCAAAAATCGAAATGGTTATTAAAACTCATCTCTGCACCGCACCGACATCCAATGTACCCGTTTTCTACGGAATCTATCAATAATCTCTTTGGCGGTACTCCACGAACATTGGCTATCTTATAGAATCCGACTACATGAATAGCTATGATAGTCAACTCCACTAAAGTGTCCACCGGGACCAGTCACAAACGAATGTTACGCAAACAATGTATGTGCTGGCTCTTCTTGATTTTCGTGAGATGTGGCAGATAGTTTTCCACAAGAAAGGCGACAGGTTTATGTATTCCGTGCCATTTAGTGGCCATTGTTATACTAGTATACGACCTCATAGAAAACTGCTTGTTGAGCTGTCGTGTGCGTGTTGTTAGCGCTACGCGTAGCTCTTCGCGTTCACTAGCAGGAGGAAACTTGAGTTTACGCCCAAATAATGTTTCGTCACAATCTGTTGTCTTAGACGATGATCGTTGAGAAAAGAATTTCTTGTAGACAACAACCAGCACAATCAACGGGCTACCCCTGAAATTAACTGACAACTGAAGCCGGTAGACTGGTGTCATACGACCACGAAACGTACTACGTGTTTCATTGGCGTATATTAAACCCAAAATAATCGACATATCGACAGTTGACTTCGAAAAAGCACCGTGACTTCTTTTTCGAGCAAACGCAACACACCTCAACAAATGTATTAAAATACATTTTAGCACTTACACCGTACTCTAACTTGAAAGCGTCTTTGCCTTTGGCATTCATTTCTATTACGTAATCCAGAAACTCCGTGGTACTTCGACGTCCAGACACCTGACCGCAGTTTCCATAGAGACCTTCTTCACTGTCCAATCCAGACTCGGCATTATCGTTATTGACCAAGGCAGGGCCAGGTCCTTCATGATCATTTCCTTCAGGCTCTTGTAGGTCCACGTGCACGTGATCTGCGGCAACCGCCTGGTTAACACGTGGCTCTGCGCTGACCTGACTGTTGAGTACTGTGAACAACAACAAAAAAAAAACAACTAAACGCGCGTAAGTAGTACATTAGACAATCACTGGGAGATGTACGGTTTGTGCCACATATGGGTATGAGAACCCAATATACTTACTTTAGACTTGACTCGTTCGCATATGGCAGGCTTTGAGTAAAATCTCAATTCATTTACTTTTCAAGTCAAGTCAGGAGGAACATTCAATGATCTAGGAGTGATCTAGGTGATTTTTAACAATGAATGTAAGTTTTAGCAAACGAGAAATCACATCGAAATGGAAGGCGAACGAAGTCATGTTACTTGTATGCACCAGGTACTTGTAGCTTTTATGGTACTGTCATGCAAGCACATTCCAACATAAAAATGTAAGAGAAGTCACTTAAGTTAAACGTGTTTTGAATGCAAAACAACCTTTGGAAACGGTAGCGTTTACTGTACATTCACTTTTTGTGATGTTAAGCAAGCAAGTCTGGTCTATATTCATTGGAGACACTGCTTGCAGTTTGTTAAACACTAGTGACATTCGTTCATTATTTATAAGTCCATACCGATAGCTCTGTACATGAGCACATGCGCCGAATTGTGGAACAGCGCTTAATTGCAGAGTTAAGACGCATGTGCCAATATGAGGGCCATTTTAGTGGGATTTTCCCTTGTTATGGTGCTGTGGATATAGTTATTTTCTCGAACATGAAAGCTAAAGGCCTTCTTAAAAGTATATTTTAGTATTTAACCAATACTTTATCCTTTTTACCCAGAAAAAGTGCACGTATTAAGAATTAATGTGCGCCTATAATCGGAACACCGCATGCTTATATTTGCGCATACGTTTATACGCGGGGCATTTAAAAGGCAAAATATTGCGGAAAGCGCATTGTCCTGCGCTTAGGCGCTTGTCTTATTTTCGGGGTTTTACTGTAAGGCAATCTGACTGCAATTTGAACGTGAAAAGCAAGAGAGAGAGAGAGAGAGAGAGGGACAAAGGAGGGTCCGAGAGGGGGAGAGGGAGGGTAGAGGGGGAGGGAGGGATTGAAGAAGGGAGGAAGAATAGAAACGAACAAGTAAGGAATGGAAAAAGTTGGGCACGAATTATTTACTATTCATACATTTGAAATTCCATTAGAAGACAGGCATAAGAAATCAAACTAATATATAACGAAACTGAAAAATAGATAAAGAGCTGCTGCACGTATGCACAGATTACAATACAATAAGCAGATTGATTATACCTGAGTAGAAATTACGTTTTTAGGCGTATTGTTCTGGCAATGTCTTGAAAGTCCAGCAAGTGACTAGGTGTCTATCACATGTAGAACTGAGGAGGGTATTTTACTTCCGTTGATAATTAAAGGACCGCGAAAACGTAAACAACGAGTTGCCAAAATTGATTTGCAAAATGGAGTCTTGAGTAAAAGGCTGTGTGATAAGTAACAATAAAGTTCCCTAAAAGATCTGGCGAACAATAATATCTAATTGGTCTGTTGTTTCAGTTGTGATAGCAAATGAAGTTGTTTTGAAAGTAATGAAGTAGTTGTTTGTGCAAAAATTTGTAACATATTTTCAAGCAGGATATATCAAGAGCGTGTTCAAGCAGATATTTTTAAGAATTGGATTTGCATTGGCAAAATAACGTGAATTCGTGATTATTTGTAAGGCTCCTTTCTGAAGGAATTGTAAACTGCTGACATTTTTAAATCCCAATGTTGTGAGGCCAAAAGTTAAGCGAGTGTGTATCAAGGAGTAGTAAATCATTCTGTGTTAATTAAGGAAGACATTTCTTGAGTTTGTTGAATACGCCACAGGTTTGTGTAGTTTTTGCTGCCACTAGAGTAATATGTTCAGACCAGGGTAAAGAGTCCTCAAACGATATTCCCAAAAACTTATTGTTTTAACAAAAGCTAAAGTTTTGACTGTTTATAGTAAGCTTAGGTACTATATTGTGAATTGGTTTTCTCTAAAGGAAGTGGAATGCCACGTAATTAGATGTGGTGATATTTAATGAGAATTTGCTGATTGATAACCATGTGACAATGTCTTATAGATTATTATTGATTTCAGTTCTGTAGACGAAGGTGTGTGTAAGACACGTGTCATTAGTATACATAAGGGTCTAAAGAAAACTGGATTTGTGGAGGCCATTAATGTAAACAAGAAAAAGGAGGGGACCCCGAACAGACCTTTGGGTACACCTATGATGAAAGTTGATTTTTGGGAGGGTGATTTGTCAAATAAAACAAATTGCTCTCTATTGGTTAAATACTTTTAGATGAATAAATGCTTGACTCTAATTATACAGTAAATACAAGTTTATGTAACAAGATATTGTAGTCTATTGCGTCAAAGGCTTTTGAAAGGTTTAAAAAGATGGTTGTTGGGTTTATCCTCTTGTCCAGGTGTCAGTTAATCCTATCAGCTAGTTTGAGTGTTGCAAATTCAGTTGATCGTATTTTGAAAACCATATTGATGTTGATATAGGAGATTGTTTGTACATGTAGTCATAATGCTGGTCATGGGAAATACGTTATGTATGTTAATTTCCCGATAGATAGATATTAGAATGATGGGAACTTTTCTATTTTAATTCTTCTGTTTCTGGCCAATTTAATTGTTAGCATCATCCATAAAAAGTTCGGTTGATTTGAACTCACCCGATAGTTCGTTATCCATGTTCTGCCGATAAGTCTTTTCTGACGAGTTATTCCTTCTACGACGGCTGAAAGGATCAGAGCTTCTGTAGACATATACTATACAAGCTAATAAGGCAAGAACGAAAGCTGATATTGTCAACGTTATCGAACTTTGACTGGGACTGTCTCGACAGAATGTGGTTTGGAGGATTTATTTGGTGCATCTTCATCAAATTTCAGAGAGGGATGGTTACGTAACGCTTTCTTTCTGGATCTCTTGGACCTCAAAAACTGATAACTTCTCCGTTTTTGTAGAAGAATTGACGCAATTGTGCTGCAAATGCGTCCTTCCATATCAATTCCCACCCACTTTGACGTGAAGTCTCTCCCCTAGCGTTGGCGCAAATTGTAGCTATAGCAATTAAGTTGCATCGTTGAAAAATCTTGCATTAAATTCTGTAGGATGATACTTACACTATGGCAATGACGACAATAATCACAATAAGTAGAACGACCACTAGCGCCCCCACACCTCCACCAATAGCAGCAGTGTTCACGAACTGCTCAGCTGAAAGATAAACATGAGTAATCTTTGTTCTCGTACATGTATATGTACAGTACAAGCTTACAGCTTGCGTCTTGCAAAAACAATGTAGCAAAATGCAACTGTGCTCTTCCAAACATCAAAACATGCACACAACGTTTGGCATCTGGAGGTCAACTTGAGTCTCCCTTTCTTTCTGCCGTGTTTAATACACAGCTGAAGAGGTAGCTGTTTATCATATTCAATGTAATTGAGGATAAAGTTGGCCATCAAGGTATTACAAAATTTCATCTTTTGTTACAAAACCTTGATTGTCAATTTTATCATCATGTTTTGGTGAAATAACGAACATAATTAATGCAATTGTATTTGTCCCTTGATAAAAGGTTACTGGCTTGTCGTTAGTACCAATGTAGAGTTGCTAAGGCAGTTGACAATCAAAGGATGTATCACGGGACATCTAAGCAATGTGGTAACAGATGGCAGGCGGCCAAAAAACGAACATACCTATGATAGTTTTGTCACCAACAGCTCGGTAGGAGGTGCTGGAGACCTGAAAAGAAATTTATCTTCTGGGTAAAGAACGCCTCAAGGTTTCGTTAAAAGCTGATCAGACTGAAATGCAGTTAACTGAATGGTGTACGTGTAGATTAATATCTGACGGTTTAGAAAGCTGTAACGAAGTTTTTGAGATTACACCTTGGACAGCTGGATCTAGCAAAATCTAGTCATGATATTGTTTTCGGTGTTTTGCTATGAATGTATCTTTCTTTTTGCCAAATTTAAATAAAATACATGGTCACGTGACATATTTAACGACAGGTAGGCATAATTTCAAAAGTCAAATACTACAGGCTTTCTACTTTTAGAAATATGTACTTTTAGTGAGTGAATTTTTAAAGTTTGGTTAATATTTAGCTGAATACAGACTTGTTCATTGCTAGAAGAATAAGTCCAAGGAAAATTACTACAACCTAAAGTTACATCGAAATGCGTGAATCCAACGTCTGTCATAGGTTTAATTTCGATTAACTGATAGCACTGTCCAAAGGTATTTCAGAAGAGCCTTGCATTAACGTCCACAGAAACACTATGTAATATATCGTAAATACTAATTTGCTTTCTCCTCATTAAAGTATGGCCAAACATAACTATCTTTGACTCTGGATTAATATAAACCATATTACTGACCTGTTATTAAGGTAGGAGAGCAACAAAAAGAATGCCCATCGTGTGAGGTAAGAAGCACCAGGCACATTGTAGAATATACTTACTTCCCGCTGCACTTACCACTTGAAATGTAGTCTACCCCTAGCGAAAACTCATAAAACTGAAAATGCCATTTAGCCAACCTACATGAAATTAACTTTATCATTTCCTGGAGTTATCTATTACTGGCAAAATGCTCTTGACAACAAAATTTGCATTTAATTGTCTTTCGGGTCTAACAAGGGGTATACTTTATACATTGATTTGCTCTCATTTTTGACTCGCAACCTTGATTCAAAAGGCACCTACCCCATCGACGGTTACTTTAATTCCATAAAAAATGCGATATCTTTGACCTTTTTCCAGGGGCCTGTTAATATAGTCACCGTACGTCTTCCCATCACCTACAACAAACTTTGTGCCAGTGTTCGAAATCTCATCGGGTGTCAATGCTGCGGTCACATAGCAGGCAGTATCCAGCTTTTTGGCATCGGCATAGCCGACGTGGAGAGGGTCGGTTTCGGAACGACATTTGCTTACACTACGTTTTTTTCTAGATGACTTTGTCTCAACAATGAGGAGATATCCACTGGAAACACCAGAAACAAACAAAAAAGCAAAGACAAAGAAATACACCAATTATCAAGTTATTACCACTCCTGCAACAGAGGTATAACAGGCAGATTTTGAGAAAGCACTCAGATTCCTTGAAGGAGAATGTTTGAGGAAACTGAGTAAGTGTTACTTTTAATTCATTACACTAAACTCATGAAAGACACGTCCCACTTTGTTACCAGGTTTTACTTTTTAGGTGACAGATTAAAAAACTATTTCATTGACAAAACGGGGTATACTGGCCCACAGTGACATAGTGGCTCAGCAATATTCGACTTAAAGGAGAATGCCACCCTATTTAATTAATAGTCGTTTTTACTGTCTTAATCGGTCTATATCCACATCGCCTGTTATACGGTCGACCTCACCTTGCCGAGAGGTGTCGCGTTAACCGGTGAGGAAGATGAGAAACGACGCAGCGACGTCAGTGGTTCGTCCGCAGAATGAATGCCGCTATATTGCGGTGCATCGTTCCCGCTTGTCCGAACTATGAAGCTGGGAATATGTCGTTTTTTCGACTTCCTCGAGAGCCCAAAATTCTTAGGAAGCGGCTCGCGGTAGTGAAGAATGAAAAGTACGCTGTTAATAGCAAGTATGAGGCCGTGAAACATCTCCTTGTCTGTGGCCTGCATTTCGTCGACAGTGATTTCTCTGACCAATTCCGGCTTTCCAAAGAACTATTCATACGTTCCATTGCCTGTGCATGTTCACTGCGCCTCTCTAGTATTTCTTGATCAGTGTATTCCTGTTCGAACTGGTAACCTGCGAAACCTGACGATCCGCCGGACCCGTGAAGTCTTCGTCGGATGAGCTCTTGACTAATTCGAGATTGGCAACGGGCATGTTGCCATGTAGAATTTTATTATTCTGCGTTCTGTTTCAAAATGAATTATTCTCATCGTAACCAATGCTTACATAAAACTGAAACAAAGTCTGTGTCACCCTGGCCGTGTGAGCGTATGCTAATTCAGTTTCGTGGCTATTTCACATAAAAAATTCTGTGCACATTATTTCTTTGGCTCACTATAATATGCTTTTCGTGACTGGAGGTTTAGTTTCCAACTCAAGCTGGTTTAAGTTTGTGCCAGTCTCGGCGGCCGCGACGGGCCTGATCGGGTTAAGGGCCACTGGCCGGGATAACGAGCCAGTCCGGCTGCAACGGGCCTGATCGATTTGGGAGCCACTGGCCGGGACAACAAGCGTTTTGTGTGTTTAGAACTAAAAAATCACAAGTCTAAACAACACAGGTCTAGGTTCACCTGTCTGTATTTCACGGAAGAATACTTAGAATTTATCTCCGAACAGACCCCAAGCTCCTGCTGCGGACCTTGGTAAATTGGCCTGCCGAACTTTGTTGGCTACTGTAGGTCCAAATACCAATAAATCCGTAACAGCGAAATAAAACAACACGTTTTCATAGAACGCTGCGTATTTTTAAAGGTTTTACATCGAAGTTTTATGATTTGTTGGTGTTAAACGATGAATTAAAGCGCTAAGCTGACACCAGTAACCCGTGTTGTGAACTGCTGACCAGGCTGTATGTGAAAGCAATGACGTCATTGGATAAGTTCAACACCCCGTCTGCCGTCAGGTGGGAGGTAACGCAACCGAACGTGCCGTTATCGAGTAGAACTACTCGATCTAATTTGATACAAAATAGTTTTTTTGGGTGGCATTCTCCTTTAATGCGTCAAAAGTGGTTAAGAATTCATGTAGGCGCTCGTGCGTGTTATCGTAGTTCGCAGCAGCACTGAATTTTGGCTATTCCAAGATTTAGTAATTTGATACTTGGACAATCTACGCGGCAACTTATTCAACTATAAAATATTCACTTTGCATGCTTAATTAAAATAGTGCATTGGAAGCTGCTGAACCCTGTCGAGGACGTGAATGATAGGGATCCAATTCCTTTCAACAGGCGCGCCAGAACATCATCTTCAGGAAAAGTCTTTGAATTTAAAATCAGTTGTATCTTATTTTTCGCAGTCAGATATGACTACGACAATTCTAGATTTCCAAAAAAGTTGTTGCAGGTAAGAGTTACTATATGGACTTCTGTGTCACATCAACACCACATGAATTGCCAATCTTAAGATCATTCATTGAAGGGTTGGATTTCTACAGTTTCATTACAATAAATTGGCGTTTGCGCTTTCTCACTGGTCACTTGTACATTTCGTTTAAAGGTTTGATTTTTACCTGGGTGCGAGAGACCCCACCGACTTCACTGGCAGCAGTTTTACAGTTATTGTGCTGTCCGTGGTTTCCTCTTCGAAGTATTCCACTGGCGGTAAGACGAACAATTTCTTCAATTCTGTAGAAGAAACGACAAAAAACAAATTAATATAGTAACGGATGCACTGCTGTAGAAATGCAGGGAAATTATGTTCTACTGTCTGGCGAACCTCGTTTACAAGGAAAAAATGATATCGATGACTACACTTTATTTACCCAACAGGATATTCACAGAGACCGTAGAGAGGGTGAGAAACCACCTAGCGAAATCCCATTGGACGACCACTGGCGGCCATTGTTGTTTCATAGACCTTTGAGACGTCTAGCAGGCGTGTGAGCAACAAACAAATATGGCAAGATATGACGGCTCCAGTCAGTAATAAAACAATGCTGCTTTTTGCAATGCCTGCGGCTGCAGCAAAAGTTAATAGAAAATTCGTGACTTTCGGTTTTTTGCTTCCCCACTGATTACGATAGATGATCGATGTTTACGATTGAAACAAAGGATTTTTTGCGTGAAACTGTAGCCAGTCAGTCATCCAGTGATGGTCTGGCTGACTTAAACTTAATGTATTTACTGCTCCCTTAATTTGATTGCTTATACAGAAAATTATTGTACATGTAAATGGTTTGCATGATTTTGAGAACTACTGATTAGTTTATTCTATGCCCATTGACGCTTCTATATACTTTCCTTCATTCCTTTCTGCAGTCTTAATACATTCAGATCTAAAAGATAATAATATTTACTATTACTATTTATTTACTAATTTTATTATTATTACATTATAATATATTTGTTTTATCTATTCTTTATTCTGTAGTTATTATTTATTTTATTTATTTATTCGTTGCTTTTATTTATTAGCTACTGCTTATTTAAGTTATTTCTTGTGATCCCAACAGTCAACATTCTGGCTGTCGTTGGTCAATAATCTATGTAATATGATCATGGTTCGGACTTTACTGCATAAACAATATTAATTGTACATGTATGGTTTGGTAACCTGCTCGGTAATTTTCCATAAGAAGTGTCGAAGGAGGTATTCTTTTAAAAGCACATTGAGCCTTACATCGGTGGGTACTTCTGGAGTATTGTGTATTTTAAGTTAAAAGTAGGAAACCCCATTACACTCAGGGACGATGTCGTTTGTTTAGATTTTTGTTTTGACACGGGTCTTAAAACATCAAGTCACGGTATAAGGCGTCCTTATGTTATTTACTTTGAAGTTGGTCACTTTTACCTGCTGATGTAGGGTGAATATGCTTTAACTGTAGGCTGATAGTTGATTTTAAAAATGTGAATGGTTTACGAAATCTGGAAAGCATCGTAAAATCTACCCTAAATGAACTTTGTATTCAATAGGCATCCTGGCTGTTTTATGTGGGTATGCAAGACAGGTTTTATTATTAGACTTCAGGCAGGAATCCCATCTCTTGCTGGTTTTTAACCCCATACCCCTCTTGAACCCACTTTCGTTCACCACAACCCACACCAATGCGCTACCCATTTCAGATACCATCAGGCACGGATGCTGGGGGTCCCGTGAATAAGTCCCAAATAGCGACTCCACTCTGTTCCCTAAAACTACTTCGCATTTGTGTGCAACGCCCTCATTTAAGAAACAAATCCCTAAATATTTGGACTGAATTAAAAGATCAGGTTTTCGTTACATTATTAGAAAACGTCATAAGTCAAAATAGGATCTTGTAATGAAGATAAAATGATAGAAAAAATATAAAAACTGTGAGTAAAGAACGAAGAAAATACCCAAAAGACTTAGGCAAGACAGTTGAGCACAGGCGGGATACTATGTCAAAGAGGTTCGGATCGCCCATTTTCCCTCGATTTTAGTGATGACAAAGCTAGAATTTTCAAATTGTTGACTTGGGTCACCCTTCATAAAAATCTCTGATCCGCACCCCCCCTTTTAAAAATCCTTGATCTGCCTCTGTTGAGTCGATATTTGGGACTGTTTCCTGTAACTGGGCACAGTCCCCTTGCTTGAATGTAGAATGTCGCAAGGTGTGGATTTTCGAAACAAAGATCTGGACCTGTGTTTGGATGGGGTAAGATCGCAGTTTTCGGACATTGGCGTAGGAAACTTTTGATGGTTGGGGGATGAGAGTCTGTTACTTTTTCAATTATATGTTAAACCAAAGTTGATGCGCTGAAAGTTTTAATAATTAATTGATAATTAAGTGATATTAACACCAACCATTTGATTGAGAGGTGCCCCCCAACGTTTTTGCTCCTACCTCTTCTTCAGCAGATCTATCTAATGTTTACTATTTCCCTGACCCCTCTAAATTCCTACATGTTCTATACCTGCTTACCCTCCAGTCACCTATTTTCACCTGTTTACCTCTGATTACTGAGTCACACACTTGTTTATAATGTATTTTTTTCGCATTTACTGCCCATTTTTTCTTTATATACTCTACATTTTGCCCATATGTATTTTCCTTTGCACTGCTCATGTTTTTTTATAGTTTTGAATATTATAAACAAAGACACTTCGCAATTTTGAATTTGAAGAACTAAAATGGGCGTCAACGTCTCGTGTTCTTCGTCGGCTCTCACACACACCCGCTAGATGTCGCCATGGTCCATGACACAATAATGGCGGCGGCCAAAGTGAATAGTCTTGTTAACATCTTTAGAATTTTTTAGATTCTGCTTTGGAGGACTGAGCTTTACCTCTGATTACGACATATATGGAATCCACAGTGGCTGTATATGCTATATATAACTCCAATTTGGATCGTATTCCAGGCATAGACATTTGATGTTCTATATGGTTACCGGAACTAACTACCCAAACTCGCCCTTGAAGAACCTAATGTCATTATGGCACATGGGGTTTCTAATGAATTTTAAATCAGGCGTTTTATGCAATGGGTCCAACTTATGTGGCCTGCGCACGTCCGAAGAATTACATTGTATTTCCGGCGCTATATATTATTTTGAAATATGTAGTCGCTAAGTCTGATTTCTTGGATCGGGCCCCAGAACGGGATGTCAATTACAACCCTGGATTATAGGGAGTGAAAAGGTGAGGGTATCCAATAGGAATCAGCATATGGGAGAGTTCTGGCTGAGACAAATTGATTGCTGTGACAGTGACCTTAATTGGAATTCGTTAAATATTCAGACTCCCGATATTTGGACATCTGACGTTCCGTCACTTGTCCTTCCATCAGGTAGATTAGTACATTTGCCTGAAATGTAATATTATCCACTTCTGCTTGGTGTACAATCCAATTTGATTTGCATTTATGTAAAAGAGGCCCATTGTACACACTTCTGAAGAAAATATATTCGAAAGTATGTATACATTGTATTTATAAGATCAATGCTAATGGAACCACTACTGTACCTATTTCCGTCAAATATTTATCAGCACCACATGTAAATTTGTTTCAGTAAAACACATTTTTGTAGAACACGAGAAACTGAAATTGTTCTGTACTTATTTTCGTCAAATATCTATCACCACCAAATGTAAATTTGTTTCAATAAAACACAATTTTGAAAAACACGGGAAACTGAAATTTTTGCCTCCGTTATGAGAAAAAAGTCGAGTAATCCAGTTTAGGTTCAATCTGTCCGTCTAATTGATTCTATGATGTTTGACACTTTATGTTGAACACACATGACATTGTCTGGCATAGTGTACAGTCAAGTGGAAATGAATGTGTGCGTAACGGACAGGACAAAAGCTGTGGAGACATCCATCAGTTGTTTCAAATGTTGCATCATTGGTAAGTGTATATAGTGGCGGTGATATTGACATCCTTCTTTGCTGTAAATCTAACTTTCTTTTTGTTAGATCTTACCAAAAATCAAGATGACGTGATCCAATTGATGGCAGATTAGTCGAGATACAACAATCGAATTCTACTTGGTTTCTATTTTTCAGAAAGTATATACTGTACATCTATAGTTTTGTTGACATCGGGCTTAATTCACAAACGTTTAGATATACATGTAGTCCTACAAAACCTTAATACTTACTTCTGTAATCATTGTCGCAGACGATAAGATATTATTTGAAGGACAGTTGTCTTTTTAGGCACATGTATTTATTATTTTCAATTACTTACCAAATCTGTCTCTCAAATCACGTGACCAACTTAGTTTCTCCCACAAATGGAAATTGCTTACCATTAGACTTCGGAGGAGCAGTCCACACCAAAACCGTTTCACTAGGATCGCCGTAGCCGGCAGATGTCCTCCCCCTCACAGAGCATTGATACAGAGAAGCTTCGGACAGGTTACCAATGGTACCATTCAATGATGCGCCCAACACGGCCGAATTATATTTTGTTCCCTGATAGTCTAGTGAAGACTCAATAAATTCACAAAATATCTGCAAAAAGATGTGAAATTCTACGGCGAATTGAGTCAGAATGATCTACTTAGGTGCAGGAATACATTACAGAACATAAACTGAAGGTGATGGAAACCATGAAAGTACTATCAGTAAATTTGAACACCTAGTTATACCAAATTAAAATTTTGCACCTGACATGTATGCACACCAACTAATCGCACCAGAATGACTGGTTCCGCCAACCCACCGGCTAAACATCTGGGTCGGGTTCAGTAGCTAGAATCTCGCTAAAAAGGAATACGATATTGCGTGAGATATTGGCGTGTATTTAAAATGAGAACGCGTGATTTTGGCTATATTCTGGTGACATTTGAGCATATGTCCAAGAAGATCAAGTTTGATTCTAATACTGGAATAAAAACTTACAAAAATTAGCTACGTTGCGTACGCATCTCACGGACTTCAGCTGGGCTTGTGACGTTATCGTTATTCTGGCCAATTGGTTGCGTTTTGACCAGACGGCGCGACATTGACCTCAGAACACCATCCCATACGTGTGACAATCGAATCTTAAACCGTCTCTTTTACTTAAAGAGGGACTCTCAATGGGCTCACGGAGAGCTTCCTTTAACCCCTTCTGAACCAGTCTTCCTCAAAGTCTAACATCATCAGTATTGAAATCATGTCCAGTGGCGCATTGGAGGCTAAAAATAGCCGAATCATAATTGGCCAGAATAACGATAACGTCACAAGCCAAGCTGAAGTCCGTGAGATACGGACGCAACGTCGCTAATTTTTACTCTGCGCGTGTAAGCGCAGAGTACTGTTGTTCCTGGGTTTTCTTCAAATTTATTCTTCTTATTACTCTCAGCGTGCAAGCGCAGAGTTTTACTGTTGTAGTAGGCCAATCCCAATAAACTCGGAAGCGCTGACGGTTTTGATGTCCTTGAAATCGAATTTATGACAGCAAAAGATCGTATTATCGCCAGCCAAACATGGAGCAATGCGGATGTACATGTACTAAACTGAAGGATTGGCCCCATATGCGTATCTTTGACTTGGCTTAGCAACTTTGCGTTTTTAATAGGTTACATGTATGTACATTGTTTCGTTGAATTACCTTGTAGTGTTGTATTTCACCCCTTTGGTTAATTGGTTCCGTCCATGCAAATGTTAATGTTGTGTCCGTTCGAGAAACGTTTTCCAAGTTCAGTGGTTGATCAGGTTCTTAAACAAGAATATTGCTAGCAAAATCGAGGAATGTCATAGATGCAAACAAAAGTCTTCTGCAACCAAATTGTTCAGCATGGTCTCTCTAGCTTTTTATCGTCCTAGTTAGATGACTTTCGTAATTACCCTCTCCTACAGAATCTGATCCAAGCTTCAATTATCGTGTTTCATTCTCAGAGTAAAAGTTCGAACTCCACAAAGAATATGACTGCCTCAATTTTGAGCCCAACCTCACCTTAAGTTTGGCATACCCAGGCACTGGTTCCAAACAACAACAGATTTAAGTAAACAACAAGGAGTGCACACAGTACGAAAAGAAACTTACTTCCTACACCGGTTTTGCCGTTAAAAATGTCACTGCCTTCTCCATAACCCTTAACAGTTTTGGAAAATACCTAAAAAACAATATCCTCAATTTAGCAATAAAATCTCAAAAGTTACAAGAGGAATAAGCAGAGTGTTGTAGAAATTAAGCTGTTTAAAGCTTCGTGTATTCAGCCATTGGCCTATTACGCTAGAGGTAAGAGGTCACCGACCGCACTGACTGGCCAACAAGTTCGCGTCAATAATAACACTTGTATGAGGTGCCAAAGGGTTTTCGAACTATTACCTTTATGCACGCTTGAATGTGCTTTATCAACGCTTAGTCTTGCTTAATTAACGCACTGAATTAGTTCCTAAACGAGCATACATGTAGTTCTGTCCTTATTTTGCGCTCAGTTTTGGTTAATCATCTCGCTAAATTGGTTTTTAAACGATCCAGTTCAGCTCTTATTCTAAGTGCACTTTTGCTAAATCAAAGCGGAAAACTTTCTACAGGGTCGAGGGCAATCCTTATCAAGTGACCACATAAATGATGGCGCCGTTACGTACTGAATGTAAACTTTTTATTAGATTGTACTTAAAGAATGAAGTAAAACTATGCGTTAATTATTAAGCAATGGTTAAGCAAAACCACGCGTTATTTAAGTACATTTTAAAGCGCAGATAGGTACTCGTTTAAATGCCCTTTGGTGCTTCGTACACTTGAAAGGCCGAAGAGTCAATCACACTATTAGTAGTAAAGGGGTACAGATTCATTATTTCCCATCCAACGCACAGTAGTCGTGATACTTGCGTAGGTCTGAAGAAGGCTACTTAAACTAAAATGGACGCTTGAACTCATCGTCTGATATAACGTATTTTACATTTGGATTGACACAAAATGCCTGACAGTAACGATGTTTCCTGTATACACTGATATAAACAATAACGAGAAACAAACTCTTCATTGATGCATTCATACCTGTACTGAGTACGATGTATCTGGCTTCAAATTGTAGAACTCTGTTGATTGTTCGGTCAGATTCCTTCGGGTCTCGTTTATGGAGGCATTCGCAGCAAGCCAAAGCTTCACAGCGTAGGCAACGATGACGCCATTTGGGTGCAAAGGTTTAGACCACATGACACGTAGTGTGGTAGGACCTGTGGAGGTTGTCTTAACCTTTATCGGTTTTGAAGGTACTGTAAAATGAGGTCATGTTGATTCAAATCCACTCACTTTCGACTCGGAGAGAGAAATATATCATGATCACACAATGATAGTAAAAACAGTGTACGCTATTAAACGATTTTGACATATAACGAAGTTGTCAACTCAAAAGCAAACAATATTTCAATGTCAGTATATTTCCATATTGAGTGATGGCACCTCCCTCCCAATAATTAGGAGGCATTAGGGTGAACGCCTGATGACTTATCTAGGCGCAGGACTGGCGGCTGTTGAGGAAAGAAAGACACGCTGAAGCGTGTAAAAGAAAGAGCATTTAAACGAGACCTCATTTTTCAAAACAGAACAAAAAATGTATTTTTTCGCAAGTCCCTTTCTGACGATGTGTTATGGCATCGTCTATCGCTCTTTTCACTCTTTCTTCATTTACCTTTTCACTTGTACTTCACTTGTTATGAATTGATAACCTGAAAAGGAAGCCGATTTCCTACGTCTTCCCCGCCAGTACATCGCCTCTCGTACTTCAAGATTCTCTTAGAGTGTCCTCGTGGCAACGTGTCAACTGGGGTCATTGGCACCCCAGGCTGAGCTATGAGAGTTCTTGAAGATGGTTGAAACCCTAGAGATGCAGTATGCATGGAGCACCAGGCAGCAACATTGTGAAAATCTGAGATGCAATGAGAGACACCACACCTAATAGCCAGGTGCAAATCCTGAAGATTCAAGATCTTAGACTCCAGAGTCCCGTCTTTAAAGCTTACCTGTACAAGAGCGGCAACACGGCCGCCAAAGCTGAAGATTGCGATTTTGCGTGGCCTCACCGCCACACGCCAGGATACGCTTGTCGTGGGTGATTTCAGTGCCCGCAACCTTACATGAGAATCAATGATGAACATCCTAATGGAAAGGCCCTTGTCGATGCACTCACAGATTTGGACAACTCTGTAATCAATAATGGAAAGCCAATATAGATGGCTGAAAGACCAGGTGGCACTGACTCCTGAATTGGTCAGGCCTTCGTCACCGGACCGAATGGTCTAGCATTTCCAAAGCGGGCAGCGACAAATTCTTTTGCTGGGTGCAAATCTGCCTCCATCTCAGGACCCCAGCAACAAAAGCTGAACCACCTTATGCAAGTTACACAGGCGAAACTGTCTAGAACATGATTCACTGGAAATCCCAACCGTCAAGGATTATCCAACCCCTACTCAAGCATAGAAATTCCCCCACCTGGAGGAGTGAAGAGGTAGATACATGCAAAGCGTGGTTAGCATAGCTCAGACAGGACAGTGAATTCACCGCCACAAGAGCCAATGATAACACGACCCTGAAGTCTTTCATGGCAGCCAAAATTAAGAAGAACAATGTCACTGCAGATTATAAGCTCGCAGCGTCTAATGCCATTAATCAACGGTGGAATGGACTCTGCTGCAAAGCAAACCTCAGTGCCAAGGCTTTCTGGCAATTCCACCGCAAGATCACATCAACTCATCGTCCGTCCCTTTATGTTGATTATGGCAGCATCCTGAGAAGTGATGAGTAACAAGACAGGGGTTTCTTTGACCAATTCACTCGACAGAGCAATGACAACGATCTTGACAAGAAAGTGACACTACTCTGCTACCCGAGCGACCTCACTGATTTAGCAAGGGATGGCGCTGCAATCTCAATGAATGAGGTAACTCTGATGCAATCAACTCCAGTAAGTATGGTGCACCTGGCCCTATCGAAATTAAGGAAATGATACTGAAGACCCTACCCAAGGCGACCCTAGCTCACCTCGCCAAGGTGTACAGAAAGAGTTGTCCTTCCTAGCAGTTGTTCCCTAACCAGACAATTAACACAAGCTGCTCAAAGAGCATCGCGTCACTGTCATGAAAAACCTTGTGGGGATGATCAAAGAGGAAATCATCGCTCGCCGGATCAAAAGACTGATCGAGACCTGGCTCTTTAATGGCATGGGGGTATACCACCCCCAAACGATACTTGGGCTAATGCATTATCTCTGGGAGCAGATATCAGCGAATGTTTTGAAAACCATCAGAAATCCCTGCTTGTGGACTGGATCATAAGAATGTTTAAAACTCTTCCATCTCCCCATTTTAGTTGATGGCATGTTACACCTTGGCTTCTCTACCGTTGTGTCATGACTACCCTGAGTGCGAATGCATGGTTAAACATGGACCCTAGCGCTCAGACTGAATAAGCATCAGCGCAAGCCTTCCACAACAAACTCCTCCATTCTCTACGCTTTTTAATAACAATACTTGGTCCTTGGTTCAAATCAGCCAACCGACTCAGGACTTTCGCCAATGAGACCATCCCATGCGTGGTGGCAGTTCCCCCAAGAAGGCATTCAGAGCACTCAACCAATGCTGACTGATACATGTATCAAGAACTGCTGATCCGGCAATGGTAGAAGTTGCCATGGTGAGAAGTGCAAACCTTTGCTCCGCAACCTAGACAATCGTGTCATAGTTGAAGATGTCCCTCGCCCTGTCAATGATGAAGTTAAAATTGTAGCGCCTGAGACACTGAGACTCCTGGATGTTTTCTTCGACCATCAGGTCATAACTGGAGCCAGCTGAAACGTCCATTTTCTTCGTGCCAAAGCTGACACGAAGGCATAGGAGCGCCACTGTTTGTAACAGGTCAACACCAGCAGCTGCACTGCGTCAACTGGTAGGCGTACTTAGCATCAAGCAACGCCAGGTCATAGACCTGGCAGTTGCCAACACGAAAGCCACCAAGCTAAGGATCACCCTCTCCATGCAGTCATTATGAAAGAGTTATGAAGATTACCCGACAGACAAGAGCACCCCTCAAAAACTTGGCCCCACACCCTCCCACAACTTTGGAGCAACGTCAAGTCAGCACAGAACTGCCGACTCACCAGCGTGGCTTCAATTGACAACCGAGGAGAAAAGCCCTCAGTTGTTGCAGTGTACAGAAGAGAGT
>NMRA01000312.1:415154-519193 GCA_002633005.1 Phoronis australis | reverse complement strand
AATCACGTGGAACTAGCAATTTTGCAGTCACGTGATGTGATTACATTTGGGGTGAAACGTATCTGTAAATAACTAGTTGGTATGGAGTTACTTGATAAATTTTGTCCTTAACAAAAGGGCATGCCTCAAGAAGCGTATTTAACCACAGGCAAACTGTGTTCTTTTCAGGTTGACCTCTAAATGTTCCGTTAGTAGAGACTTAGGCTCTGGCTATGACTTCCATCTTCAAACCCACTGAGATTTTCGCCTCCAATACTTGAGTGGAATCTGTATAGTCAAACGGGAAGGGATGCGCAAATTTATGATTTGTAGAAATTTGTCTTCAAAACATCAGGTGTACGTGTAGCTACGTTTTTGGTTAGCTTGTCATTCGGTCATAAATCTTCGATTCAAATGTTCGTTCCTTACGTAGTCACGGACATTCCCATAGCAGTCCGCGGCAGTGCGAAGTCATAGGAGTGCATTCCGTCGACAAGGGCAGCGTTGGGGCATTGAAATGGGTCCATGGTGCATCCAAAAAGATATGTTTCTAAGGGCCAGTAGGGGGTGCTGCAGTAGTTAAATCAGTCCAAAAATCAATTGGTGCAAGCGCATTGTCATTATAATACGGTGGCTGTAAAAGAACAAAACGGCAACTTTTTCCTCCGTTGCTAACTCTATCGATAGACTATTAATTCTATTGATAGACTTTTAGCTCTATCGATAGAGTAATTAGGTTTATTGATAGAGTTAATAAGTCTATCGATAGAGTTGACAATTGATTATTCGCCGCTTGGAGCGCTAGTGTTTCGACCGGTAACCATTGCGGCGAATGGTAAAATGGCGGAGTGAACTCTCCTATACTCGTACACTCCTTGCTTGTATTCTCTAGTTAGCTTTTGTATAATTTGTTCAGATATTGGACACTGCAACAACCACGGGGCTTAAATAGTAGTGTGGTCGAGTTGCATGAGACATGTATGGGGATATGTAGATTATGCGGGTTATGATATAGAATGAGCTCACATGGTGAAACACCCAGCTGCTATTCTCCCTTTGAGAAACATTTAGCCAAAATCACATGCTCTCATTAAAATACACGGCGACATCTTGCTTTCCCAGCGAGACTCTATCGTTACAGAGCACGACTCCGCTTAACATACGCAAGAGATATCGGGATCAATATCCGGATTTACTGTCACGTTTTACTTTGGTAGTGAAACGTGAGGTGCTATGTTCCTTAAAAAACACAATTATAACTAAAAAGCAGAGCGTTTCTTTGGTTAAGAAAGGTACCGGGCTCTAGAACGCTGATCCTTCATTTCCTTTTTTGTTTCGGTTTTAATATAGTGCCGGTTATAGGATAAAGAACTAGAACTAAAATAGCTACTACATTTTGTTGCTATGGGGAAGTATCTAAAAAGAGAACTCTAATCCATTTGTGTGTGAAAAGTACCGGGATGGAGACCTGCCTCCGATTTGTATTTTATTGGTGCCATGTGTTATAATTGATGTCACAAGGAAAAGAAAATGAATTAGTTATAATTGCTAACAGGGATATTTTAAGCTCATGTTTTAGTGTTCTTACTTAATATGCGAGATGAAACGGCTTATCTAATTCTAGTTTTAATATAATTGTTATAGTTACTAGTGTGATATGAAATATTTGGCGTAAACAATACCCACATGACTTGGGGAATTAGCTCAAGTGGTAGAGCGCTCGCTTTGCATGCGAGATTTACCGGGAACAATACCCGGATTCTCCAGTTAGCTCTGCTATGTTTTTGTTCCTTTAGTGGACACTGCAACAAGTAAGGGGCTGATTATGCGAGTACGGTCGACCTGAATGAGACATCTATCGGGATATGTATATTCTCTAATCCTCTATTGCAGGTGATGATGTAGAATGAGCTCAGATGGTCGAATACCCATCTCGAATTCTCGGTTTGAGAAACACTTAGTCAAAATCACATCGTCTCATTGAAAATACACGGCGATATCTTGCTTTCCACCGACACTCTGACGTTATTTAACTGACCCCGCCTAGCATACGCAAGAGTTATCTTGATCAATACTCGTACTATCTGTCTTATTTTAATTTGGAAGATAAGAAGAGAAACATGAGGTGCTTTATTGCTTAACAAAAGCAATTAGGACTAAAATAAAGAGATTTACTTTGCATAAGAAAGGTACCAGGATCGATACCATGATCCTCCATTTTTTGTTTGTTGCAAAATTCTTTCGAATTTCTGTTAAAAATACTAATGTATGAGATAAAAATTTACATGGCCGCTGTGTGTATTATGGCAATGAGCTCCAATCATGTATCACTATATGTATTATGGCAATGAGCTCCAATCATGTAACACTATATGTATTATGGCAATGAGCTCCAATCATGTACCACTATATGTATTATGGCAATGAGCTCCAATCATGTAACACTATATGTATTATAGCAAGGAGCTCCAATCATGTACCACTATATGTATTATGGCAATGAGCTCCAATCATGTATCACTATATGTATTAGGGTAATGAGCTCCAATCATGTACCACTATTTGTATTATGGCAATAAGCCCCAATCATGTAACACTATATGTATTATGGCAATGAGCTCCATTCATGTAACACTCGCTTGGCATGGGAAATATACAAGGTGACATTGTACAACATGTAGATGTTTTTCAACGGTTGATCACTATTTTAGCACTAGGAGCGCGTTTTGGAGAACACCAACCAGTAAAGACATTGTGAACACTTGGTTTATAGTTTGCGATGTTTGGCTATAGCTTGCAAACATTTACATGATCTCGCAAATAATTTGCGAAACGGAACTCATCGGAATTAAATCGGTACTCAGTTTTTTCAAGTTTGATTTTGCATCTTTCTGATTTTACAATAAGTAATTTGGCACCGACGGGCTGCGTATTATGGGGAATTAGCTCAAATGGTAGAGCGCTCGCTTTGCATGCGAGAGGTACTGGGATCGATGCCCAGATTCTCCAATGTTTTTTGATGCTGCATTATTACATTATATTGTAAATTCCGCTAGAACATAAAGAATTCAAAATATTGAGCAAAAATATAAAACCTAAGCCTTTTATTCTTTGCTTGTGTTAATAGCAAAAACTACGCCTTAAAATTCTAGCGTTGCTATAATTTTTGGATTTTCTGTTATAGTTACAGGTATGATTACAAAGATTCTGGTGGAATTAGCACCGACGGGAGAGCACTCGGTTTAGTTTAGAGGTACCGGGACCGACTGCAGGATTTCCCAATTACATTCTGCACGTTTGCTTTAATTTGACATCGCAACGAGCATGGTACTTAAATGGGAGAAGGGTCAAGTTGTATGAGACATGTATGGGATATTTGGATTCTCCAAAGGTTTTTGTAGGTTACAGTTTCCCTTGACATGGTATTAGCAGGTAACAGGTGGAATGATCTTAAACGGTAGAACACCCACTCAGTATGCGGAAGAAGTATCGGGATCAATACCCGGATTTTCTGTTACATTTCACTTTGCAAGGGAAGCACGTGATGCCACTCTACGCAACATACCAATATAGACCCAAAAAGTAGAGCGGTACTTTGGTCATAAAAAGAAGTACTGGGATTCTCCAATGTTGGTTTTGTCTAATTATTTCGAATTTCTGTTGATATTCGTATTGTTTAAGGTGATAAAATTGATTTGACCTTTATCGACAGCATTATAGCAGTTAGCTCAAATAATGTAGCACTAGTTTTACATACAAGTTATAAAAAAGTCGCTTCCTGGAAACCCCAATCTGTTTTTCTCTAGCTACGCCATAGGATAACGAATTTCATGTGGCGATTTTAGCTAAGACGGGGAATTAGCTCAAATGGTAGAGCGCTCGCTTAGCATGCGAGAGGTACCGGGATCGATACCCGGATTCTCCAAAGTTTTACAGAATTGATCCACAATTGTATCTAAATGTATAGCAAGACAGATTATTCCCCGGGCCCGATTTTTCACTCTGATTTTTGTATTCTTTTCTCTGACGTGTGTTCGTAATTACGTCATCAACAAGATAAAAATTTATCGTGGCACTTTTTACTTAGGTTGGGAATTAGCGAAAAGGTAGAACTCTCGCTCAGCTTGCGCCATCAAATAAAATAAAGACTCAACAGGGCAAATTTAACTCAGGTGAAGAATTAACGGAAGAGGTAGAACAAGATCGTTATCAGCATACTCCTAGGTGTGTTGTGCGTTTTTTCTGGCTTATGTTATCAATTACGTCAGACGATAAAGAACATGGTACGGCTATATTACGCAACAAGTTCATTTAAGTTCAACTCTTAAAGCTCTTGCATAACATGCCAGACTAAGTGCTAGGACCAAACGCGAGGTTATTTAATTCTAGATATGCGTTAATTGTTTGGAATTTCTGCTAGCTTTGCATGCGAGAAGTACCGGGGTCGATACTCGTATTCTCTAGTTAGCTTTTGTATAATTTGTTCAGATATTGGACACTGCAACAACCACGGGGCTTAAATAGTAGTGTGGTCGAGTTGCATGAGACATGTATGGGGATATGTAGATTATGGGGGTTATGATATAGAATGAGCTCACATAGTGAAACATCCAGCTGGTACTCTCCCTTTGAGAAACATTTAGCCAAAATCACATGCTCTCATTAAAATACACGGCGACATCTTGCTTTCCCAGCGAGACACTACCGTTACAGAGCTCGACTCCGCTTAACATACGCAAGAGATATCGGGATCAATATCCGGATTTACTGTCACGTTTTACTTTGGTAGTGAAACGTGAGGTGCTATGTTGCTTAAAAAACACAATTATAACTAAAAACAGAGCGTTTCTTTGGGTAAGAAAGGTACCGGGCTCTAGAACGCTGATCCTTCATTTCGTTTTTTGTTTCGGTTTTATTATAGTGCCGGTTATCGGATAAAGAACTAGAACTAAAATAGCTACTGAATTTTGTTGCTATGAAAAATTATCTAAAAACAGACCTCTAATCCATTTGTGTGTGAAAAGTACCGGGATGGAGACCTGCCTCCGATTTTTATTTTATTTGTGCCATGTGTTATAATTTGTGTCATAAGGAAAAGAAAATGAATTAGTTATAATTGCTAACAAAGATATTTTAAGCTCATGTTTTAGTGTTCTTGCTTAATATGCGAGATGAAACGGCTTATCTAATTCTAGTTTTGCTATAATTGTTATAGTTACTAGTGTGATATGAAATATTTGGCGTAAACAATACCTATATGACTTGGGGAATTAGCTCAAGTGGTAGAGCGCTCGCTTTGCATGCGTGATGTACCGGAATCGATACCCGGATTCTCCAGTTAGCTCTGTTATGTTTTTGTTCCTTTAGTGGACACTGCAACAAGTAAGGGACAGATTATGCGAGTGCGGTCGACCTGAATGAGACATCTATCAGGATATGTATATTCTCCAATCCTCTATTGCAGGTGATGATGTAGAATAAGCTCAGATGGTTGAACACCCATCTCGAATTCTCGCTTTGAGAAAGAGTTAGCAAAATCACATGCTCTCATTGAAAATACACGGCGATATCTTGCTTTCCACCGACACTCTGACGTTATTAAACTGAACCCGCGTAGCATACGCAAGAGTTGTCTTGATCAATACTCGTACTTTTTGTCTTATTTTAATTTGGAAGATAAGAAGAGAAACATGAGGTGCTTTGTTTCTTAACAAAAGCAATTAGGACTAAAATAAAGAGAGTATCTTCGCATAAGAAAGGTACCAGGATCGATACCATGATCCTCCATTTTTGTTTGTTGCAAAATTCTTTCGAATTTCTGTAATAAATACTAATGTATGAGATAAAAATTGACATGGCCGCTATGTGTATTATGGCAATGAGCTCCAATCATGTATCACTATATGTAATATGGCAATGAGCTCCAATCATGTATGACTATATGTATTATGGCAATGAGCTCCAATCATGTACCACTATATGAATTATGGCAATGAGCTCCAAGCATGTAACACTCGCTTGGTATGGGAAATATACAAGGTGACATTCTATAACATGTAGAGGTTTTTCAACGGTTGATCACTATTTTAGTACTGGGAGCGCGTTTCGGAGAACACCAACCAGTAAAGACATTGTGACCACTTGGTTTATAGTTTGCGATGTTTGGCTATAGCTTGCGAACATTTACGTGATCTCGCAAATAATTTGCGAAACGGAAATCATCGGAATTAAATCGGTACTCAGTTTTTTCAAGTTTGATTTTGCATCTTTCTGGTTTTACAATAAGTAATTTGGCACCGCCGGGCTGCGTATTATGGGGAATTAGCTCAAATGGTAGAGCGCTCGCTTTGCATGCGAGAGGTACTGGGATCGATGCCCAGATTCTCCAATGTTTTTTGATGCTGCATTAATACATTATATTGTAAATTCCGCTACAAGATAAAGAATTCAAAATATTCAGCAAAAATATAAAAACCTAAGCCTTTTATTCTTTGCTTGAGTTAATAGCAAAAACTACGCCTTAAAATTCTAACGTTGCTATAATTTTTTGGATTTCCTCTTATAGTTACAGGTATGATTACAAAGATTCTGATTGAATTAGCACCGACGGGAGAGCACTCGGTTTAGTTGAGAGGTACCGGAACCGACTGCAGGATTTCCCAATTACATTCTGCACGTTTGCTTTAATTTGACATCGCAACGAGCATGGAACTTAAATGGGAGAACGGTCAAGTTGTATGAGACATGTATGGGATATTTAGATTGTCCAAAGGCTTTGTAGGTTACAGTTTCCCTTGACATGGTATTAGCAGGTAACACGTGGAATGATCTTAAACGGTAGAACACCCACTCAGTATTCGGAAGAAGTATCGGGATCAATACCAGGATTTTCTGTTACATTTCACTTTGCAAGGGAAGCACGTGATGCCACTCTACGTAACATACCAATATAGACCTAAAAAGTAGAGCGGTACTTTGGTCATATAAAGAAGTACTGGGATTCTCCAATGTTGGTTTTGTATAATAATTTCGAATTGCTGTTGATATTCGTATTGTTTAAGGTGATAAAATTGATTTGACCTTTATCGACAGCATTATAGCAATTAGCTCAAAAAATGTAGCACTAGTTTTACATACAAGTTATAAAAAAGTCGCTTCCTGGAAACACCAATCTGTTTTTCTCTAGCTACGCCATAAATAAGATAACGAATTTCATGTGGCGATTTTTACTTAGGTTGGGCATTAACGAAAAGGTAGAACGCTCGCTCAGCTTGCGCCATCAAATAAAATAAAGACTCAACAGGGCGAATTTAACTCAGGTGAAGAATTATGGAAGTGGCAGAACAGGATCGTTATCAGCATTCTCCTAGGTGTGTTGTGCGTTTTTTCTGGCTGATGTTATAAATTACGTCAGACGATAAAGAACATGGTACGGCTATATTACCCAACAAGTTCATCTAAGTTCAACTTTTAAAGCTCTTGCATAACATGCCAGACTAAGTGCTAGGACCAGTCGCGAGGTTGTCTAATTCTAGATTTGCGTTAATTGTTTGGAATTTCTGCTAGCTTTGCATGCGAGAAGTACCGGGGTCGATACTCGTATTCTCTAGTTAGCTTTTGTATAATTTGTTCAGATAATGGACACTGCAACAACCACGGGGCTTAATAGTAGTGTGGTCGAGTTGAATGAGACATGTATGGGGATATGTAGATTATGCGGGTTATGATATAGAATGAGCTTACATGGTGAAACACCCAGCTGGTATTCTCCCTTTGAGAAACATTTAGCCAAAATCCCATGCTCTCATTAAAATACACGGCGTCATCTTGCTTTCCCAGCGAGACACTACCGTTATAGAGCTCGACTCCGCTTAACATACGCAAGAGATATAGGGATCAATACCCGGATTTACTGTCACGTTTTACTTTGGTAGAGAAACGTGAGGTGCTTTGTTGCTTAAAAAAACAATTATAACTAAAAAGCAGAGCGTTTCTTCGGATAAGAAAGGTACCGGGCTCTAGAACGCTGATCCTTCATTTCCTTTTTTGTTTCGGTTTTATTATAGTGCCGGTTATCGGATAAAGAACTAGAACTAAAATAGCTACTACATTTTGTTGCTATGGAGAAGTATCTAAAAACAGACCTCTAATCCCTTTGTGTGTGAAAAGTACCGGGATGGAGACCTGCCTCCGATTTGTATTTTATTTCTGCCATGTGTTATAATTGATATCACAAGGAAAAGAAAATGAATTAGTTATAATTGCTAACAGGGATATTTTAAGCTCATGTTTTAGTGTTCATGCTTAATATGCGAGATGAAACGGCTTATCTAATTCTAGTTTTGCTATAATTGTTATAGTTACTAGTGTGATATGAAATATTTGGCGTAAACAATACCTACATGACTTGGGGAATTAGCTCAAGTGGTAGAGCGCTCGCTTTGCATGCGAGATGTACCGGAATCGATACCCGGATTCTCCAGTTAGCTCTGTTATGTTTTTATTCCTTTAGTGGACACTGCAACAAGGAAGGGGCTGATTATGCGAGTACGGTCGACCTGAATGAGACATCTATCGGGATATGTATATTCTCTAATCCTCTATTGCATGTGATGATGTAGAATGAGCTCAGATGGTTGAACACCCATCTCGAATTCTCGGTTTGAGAAACACTTAGTCAAAATCACATGTTGTCATTGAAAATACACGGCGATGTCTTGCTTTCCACCGACACTCTCACGTTATTAAATGGACCCCGCGTAGCATACGCAAGAGTTATCGTGATCAATACTCGTACTTTCTGTCTTATTTTAATTTGGAAGATAAGAAGAGAAACATGAGGTGCTTTGTTGCTTAACAAAAGCAATTAGGACTAAAATAAAGAGATTTACTTTGCATCAGAAAGGTACCAGGATCGATACCATGATCCTCCATTTTTGTTTGTTGCAAAATTCTTTCGAATTTCTGTTAAAAATACTAATGTATGAGATAAAAGTTGACATGGCCGCTATGTGAATAATGGCAATGAGCTCCAATCATGTATCACTATATGTATTATGACAATGAGCTCCAATCATGTAACAGAATGTATTATGGCAATGAGCTCCAATCACGTACCACTATATGTATTATGGCATTGAGCTCCAATCATGTACCACTATATGTATTATAGCAATGAGCTCCAATCATGTAACACTATATGAATTATGGCAATGAGCTCCAATCATGTAACACTCGCTTGGTATGGGAAATATACAAGGTGACATTCTATAACATGTAGAGGTTTTTCAACTGTTGATCACTATTTTAGCACTAGGAGCGCGTTTCGGAGAACACCAACCAGTAAAGACATTGTGACCACTTGGTTTATAGTTTGCGATGTTTGGCTATAGCTTGCGAACACTTACGTGATCTCGCAAATAATTTGCGAAACGGAATTCATCGGAATTAAATCGGTACTCAGTTTTTTTAAGTTTGATTTTGCATCTTTCTGATTTTACAATAAGTAATTTGGCACCGCTGGGCTGCGTATTATGGGGAATTAGGTCAAATAGTAGAGCGCTCGCTTAGCATGCGAGAGGTACCGGGCTCGATACCCGGATTCTCCAATCTCTTACAGAATTGATCCACAATTGTATCTAAATGTATAGCAAAACAGATTATTCCCCGGCCCGATTTTTCACTCTGCTTTTTGTAATCTTTTCTCTGACGTGTGTTCGTAATTACGTCATCAATAAGATAAAAATTTATCGTGGCACTTTTTACTTATGTTGGGAATTAACGAAAAGGTAGAACGCTCGCTCAGCTTGCGCCATCAAATAAGATAAAAACTCAACAGGGCGAATTTAACTCAGGTGAAGAATTAACGGAAGTGGTAGAACAGGATCGTTATCAGCATTCTCCTAGGTGTGTTGTGCGTTTATTCTGGCTCATGTTATGAATTACGTCAGACGATAAAGAACATGGTACGGCTATGTTACCCAACAAGTTCATTTAATTTCAACTCTTAAAGCTCTTGCATAACATGGCAGACTGAGTGCTAGGACCAATCGCGAGGTTATCTAATATTCTAGATTTGCGTTAATTGTTTGGAGTTTCTGCTAGCTCTGCATACGAGAAGTACCGGGGTCAATGCCCGCATTCTTTAGTTAGCTTTTGTATGATTTGTTCAGATATTGGACACTGCAACAAATAGTAGTGTGGTCGAGTTGCATGAAACATGTATGGGGATATGAAGATTATGCGGGTTATGATATAGAATGAGCTTACATGGTGAAACATCCAGCTGGTATTCTCCCTTTGAGAAACATTTAGCCAAAATCACATGCTCTCATTAAAATACACGGCGACATCTTGCTTTCCCAGCGAGACACTATCGTTATAGAAATTGACTCCGCTTAACATAAGCAAGAGATATCGGGATCAATATCCGGATTTACTGCCACGTTTTACTTTGGAAGAGAAACGTGAGGTGCTTGGTTGCTTAACATAAGCAATTAGAACTAAAATAATGAGGGTTGCTTTGCATAAGAACGTTACCAGGATCTATACCTGGATCCTTCATTTTTTGTTTGTTGCATACTTCTTTCGAATTTCTGTTAAAACTACTAATGTATGAGATGAAAAATTGACATGGCCACTATACGTATTATAGCAATGAGCTCCAATCATGTATTACTATATGTATTATGGCAATGAGCTCCAATCATGTAACACTTGCTTTGCATGGGAAATATACAAGGTGACATTTCATAACATGTAGAGTTAGTTTAAATAGTTGACCGCTATTTTAGCATCAGGAGCGCGTTTCGGGGAACACCTACTAGTAAAGCTATTGTGACCACCAGGTTTATAGTTGCGATGTTTGGCTATAGCTTAGGAATATTTACGTAATCTTGCAAATAATTTGCGAAACGGAACTCATCGGAATTAAACAGGTACTCAGTTTTTTCAAGTTTGATTTTGCATCATTGTGATTTTACTATAAGCAATTTGGCACCGCCGTGATACGTATTATGGGGAATTAGCTCAAATGGTAGAGCGCTTGCTTCGCATGCGAGAGGTACTGGGATCGATGCCCAGATTCTCCAATGTATTTTGGTGCTGCATAATTACATTATATTGTAAATTCCGCTACAAGATAAAGAATCTAAAATATTGAACAAAAAATTAGAACCTAAGGTTTTTATTTTTTGCTTGTGTTAATAGCAAGAATTACGCCCTAAAATTCTTGCATCGCTATATTTGTTTCGATTTTCTGTTAGAGTTCGAGGTATGATATGAAGATTTTGATGGAGTTTGCACCGACGGGAGAGTACTCGCTTTGCTTTAGAGGTACCTGGACGGATTGCAGGATTTCCCAATTTTCCTTCTGCATGTTTGCCTAAATTTCACATCGCAACGAGCATGGTGCTTACATGTGAGAACGGTCAACTTGCATGAGGCATGTATGGGATATTTGGATTCTCTAAAGCTCTGTAGTAGGTTACAGTTTCCCTTGACATGACATAAGCAGGTAACACGTGGAATGATCTTAAACGGTAGAACACCCAATCAGTATTCGCAAGAAGTATCGGGATCAATACCCGGAATTTCTGTTACATTTCACTTTGCAAGGGCAGCACGTGATGCCACTGCACGTAACATAGCAATATAGACCTAAAAAGTAGAGCGTTACTTTCGTCATAAAAAGAAGTACTGCGATTCTCCAATGTTGGTTTTGTATAATAATTTCGAATTTCTGTTGAAATTCGTATTGTTTAAGGTGATAAAATTGATTTGACCTTTATCGACAGCATTATAGCAATTAGCTCAAATAATGTAGCACTAGTTTTACATACAAGTTATAAAAAAGTCGCTTCCTGGAAACACCAATCTGTTTTTCTCTAGCTACGCCATAAATAAGATAACGAATTTCATGTGGCGATTTTGGCTAAGATGGGGAATTAGCTCAAATGGTAGAGCGCTCGCTTAGCATGCGAGAGGTACCGGGATCGATACCCGGATTCTCCAATTTTTTACAGAATTGATCCACAATTGTATCTAAATGTATAGCAAAACAGATTATTCCCCGGGCCCGATTTTTCACTTTGATTTTTGTATTCTTTTCTCTGACGTGTGTTCGTAATTACGTCATCAATAAGATAAAAATTTAACGTGGCACTTTTTACTTAGGTTGGGCATTAACGAAAAGGTAGAACGCTCGCTCAGCTTGCGCCATCAAATAAGATAAAAACTTAACAGGGCGAATTTAACTCAGGTGAAGAATTAACGGAAGGGGTAGAACAGGATCGTTATCAGCATTCTCCTAGGTGTGTTGTGCGTTTTTTCTGGCTGATGTTATCAATTACGTCAGACGATAAAGAACATGGTACGGCTATGTTACCCAACAAGTTCATTTAAGTTCAACTCTTAAAGCTCTTGCATAACATGCCAGACTAAGTGCTAGGACCAATCGCGAGGTTATCTAATTCTAGATTTGCGTTAATTGTTTGGAGTTTCTGCTAGCTTTGCATACAAGAAGTACCGGGGTCGATGCCCGCATTCTCTAGTTAGCTTTTGTATAATTTGTTCCGATATTGGACACTGCAACAAATAGTAGTGTGGTCGAGTTGCATGAGACATGTATGGGGATATGTAGATTATGCGGGTTATGATATAGAATGAGCTCACATAGTGAAACATCCAGCTGGTATTCTCCCTTTGAGAAACATTTAGCCAAAATCACATGCTCTCATTAAAATACACGGCGACATCTTGCTTTCCCAGCGAGACACTATCGTTATAGAGCTCGACTCCGCTTAACATACGCAAGAGATATCGGGATCAATATCCGGATTTACTGTCACGTTTTACTTTGGTAGTGAAACGTGAGGTGCTATGTTGCTTAAAAAACACAATTATAACTAAAAAGCAGAGCGTTTCTTCGGATAAGAAAGGTACCGGGCTCTAGAACGCCTATCCTTCATTTCCTGCCACGTTTTACTTTGGAAGAGAAACGTGAGGTGCTTGGTTGCTTAACATAAGCAATTAGAACTAAAATAAAGAGCGTTGCTTTGCTTAAGAAAGGTACCAGGATTTATACCTGCATCCTCCATTTTTTGTTTGTTGCATAATTCTTTCGAATTTCTGTTAAAACTACTAATGTATGAGATGAAAAATTGACATGGCCACTATGTGTATTATGGCAATGAGCTCCAATCGTGTAACACTCGCTTTGCATGGGAAATATACAAGGTGACATTCCATAACATGTAGAGTGAGTTTAAATAGTTGACCGCTATTTTAGCACCAGGAGCACGTTTCGGGGAACACTTACTAGTAAAGCTATTGTGACCACCAGGTTTATAGTTGCGATGTTTGGCTATAGCTTAGGAATATTTACGTAATCTTGCAAATAATTTGCGAAACGGAACTCATCGGAATTAAATCGGTACTCAGTTTTTCCAAGTTTGCATTTGCATCATTGGGATTTTACTATAAGCAATTTGGCACCGCTGCGATACGTATTATTGGGAATTAGCTCAAATGGTAGAGCGCTTGCTTCGCATGCGAGAGGTACTGTAATCGATGCCCAGATTCTCCAATGTATTTTGGTGCTGCATAATTACATTATATTGTAAATTCCACTACAAGATATAGAATCTAAAATATTGAACAAAAAAATTAGAACCTAAGGTTTTTATTTTTTGCTTGTGTTAATAGCAAGAATTACGCCCTAAAATTCTTGAATTGCTATATTTTTTGGATTTTCTGTTAGAGTTCGAGGTATGATATAAAGATTTTGATGGAGTTTGCACCGGCGGGAGAGCACTCGCTTTGCTTTAGAGGTACCGGGACCGATTGCATTATTTCCCAATTTTCCTTCTGCACGTTTGCCTAAATTTGACATCGCAACGAGCATCGTGCTTAAATGGGAGAACGGTCAAGTTGTATGAGACATGTATGAGATATTTGGATTCTGTAAAGCTCTGTGGTAGGTTACAGTTTCCCTTGACATGACATAAGCAGGTAACACGTGGAATGATCTTAAACGGTAGAACACCCACTCAGTATTCGCAAGAAGTATCGGGATCAATACCCGGAATTTCTGTTACATTTCACTTTGCAAGGGAAGCACGAGATGCCACTCTCCGTAACACACCAATATCGACCTAAAAAGTAGTGCGAGGCTTTGGTCATAAAAAGAAGTACTGGGATTCTCCAACCCTGCCTGTGTATACGGAGCAAAAAGATTAGACCCTAAGGTATTATTTGTATTCTTTACTCGTGTTGATGGTATAAATTACGCCATAAAATAAGATAAAGAATTTGATATGGCGTCTTTATCTAAAGTGGGCAATTAGCTCAAGTTGTAAAGCGGTCGCTTAGCATGCGAGAAGTACCGATACCAGGATTCTCAGAATATAATTGATGCATGACTGTTCAAATAACAAAAAACTTGAGCCTGGTCTCGTGACACGGCCACTATATTTTATTATGGCAACGAACTCCAATAATAAAATAGTGCTCGCTTTGTATGGGAAACAAACAAGGTCACATTGGTTAGAATTAGCGTAAACGGTAGACTTCTGTTATGTTAAGTCATGGAATAAGGTAAAGAACCTGACATGACCCGAAGCACGTGACAGCACTCGCTTCCTCAGCGAGATTCTTGCGTCTACTCTTATTCCTAATACAAAGTAATATGACACGACCAGGATACATAGTGGGTGATTTCCCGTAGATAAGTCCACCTGATGAAACGCCCATGGAAAATTTCCTCTTTAAACCCACTCAGCGTCAACTGTTTGTTACAAGTTTAGTTTTGTGGAGCATTGACCATTTATAAAAAGGAACAAGATTTTGACGAAACATAAATTATAAAATATAAAAACACAGTTTTAAGTAAAAATGACAAAGTCAACAAAAGCATGACTTTCCGTTTACACGCCACCGTTTTCCGAATAAACGCCCGAACGTTTATTTGGTGTTACTAAGACACTTGAATACACGCCCATGAGCTTATCTACAGAAAATCCCGGTAGCTCTTTATGGTGTAAATCGCGTTTTGAATGCAAGAGGTTCGGCGACCGACGCCTGCTTCCCAATTTGGCTTTTGCATAATTGTTTCCAAATTCTCTTCTAATCCACGATACAACACAACGTCAAGGTACACGTCATAGGTACGCGTCATAGGTACGCGTCATAGGTACGCGTCATAGGTAAGCGTCATAGGTACGCGTCATAGGTACGCGTCATAGGTACGTGCCGTAGGTACGCGTCATAGGTACGCGTCATAGGTACGCGTCATAGGTACGCGTCATAGGTACGCGTCATAGGTACGCGTCATAGGTACATGTCATAGAGTAGTCGGTAAACCAATCCTTAAACGGGGTTGCCAGAAGTTCGTACACAGAAACCGCAGAATTTCAAGTGTCATAGATATCAAACTCGATCTATACACGTCGAAATTACGATCGCATGAAAACATTAATCTGCAGAAACAATACGTCAAATATAACTGAACTAAAATCAACCCTTCAAAAGAATATATTCACTCGAAGATTCACCATTTTACAAGTTGCTTGTTACTCAATCATTCGCATTTTTTACTTAGCGATGAACTAAGGCATTCACTTGGCTCATTGGGTAGCATTCGGGTCACTACTAATTATAACATGACGTCATTAAGTCACAAACTGTGAATANGAATGCAAGAGGTTCGGCGACCGACGCCTGCTTCCCAATTTGGCTTTTGCATAATTGTTTCCAAATTCTCTTCTAATCCACGATACAACACAACGTCAAGGTACACGTCATAGGTACGCGTCATAGGTACGCGTCATAGGTACGCGTCATAGGTAAGCGTCATAGGTACGCGTCATAGGTACGCGTCATAGGTACGTGCCGTAGGTACGCGTCATAGGTACGCGTCATAGGTACGCGTCATAGGTACGCGTCATAGGTACGCGTCATAGGTACGCGTCATAGGTACATGTCATAGAGTAGTCGGTAAACCAATCCTTAAACGGGGTTGCCAGAAGTTCGTACACAGAAACCGCAGAATTTCAAGTGTCATAGATATCAAACTCGATATATACACGTCGAAATTACGATCGCATGAAAACATTAATCTGCAGAAACAATACGTCAAATATAACTGAACTAAAATCAACCCTTCAAAAGAATATATTCACTCGAAGATTCACCATTTTACAAGTTGCTTGTTACTCAATCATTCGCATTTTTTTCTTAGCGATGAACTAAGGCATTCACTTGGCTCATTGGGTAGCATTCGGGTCACTACTAATTATAACATGACGTCATTAAGTCACAAACTGTGAATATAAGATAGCAGACGATTTGATTCGTCGTTGCTACAGAAAGCGAAATATAACCGGTTAACATTTTCATAGTTCAGTGAATACTTCAAGGAGTTCGATTTGCTTAGTACTCACACACTCAGCCACCATTTTCCCCCGTACTTGTAATTTCATTTGATTTATATCCATTTCACAGAATCAGGACAAAATCGATAAGCCTTCAATTCTGTTTGCGCTGAGTGTTTGCTAGACACGGGGACGCAGCTCAAGTTATGGAGTGCTCTCTCTACATGCTAAATGTACTGGGATAGATACGTGGATTCTCCAATTTGGTTTTACAAGTTTTCTCTAGCTCATGTTGCCAATTCTTTCATAAAATAAGCAGCTTAACATGGTGAAATTCCTCTAGTCAACAGTTTGAATTAGCTCAAATAGTGCAGCGCTCCTTTAGCATGCAAAAGCTACCAGGAAGCGTTCCGTAGACGCCACATAGAAATTCCATAGCGATTAGTCGGTAAACCAACCTTTAAACAATTGAAATGAGTATTGTCTACAGTGTGATGTGTTGTAAGTCTCGTAATTCATGGCTACATCTCGCAAAGACATGTGTGATCTCGCAATTCTTGCTAGAAAATTGCTCAATGGAACGCAACTCGCGATCGGTACCCAGATTTTCCAATTCTACTTTTGCAAAATATTGTAACTTTTGGTATAACGTCGATTGTACGATAAGCGCTTTGACATGGCCATGATACACCCTGGGTAATTTGCAATAATGGTAGAGCGCTTACTTTGCATTCAGGAGGTACCGGGATCGATACCCGGATTGTCCAGATTGGTTTAGCATGGTTTTCTCGACATTGTGTTATAAATTCCATAGTAGGATATGACTTCTTAAAACACAGCATTTCTGTCGGAAGGAATGTGTGTATGTGACTGACGTGCAAGTTAGCTCTACTTAATAATAATCTTGAAGTACCTCGAGGTATTGCCCGACTTTAAGCATGGCATAATTACCAAGGTGAATAGACGACAAATAAAACGCGTGGAGGTAGAAAAGTCAACACTCGATGGTTCTTAAGAATGGTTTTAAAGAACAATGCGAGATTCAGGTTACTTACCTGTGCCACAAGTCTTGCTACATTCGCTCCATCTACTAAACTCCCATTTATATCTTTTCTTAGGATCAAGTGTTAACAATTCTTCGTCGACGGGAACCACATACTCGTAGCGCATTGAGAAAGCGACGTCGTTGTAGAGTGAATAGGCCTACCGAAGCAAACCCATACAGATTTAAAACCAACTTTGAAAATCGTTCATAAGATCATAAATTTCCGGTAAACCCTTCAGATGAGGCCCGTATCTCACACGGGTTAAGGATACGAACGTTATTTTAAAAAGTTTAGAATTAACTAAATGTCAAGAGGTAACTCGCAGCCGGCTGCAGAAACTAAAAGAATTAAGTCATATAAAGAAATACAAGATCTATAGACACAGTACCATAACTCTTACATTTTTGGGATTCAAATAATAAAAGAAAAGAAAGTGTGTTCTTGTCAGCGTGCCCGTGTGTCTGTGCAGAGAGCAATTGTCCTATAAGCGCATTTCGTACTAAATTTCAGACGGTATTTGAACCCATCTTCAAAGTGTTCTACTGTGATGCCTTTGTACATATCTTAGGCATTTTGCCGTCTTTCACGTTCTCGATTTTCACACATCCATGTAAGAAAATTTTCTAATGTAGCCAATTTCTCCAATATTTCTCAGAGATTTCGACCTAACTTTCAAAAATTTATGTGTACAATGTGTCATAGCGCATATTGCCAGCATTTTGCGATTCGGCCGTATTTTCCTGAATTTTGACTCCTATAGAAGCATCGGCGGGGCATATATTACAGTGAGTCAGTGTCTGCCTTTTACTTTTTACAATATGGGTATAAGTGGGGTGTTAGAACACTTGGCCGACCTCTGCTGAAAGGTCGTTCTTTCTGACAAATTACCCTGTTGCCGCATCAAGGCTGCTCTCACACCTCGGTGTCACACGCCCCCTGGTTGCAGTGTCACTAATTGCCATCAAAGCCACACTCTTCGCCTCCCCTTTGATCAGCACCAATTTTTACTAGACAGTCGATTTATGTGCAGCTCACGTGTATTACTATTAATCACCAAAGTATACTTACCTCTATATCAATATCTCCCATCAACGGCCCCTCCGTTGTCAGGCGCTCGTCACCGTTATAGATATATTTGAATTTGGACCCTCTTGCAATAAATTCTATTTCTGGCGCGTGATGCTTCACAGGGTCTACGTAATACTTATCAACTTCGTTGTCTTTGACACCTATAGCATAAGGAGACGTATTTTAAACTTTCGAACTCTAAATTATTAATAATATCCCCAGTGAAAGAAGTCGATTTGGTTTTCATGGTTCAAAAATCAAAGCTAAATGTATAGCTTACTTACTGAGGTAAAATGGCGAGTACGGTTTCTTTATGTTGATATGTCGTGTTCCTTTAGCAAGTTTGAGCACTTTGTGATACCCTAAAATTAACAAAAATGCGCAGAAGATAGTACACAGCATTGCAAATAAAAGCAATAGTCTTGTACGACCATTTTTACCAAAGGTCGTGCCACTAATCACATCTTAAATTTTTATGGGCACACAATTGATCTGAAGTAGTTGATGAAGAGAAAACCAAAATGCGGAATGAGGTAGAATTTACATCAGTTGCGAAGTTTCGTTTTAGTAAGGAAACCTAACGTCGCATTCTCAATCTCGTCTCAGCTACCACCTTCGATAAAACGGTTCCCGTTGGAATGCAAAATGCATCCGAAGTACGTGAAGAGTTGCCTCACAACTTACCTAAATGTTATTAATCTGGCGTAAAATAGTAATAGGGAATTTGTTGAGGCTGTATAGAACAAAGAAACTAAAGATAAACAAAGAAACCTTCATTCAATACTTTTGTAAAAACAGGGCTTGTTCCGCAATGCACGACACTTGCAAAATATTTGCGGGCAAATCGTTTTTTCTTAATAAACAGAAATAAAGAGTTTAGTCTCATAATTTAACATTTCAGGCCTTTCATAACTGTGATCTTCCATGGTCTTCGCTGATTTCGCTAAGCTCCCAAAACTCGCTCTACGGAACTCACCCCAGTTTTGCACCACACAACTTACCGTATTTGAGCTTACGGTTGTAGACACCGTCTACTTTCTTACATTTGTTGTTGCGACCTTCACATTCTCCACACATATCTACTTGCTTGGTCGAGTTAAGTCTTCTATCACAGCCATATTTCTAGAAGGCATTGCAATATTTCCTCAGAACTGAAAGGTGCTTTAGAAATAGATGATACTGATGTTTACTTCTAGATAAAAATGTGATCAAATGAAACGAAATATGAAAATGAAATATAAAAAGAGGTCGACATGAACTTCCACCGTTGTGTTATCACATATTTTTGTCTGGATTTACAGAGCTACTGCTAAGTCACACGATGTACCACTCAAGAGACCAATCTATTCTTGTCAGGAGTAGACTGACACTGGTCTTAGTTTAGTAAGTTTTATTTTATTGTCCTGCCTGTGTACGAACAGACAGTTTTTGATTGACATGTTCCACGACGTCAGGACAGTGGTGATGTATTTTGGTTACAATAGAATAGCAATGAAACCTCTAGAAGTTCCAGTATGTTAGTGATTAATATAACCTAGAACATTCTAGAGCCTAGTATAAGTTTGGAGAATGATTGGGTAGATTCTAAAAAGTTCTAAAATGTCCTTGAATTGGTGAAAACTTCCAGAACATTGTAAGAGACTACAAATACCCCGGCATGGGTTAGTGGCAGTTAGTTAGAGTTGAAAGTAGGTTAAACCCATTTGAAATTGAGTCGAGTTAAAAGGGCACTGTAGTAAAAATGATGCAGCAGTTAACCGATTCTAACATACAAATGAATCTCACATTTTTCCGAGTTGCGCGCTCAGTAAACAAAAGCTCATTCATAGTTATTGTTATTGTCAAAAGACTGAAATCCAGACATCGATCACTGATTGGCTGACATGTCAGTGACGTGGCTGGTGGGGCCTCGACTGTTTATCACATATTGCTGTGTCATATTGTGAAGAGTTTACATCGTATTTTATCATTGTATCAGCCGTTCTTATTTTTACTGTTTGCCACAGTGCTGTAAAAGTTTCGCCATGCCTTTTTGTATGGCTCCTGGTTGTTCGAACTCTTCGAAAAAGGTGTCTTCTAAGGGGAAGGTCATCGCATACCGTCGGTTGCTCTAGTCTTGGCTCAAAGTTGTATGCTAAATATACAGGTTTGTGCCGATCTGGACAAAAATGAACAAATAAAATCTGACTCAAAATTAGTGTCACAAAAGTACTCTCTTCCTTGAGTAAACTATAACGTATTTACCGGTGTTGGAAAAGTTGGCGTTCTGTCGTTATTTGGCTGCTGCTGAAATTGTGATGCGTTCTCCTGAGTCGGCTTTTAGCGATTACGTCACCTGACCTTGACTTGTTTCTTTTCTCCCTGATTCTTTTATCAGCTGTGAAGAAATTTCACGGGGAAGAAATTTCACGCGACACCGGCACAATGTTGCGTACATGTCACAACAAATTATCGGAACTTGTTTCATTTCGTTACAAGTTTTTAGTACGATCAAACCGAATTTCAGAACAAACCTTGCTGCTGCTAAGCTGTCATCATATCCCGAAAGACGTCGCAAAATTTTAGGAAATTGCGCGGGCGCCGTGTCACGAGCGTGCTGTTTTTGAAACGGAAGACACACTTTTCATTGTTACAAAATGACGTTTATTTGATTGTTTTCCATTTAAACGGCTGCAACGAAAAAGGTAAGTGTCGGTTGACTACCTGATTTTACATGCACCCTCGCGGGTCCTTTAGCTCTGCATGTTAATTTAAGTTTTGCGACGAGGTAACGAGCATAAGTTAAATATATCAACGGCTGTGTGAAATTTCGGGATCTAACGGAGGTCAACACAATTGGTACGATAGTCTTCATGCAGTTATAGTCAGTAACTAACCAACCCTTCAAGTTTACAAAGCTGAGTATTGGCTGGCAGCTAGCTGGTTGGCTAGAGTCCACACTGCCAACAGTCACACCAATGTAAATTGTTACGGACTGGTTGCACCGGCAAATTTTCGTCTGACGATCTCGACGACTGGGTATCACTTTGTGTTTCCTCGGCTCAAAGAGGTATCCGTGGTGACCCGACATTTCACACTAAAATTTTTTTATTCCGGCAATTTGAAGAACGCTACTTGACTGCACGTTAAAATAGGACACCGAATTTACCCCACCAAATACGTCACAAGAAGCAGCGCTCCAAGCGGATGGTTTTTAGCTTTGTTAGAGAATATAAGTTTGCTGTTGAATTATTTGTGAAATTAATCAACAACTCAAAGAAAACTGTGCAAAATTTATTCAAAATAAAATACAGTTCCCTTTTAAAGTTGAAGATACAGTTACAGCATAAATTATAGACAACAGATTTGCAACTCCGACATTTTCTTCCGTACTATCAAGAGGCGGCGCCACTCTCCTAAATTATCTGGTTCATTTAACGGTTGGTGTATTGTGACGGGAAATCTTCGCATCTATTTTAATGTCCATTACAACGAAAACAAAGTAATATTTTCGGCATTGACACGCTGTTCAAAATCTTAAGGTAGTAGAACTATTGGTATCGTGAGTACTTTTAGCAATGCTACCATCACCCGAGCACACAACAGCCGACCAAAATTAGCAGACGACGTACTTGCCGGAAATAATACCACATAAATTGGCCAGGTGTCGCTAGTGAATAACGACATAACGTTGTACGGAAGAGCACAGATTTCGTACATTGAAAATATACGGAGTTGGTAGTCTATGTACTATAGTCTATGGTTACAGAGTCAACAGTTACAGCGTTAGTCAATAGGGTGCCAGCCATAGACACAGCAGGTTATTGAATCAACGAGTGTAACAGTTGCTGAAAGTGTCTCAGAAATTCATCACAAGCCAAGGCTTCGCAGCACTGGCTGGAGCATAGAACAGACATTACGTCTGACATTTTGTCTGAGTAGACATGTGAGTGTACGGTCGAAATTAAAAGTGATTAACTCGAGCCAGTCTTCAGTTTATCGTGGCACCGGTCGGTAACAACCTGTGCCCACCCATACACGGAGAAAGTTCAGTTTCCTTCATTTTGGCGGGAGTGGTGTTTAGAAATTTATTTATGGGAAAAATAAAGAAACCGAATTTGGTTATTCCCGCCTTGGAGTGGTAAACGTAGTCTTTCTAATGATTAAAGAAATGTCTCCAAATCACCCATACAGACCTTGTTAACTGTCGGTATTGTCGTATTCTGGCTATACTCTACAGTGCTTTTCGTATTTTCCCTCGAACTTACAGATTATTTGCGGGCATTGCTGACTACTAATTGTAGTTCAGTCTCATTTCTCGCTGGCACTGACGAACACATATCTAGTGTCCAACATGATAATCGAGTAATGGTGCAGAAAACTTAAATCGTATTTAAGATGTCGCAAAATTAGTGCAAACCACTATTTTTAAAGGAAATTGTTGGAATGGCCTGAAAACGGCATGCTTTGCTTTTTTGTTTTTTGGTTGCGCCAATAGGAAAGAAGCTCGGCCACCTGGCATCCCTTAATTTCACTTATCTTTTCAATGGATCAGATTTTCATCATGACTATTTATTTTTCGTATATGTAAAAATAACGTTCTTTACGAACTGTCGGCGCATTCTCAACACTATCTTAGTATTGCTTGAAAGACAGCACAGCGTTTATCCTGCCCACTGTTTACATTCAAACTTTGGCGAAACCAAATTTAAAACTACATAAATTTTGCAGACTTTTCTTTTCGCACACGGGTTAGAGCAAGTTGTTTTTTATCACATCATTTTGTATTTTATTTGGAAAACAGTGACTTTATTTAGCTAATGTCACAGACCGTCCTTCTATATTCATCCTAGCATTCTAATGCAATCTCAAACATACCTGACATTTTCCTTTCACACATATGCTGTAACGGTCGTCATACGAACATGGTGTTCCGTCAATGACGTAATCCTCGCTGACAAACATGTCGCCCGAGTTTTCTTCTACACACGTGAGCTTACACATATCATCCGCTGAAGTAAGAAATTTGGACAAGGCTGAATTTCACGAGGTCGATTCAGACATTTTTAATACTACTACCAGCACCACCAATGTCACCACATTTTTAATACTACTACCAGCACCACCAATGTCACCACATTTTTAATACTACTACCAGCACCACCAATGTCACCACATTTAATACTACTACCAGCACCACCAATGTCACCACATTTTTAATACTACTACCAACACCACCAATGTCACCACATTTTTAATACTACTACCAGCACCACCAATGTGTCACCACATTAACTATAGTCCTCATTCTACCATCCCCAATTTTCCTATCTCCGACTTCATCGTTGTCGTCGTCATCATGATCAGTAAAACTGCTGGCGATAGGTATAACAATGCTAAGAGACTTTACTCAACGTTACAAATAGCATACTCCATTGATCCAAGACATAAGTCATGCCTCGCTTATGAAGCGAAAACGGTGACTTCTCTCCCATAATTTTCAACATTCCATCCTCACCGACCAATCATTTCAGAGTCTGTCATTTTGCTGGGCTACTCAAGCAAGTTCTTGAGCATACTTGCGAAACACTCGCCTTTCATTCGGGGGATTTTGCGTGGTTTTGGTTTTTGACGAAATGTTTGGGTCTACTGTACGCACACCTGGCGTGCGTTCAGTAGACGCTAGGACCTACGCTAGGACCTAGCTAAAATCTAGTCAAAGTCACGTGTTCTCATTTCAAATGCACGGCAATATCTCACGTAATCTCGCGAATTCTTGCTTTTTAGCGAGGTCCTAGCGTTGCTGAACGGGAGGCTGATCTCTTCAACACGTTACTGGGATGCCCAAATTTCCGTAAAAGACAAGAAACAACATCATCCTATCGAAACAGTTATAATGACAGGCAAACATTCCGACCTCCCATTGTAATTTGCTCAGACCAAAACCTTTAATTCATGGACGGCGCACCATAGGGGGCTATAGACCCCCACTTCTTTCAGTGCTGCGCCACCCATGTTAATTGCTATAACAAAAAAAAAATCCGGGGGGCATGACGTCAACACAGAGTCAGCTGAATTAGATGTCTGACTCCAACTAGTGCATTTCCAGTTTAGGCAAGCGGCAACTAAATTTGTAGTTTTCCCAATCGTCTATATAACTTGGATAACATCGGACACGTGTGAGCTCTACGGAACGTATTACCTTTTTATAAGATCTAGTTACATTAGTTACAGTTGTTTATGAAACCTGTTCCTTTATTATTTAATGAATGTTATTGTTGCCACATCACATATCAGCAATGACGTTTACAAATTACCCGATTAATTAAGAATTATGCATGTATTCTCACACACTTTATAATTTGCTAAACGGAGATCACATCGGCTATAAATCCGCGTTCCGCCGAGAAGCGAACTTTTGATTTATACCTCTTCTACTATAAAATTGGCCTCACCTTTAGCATAACTCAGATGAGACGTGATTTTGGTCTTGTGAAGAACTGACAGTTCGCTATTGCACGCGACCATGCTCTGCGCAAAAAAATGTCACGCCGTGACAAGTCAGCTTGTAGAGTCCGGTCTCAAGCAACGACAAACTACCACTACTAAATCTTTCTAAGCCTTGAAATCATCTCTAATTTGACTATGGAACAATTTGAGACGCATTCCACAACTGCAAGTGATCTAAATGAAAAGCTGGTCTTTGTGCTTTCTCCGATTTAAATTATTTATCCGAATACATGTATGACGTTTTAGAAGAAACTTCTGACTTATGACTCCAGTGACTTTTCATGAAACACGCCGCACAAGCAAATTAGAATGCAGATGAAACTAGTAATTTTAACAGTTGGAATATTTACACCGACAAGTGCAGTTGAAGTTGCGCGGCCAAAACCACTTACGCCTTTTGTGCGGTGCCGGTCGCCAAGACTGCTTTCCCAAGTTGTACGACCTGCACTGCTCCTCACGGAAATCAGCTTCTCCTTCAGGACATGCCTATAATAGTTACGACAAAACAAACGTGAGGTCTAAGAAAGAGAAGTGTTGTCAATCTGCGATACTCTATAAAAGTTACGTATTTTTACAGGTTTTGTATTCCAACAACACAAATATATTGTTCCAGTTACGTTAGTTCATAGTACAGCCAGGCTGGTTACTTCATGCGACAGTTACCTGTAAATTACATGTTGAGTGTTGCCACTCTTTCCCGTCACATTCCTTTCCGTAGTTTGCAGGCCTAAAATGCAGTTGACAAATTTAATAACTTGATAAGCTAGTCATCCACAAGACTCCGGTGTACCAGGAGAGAGTGTCTACTGAACCCAGTGTCACACCCTTATGTATTTGAATGTCAACAGTGAATTGTCAGATGCTAGAAACCAATTACGTGGAGGCTGGACACTGAGATCAGCGGAACATTGAGGCCCTTTACATTGGATGTATAAACATTGGCGGCGCAGCTCTGAAATACGTGGTGCACCGCCCAAAGAAAAACTCTATTTTACAGGATTTCACAGTCCACACACTTGCCTTGGAAGAGAATTTTTAGCACTCTCCACAAACACCACAGACAGGAAGAAATCTTACCACGCACAAAAAACTCAATGACCCACAATGACGCACAATTTAGTGCAGAAACCGTGTTGTGCGTGGTAAATGTGCTACCTCAGTAAGGGTTCTGCGGCCCTTGGTAAGGTTTCGATTACCACCCCATTAATACAGAGTGCACATATTCAACATGCTGGTTTCAATGTAAATGGCGATAGAAAGTATGTGCCAATGCACTCACGCAGGGTTGTTGCATCGTCGCGTGCGGTACTTGACTCCGGCGTCACAAGACCGCGAGCAGTCACCCCATTCTGTCCAACGTGACCAAGCGCCATTTACCGCTGGAAGATGCTTCTTTGTTGACGACATAATTTTAGAAGAGTCTTTGGGTACACATTTGCCCTCCGTACACCACTATAACAAACACAAGGCACATCATTTGAAAAATAAACTTAAACATTTTGAATGAAAACAAATTGTTAAAAAGATAGACCGCGATGTATAACGATAAATAAACACAAAATATTCCGGATTTTATGTTTTTTGCCTATTATCGCTAACGGCGTTTCACATTCTGTCAAAAATGAGCGCATCGACAATCAAACTTTAATAAAAGCTTATTTTTTATTGTACAATCTTATATACCGGTATGTGGTATTGGCAATTGCTGCAACTGCAAACGAAAACGAAGTGACTATTTCTTCCATGCAATTCGGTTGCTTAGAATGACGTCATTTTGATCTTTTGGACCCACTCAAATAAATTAAAATGTCAAAATTAAAAGAAATAAGAATAATCAGTCCACATTTACTTAGCGCTGTAAATTACTAAGCACTACGAAAATTGTTACCTGGTAATGGACCATGTTAATCTTAATCCTTTTCAACTCTCAGGAGCATAAAATGGGTGCAATCGTTGTCGGAGCACACCGACTAACGGAAATACATAACTTTGCAAAAATTCAACTGCTAAATTGCCCCAACGATTATTTGAATCGGAAAAATCCTCCAAGATCTGCAAAAGTTTGGAAACGCGACGTGACTGAGCATGTCGAAACGTAGGCAATGACCATCGCCTCTGTTGGCCCGAACCAGAGGCGATGCAGAGGCTATAGGCGCTCTGTACGCCGGAAGCTTTTCGGCGAATTATGCCTCGCACCGACTAAACATCAAAGTCACGTTGTTATAAATACCTTTTGCGCATAGAGGAACACCTTAGGAGGTTGTCGATGTGTTTAATTCCTTCCAACTCGAACAAATACTCCCGTTATGAAACTTTTTCTTCGAGCAGTCCCTATTTCAGTTCCCAAAATCGTGAAATCAACATTTTCATTTTTTTAACCAGGCCGAAGGTCAGAAGTTGCGGACCTACCGGCGAACTTTGAAAGTTGAAGTTCCCGCCCTTCGCGTACGTGCTGCCGGGAACCAGCCGTGCATTTGTCGTGTTGTTAAACATTAAAATGTCAAATATGTGCACAAAGACTATTAAATGTCATATCAACAGCATTTATTTTTATCAAATACAAACAATAATTCATTGAAATACAATCAGTTTCAAGTAACGCCAATTAAAGACAAGTATAAGTGGTGGCATTTTGGAAACGAACATTTGACTGACAAGACCGCAATGGGTCACCTTTGGCCTATTTAAAGATTGAGGTCACGAAGTCACATCACCTAGCGAGCGCGGTAAAAATTGGAGCGTGCGCAGTATAAAAATGGTGAGTTCACGATTTTGGGAACTGAAATAGGGACTGCTCGAAGAAAAAGTTTGATAATGGGAGTATTTGTTCGAATTGGAAGGAATTAAACACATCGACAACCTCCTCAGGTGTTCCTCTATGCGCAAAAGGTATTTATAACAACGTGACTTTGATGTTTAGTCGGTGCGAGGCATAATTCGCCGAAAAGCTTCCGGCGTACAGAGCGCCTATAGGAGCTGCATCGCCTCTGGTTCGGGCCAACAGAGGCGATGGTCACTGCCTAGTCTAAACCTATTTATGGGTCCAAATCGCGTCATTATAGTGGCAGATTCGTCATCACAAAACATCCCTGTTCGAACTGATGACCAGTCATAGATTAAATAACGCCAATTTGACGCATAATCTGGGTAGAATTCAGTAACTGTCTCTCGGCGAGAAAAAATGTAGCCAAAATCACGTGCTCTCATTTAAAATACACGGCAATATCTCACGTAATCTCGAGAAGGTTTGCTTTTCTAGCGAGGTCCTAGTGCTACCCTGGCACCTGCTCTGTAACGCAACAAACTCTCGAGGGAAAATATTTATCACGGAACACAACCTTACTAGCCAACAGAAGCAAATGGCCGCCACAGAAAGTGATTGTCGGGAGGCAATATTGTGTTACAGGATGAAGAGGTCGATAAACTCATTATTTGCTCCACAATCTCTCTCCACAACTGTCTGTTGTCACGACCATGCTTTGAAATGGTATTCAAATACTGCATGTAGATGGAAAGCGAATTATATTTCGCGCGTTACTCACCCGATTCCTTGCGCAGGCTGTGCCTGGTAATGGCGGTCCTTTCTTGGTCTTGCACAGCGACGGATTTCTGATATTTCCGCACCACAACTGCTTACATGGATTTTGTCGGCGATACTGTTTAAGTTCAATGAAAATTAGTGAGACTGTCACCATTAGACTCATACTCCTAAACTGCATAATTACACAGAATGGTAATTACGATAAAGATAAAAATATCATGATGAAAATGGGACCAACATTAAAGAGTCTGTACACCGACGTTCCTTCATGGCATTTTACTTTTGATTTGGACCAGTTACCACCATAAAACTGATTTCAACTTGAAGTGATATTTGGGTTTGAATAAACTAACAACTCCTCATTGCTTGAGACCATGCTCGCCGTGACTGGTCGACTTGTAGAGCCTGGTCTAATTTGCATACGAAACAACTTGAGACCCATTCCATAACGGTAAATGGTGTAAATGAAAAGTTATTTTTTGTGACGCAGTTAGTAACATTTCGTACTTTAGATATTTTCGGACTGGCTTCACTGTGACTGAGAACTATGATGACAATAACAAAAGGGTGCAACTAAAATCAAATTCCAACGTTGTTTACTTACCACCCAGCACAGCTCGTACCCCTCACCAAACTCTTGTCTACATTGCTCGCTCAGGCTCCATGTGACTCCATAAGGCTCAAGAATTTCCGTGAAAGACTTCTCGTGGGGGTTGTCTCGTAGACACTTATAGGAACTGGAAATGAAGTTTTCTTCACACAAGGTCGGTTTTGAATGACGGAATAAAACGGCTACTAAAGTATAACAAAAACAAGTTAATTTTTATCCATAAATGTAGAAATGCCACTCACGGAAATATGCTCACTCCAAGCTGATAAGCCAAACGTATACTAAAACATTAACATTACAGTGTTCGCCATGTTTGATCGACGTAGAAAGCGCAAATGATAATGCATGACGACACAATGACATCGAATCTAACCTATGACTTTGATGAAGGTCATGAGTTTATATTATTTTCAAGACGAAGCAAGCATTCACGACACAGTAGAATTTGCATAATGCCTTACGTGGCTTTGGAATGGGAACTTGAGGCTCTGATGTACCTCTAACACGGTTTCTAAAGCGGAAGTTCCATAGATTGCGAACTGCCACCGACTTGAAATTACATTCAAAAGTATGGATCTAAGCATGCATCGCAGAATGTTGACTGTATTACGCAATGTTATGATGTCAAACAGGGCATAAGTGGAAAGGCAAAAGCGGGCCTGACTGGTTCATGGGAACCTCGTGGTGGGCCACTTCTACATCTAATGTGGATCCAGGTTTTTATGAAAGAGGAGGTCAAATTAAAACAATATGATTTTTAAAGAGAATTCTACATCACAAACAGTGAGTAGAGAACAAGATAATGAAATTTAGTGTCCTGATCTCTGGGCACAGCTACAAATGACGAAAAAAATAGAAATCGTCTAGTTTCTCGTTGTTTCTGTTTGCTGTTTTGGCTAAAAGGGGGGATTCGAACACCCCTGGATCCGCTTATGTATATTGTGCTAATGGACAAATATAAACTGATCCCTATTTGACCATTGATAGACCCCTGGTGAGCCCCAGTCACAATCGCAGAGTGGCGTCGAAAAAGAGAAAAACATACCATAGATCAGTTCTTACTAAAACGACGTCAATGCTAGAACGAGAGGCTACAATTGGTTGCACACAAGCGCTGGCTTTAAAACGGGAACCGTTTAACGGCGCTCAGCTCGGTCTCGTCAACTCAACTTACTCTATGTAGTGAGTAAGGATTTTCTTGCTGCACTCCGTCCAATAGAACCCGTCGTAGTTGGACTGCACCAGAGCCGCCATGATGTTCCCCTCGTTCACCTTACGTATACAGCTGTTACGAGTACCATCATGTTCCATTCCTAGCCTGCAATGTGAGAAACATAAAAAGGATGGCATTTTGATCTGTTGCGAAATCAATCACCCGATTCCATCAATGACTTTGTTTCATTTGTTTTACAAGTTTGATCATTCTTTCATTCTCCTTTTTGATGTGGAGCTGTGTGCGACATTTAGCCATCGTTGTTGGTAAATGTTAGATTATCCAATGACAAACGCATGTGCAGTTTTATCAGTTCTGATGACGTCACTTTCTCACTTTTAGGGAAAAGGGAAAATTCAAGTAAAAGTTTATTGACGTTCGATTTAATCTCGAAATTGTCAGCAGGAGTATCTGCACTTCAATTAAGCAGTGATTATTTTAAAATGTTTATTACAATATAATTGGCAATAAATGATGTAAAATTAAGCCCAGAGAGCGCCAAAAAGAGCTTTCCTGTACGTTCGAAGAGAAAATTGAGCAAGCCACACATGCACGTCGATTACTTCATAAGTTGAGACGCTTCGTTATTCCGGAAAATATCCGATATAATCCTACAGTGAATTTGTTAAGTTGTAGGCAATTTATGTATTCTACAAAGATGGGCCATGGTCATATCGCTGACGATTATATTATATTGATTTCATTTCGTATTATATACTTACGACTATGTTAAAATGGGCCTATCAGTGGTCAGGGTGGCCGAGTGGTCTAAGGCGCTGCGTTCAGGTCGCAGTCTGGTTCTCTAGGCGTGGGTTCGAATCCCACCCCTGACATTCCTTTTTATTTGTCTTATCTACCTGTTATAAAATTCGTTCCTTTGTTAGACAAGAAGACCGCCGAATGAAAAAAAAGAAAGAAAAAACAATGCAAGGGTCTAATGTCATTTGTTGTGCACAGCCTTTGCAGCAGATGTGCACAGGCTGGTTGGGCCCACTGCACTAAACACCTGGGCTAAAACTATTAGAGCACGAACATGCGCTTAGTGAAGAGAGTTTTCTAGTCAACCTGTCTCCTACAAGAGAACTGACAGACGTTTCTAGTTTTTGTTGCCATGCACTATGTGTTGTAGGCATGTAACAGTGCCATCCAGTAGCTTGCTCCTTAGCTTATAAAAGGCTGGGCAAGACTCTACCAGATGTTTAGGGGTTTCAACGTCAGTACCACACTCGGGACACACTGGGCTATCCATATGCACAGATAACGTCAAAATTTGAATGACACGTGTCTTATGTCCAATATATCAAGACTCAGAGGGTTTTTGAATCTTTTGGTTTGATCACGTTGGGAAAATTCTCCTTGTTTTCTCTGCAAGAGTTATGCGATGCCCTCTGGGCTGCTGACTGGGTATGTACCCTGTTGTGTATACTCATCTGCAGCATCCGTAGGATATCGGGACAGCAGATTCAGGTACACAATGCAGAACGCTGGCTCATGTATTAGCGAGTCTGTCTGCATTTTTAATGCCGTCAATTCCCACATGGGCCCTGACCCAGTGTATATTGACGGTTCTAATTTCAACTGCAAGATTGTTAAGCTCATTAATGCAAGCATTAACACAACGAGTACTGTCTTTGGTTTCTTTAGGGCTTTTATTGTTGCATGGTTATCTGAAAAGGTGATAGCTCGGTGTTATATTGTCGTGCAGTTGAGCAGTTCTATTAATTGCAGTGACCTCAGCCCGGAATATCGTGGCAAGATTGCCTAGCGATACCCAGCTTTCTGCGTATGCAATTAGAAGGCTTGGAAAATAGACTACAGCACCTGCCTGACCATTTTCCACTTTAGAGCCATCCATATCAACAACCACCAATCTTGTGTTCTGCGGTAGGCCAGCCATCACCAATTTCCGTGAAGAAATTGTTTGAATGATTTAAAGCTGTGATCTGGACATCACTAGATATGTTCCGTAGTTGCCGTGTTTTGGCCATTAGCTTATTGCTCGAATATATTATAGTTTACTCATATGAGTTTCTAGTCCAAGTTTGTACTTGATGATCCTTCTATTCGTGCTACAAACTCGAATAAAAACTCGAAATTTCGAGTTCAAACTCCAACTTTTAGCCTTAATGTTGGGTTTATCAACCGTAAACTAGGACTAAAAAAATATCCACGTATGTCATTATGTACTCGAGCATAGAATAATAGACACTTATCTTGAGTTCCCACAAAAGTAGAGTGGAAAATGCAAAACATAATTTCGAATTCCATTTCCAGCAAAAAGATTAGAACCCGGACCCAGGGATATGAGTTTTCACCCACTGTTCATTATATCTGAGACGAAGCGCTTATAGTTATATGTACAGTGGTGGTAGACCTATTAGCATTTCTAGGGCTGCAGAAGGCGTTCCTGGAAAAGCAGAGGCAATGCACAAACGAGCTAGACGTTGCAGCTGATTAAGGTTGTTGATAACTGTACTGTTTTGACGCTGTCACCCATACTGACGCAGCATAAGACATTGTAGGTCGGACAACAGCAGTGTAAATCCAGAACATATTCTTGGGAGAGATTCCCCAACTTTTACTCACCGCACGACTGCATCTCACCAGCGCAGTTTTGGCTTTCGAGATTTTTTCTGTGATATGCGCGGAAAGGAAAGACGGTGTTGTAAAATGACACCGCCGAATGAGCTCAGACACTAAATTTAAGTTACTTGGTAACGAATCGCAAACCAAAAAGTTATCGTTCTTGCTCAACACTGAAGGAAAATGTTATCAGATTAATAACAGGAGCCCGACCTGTTTCCAGAGAGACCACGAAACAGATGCCATATGTCAAAATAAAACATAAGCATACTAACGTAAAGTCAATTCAAAACTCCTAAAATTTGCGATCTCGTAAGCAAGGTATCATTGTCTCTGTAATAGCAATAGTTAGGGCATTTCTTCTCTTGTTTTCGTCTCATTAGAACTCGATAAAAAGACAAAATAAATAAAATACGTAAAATACCGTAAATTGTATTTGAGTATATAGCAATCAGTGTTTGAAATATTCATAAATAATAGTTATGTGCCATTCACTGTGGCGGCCATTTGCTGGCACATAACCAAATCAAAGTTGAGCTACGCTAAATTCGTGTAGTTTTTAAAAATGATGTCGGGACTGAAAGCGCATCATTTTTTATTATGTTCAGACTTCATTAGTTTTCCATTACATGTTCCAGTTTCAGTATAAAATTACACTTGGCCGGTGCATCTTTCAGGTTCTCTGGGTAGTGGCAAATTCAGTTTGCTCGTCTCCACGACGCCATTTTGGCCATTACTGGGAGAGCCTTCCGTGAGGAGGCAGCGCACCATAGTGGGCTGGGGGAGGGCATAACTCCCACTTTTTCATTGCTGCGTCACCCATGGTCTATAGGGGGCTGGGGGGGGCTATAGGCCTTTCCACTTTATTCAGTGCTGCGCCGCCCATGGTAGACCTAGTTACCTGTCCATGCATGTGTATTGAGTTTCTTCGAGCAATGGCAAATTGTTTAGTGGTTTCCACGACACCATTTTGGAGAGCGTTTCTAAGACCTATAGTTTCTTGCTAATGCATGTTTAAGGTTCTCTTGTCGGTAGCAGACTGTTTACCCGTATCCACAATTCATGGCACTTTCCAAACGTTAGCGCTAAATGATACTACATAAATCTATGTACGTGACTTGTTGAGTTGTTCTCTCGTGCAACGCAGTAACAACTTTCCTAGTCAATTAACAAATCAATCGACCACGATGCTGTTCCGAGAGCGTTCCATAGAGCTAGTTTATACGGAAAAAACCAAGGTAAGTCGAGGTACCTCAGAGTTAAGTAACGCTGGGACCTATGCTAGGACCTCGCTAAAAAGCAAAACTTCGTGAGATTACGTGAAATATTGTCATATATTTTAAATGAGAACACGTGATTTTGCCTAGATTATTCAAGTAATGAGACAGCAAATGAACTCTACCTGGATCTCGCAAAATCACACGAATGAAAAGCGTGTGTTTCACCACTATACGTGGGAGCATACATAGCCTATTGCGGCCACTGCGACTATTTGGGGCGTTGCAAGACCGTAACTAAATGAACTTAACTAGAATATGAAGTGTGAGCAAGCTTTTTTCTGAGACAACCTATAATTCAGCGCACTTATTTAGTTCCCGATAAAAACACTTTTGTTGGTATGAAGGCAGATGTTAATTCAGACTGATCCCAGGGTCGATAATTAAAGCTACGTTGTCAGGGTGGCCGAGCGGTCTAAGGTGCTGTGTTCAGGTCGCAGTCTGGTTTACCAGGTGTGGGTTCGAATTCCACCCCTGACAGATAGATACCTCTTTTTTAGTCACCAAGATTGCTAAAGAATGTTGGTGGATTGATTATGATTTTCAAAAACACAGAAAATGCTCTCTTACACGTGTCCTGTCTCGTGAGCAACAACGAAAGCAGACGATAAGCCATCATCTTTGATAACCGCACAACTTCGTTTGGGGCGACACATTCCTGTTATGGGCGCATAACCTAAAATTCAGTACAGAACAATCACAATTGTGCAACATATGATCACGAACCTCCTAATTAAGTTCATGTCGAAATTGCAAACTTCAAACTGCCGCAATAATAAAAAGTCAGAACAAAGGGTATCACCCCAAAACACGAACGAAAACGATGATTTTGCTAGGCCTCTAAAAATCCAAGTCTTAAATAATATAGTGGAAAAGAGAAAAGCTGAAAACATAACAAAGAAAAATGAATTGTAATTAGTTTTCTAACAAGGATATGCTGTTTAATTAATGACGTGCAGCTGATTGAACTGATGAGACAATGATTCAAATAGGCAGAGAATAACGAACAAAAAGGAAACCATTCCAGACCAGACAAAAACAATTTACAAGTGTGTTAGGAAACGTAAACTTACGTCTGAAATTAGTACTACAAAAAGGGGTAAGCCTACCACGTAAAAGAACGAATTAAAGATTGTGATAGAGTTCATATGGACCATAACACAACACTGGGATTGACTGTCAATTGCAGCCAAAGTATAACAGTGTTAGTTGAGGTTAAAGGGAATGTAAATGTCGTAGAAGCTTGAATACGGGGATCTAAGTGTGACGTAGAAGACTGAATGCAGCAATATTGAAGTGTAGCGTTACCGTTTTAATGCAATATAACAAACGTGTGAGAGGTTTGAGATTAAAATATGTCACCGAAACATTCACTAGTCTCAGATGGTTAATGATTGCTTGCGCTCAAGTCCTATAGAAAACCACAGCAATCATTTTCTTTAAGCTGCTGCAAATAGGCGTTCAGCCAAAGAGAAAAAATGATTTAGAATACTGACAAACTGGCTTCAACTTTCCCTACTGAGACGAAGAGCGGTTTCGGGTATTAGATAGAATGGACAGGTCGTTATTGCTTGAGACAATTTTCATTGTGACCAGTCAACTTACTCTACAAGCCTAGTAACCTGAAATATCAGCAAAGAACACGTGACACCCAATTTTACAAATGAAAACTTAGTTTTTCAGGGAAAACGGGTTTGCAGCAGCTTTTCCGACAGCGGCGGGAAATCCGGTGGAAGTTGAACTGCTGTGCGTGAACTGCTTTATCTCAAGATTGCGTACGCGTGAACTTGGAATACACGAGAAAACTTGACAAATTCATTCAAAATAATAACGTTCACGTCGATAAAAATTTGCACTGCACTAAATCAAATAAATGTAATGAAATAATGTAAATTTTAACCAACCTTTTAAAATTATTGGTGATCTTTTTCACCAAGCAATAAAATTCTAAATTTATTTAACTATTCACATATTCCTCCAAATGGGGCTATTCAGAAAATCTACAATAACTAGAGGGCGCGCGTGTACTAGTGGTGATAGATTAACAGCCTCGATTTCGTGAGCCCTTTAAATACATGGTGAAATGGCTTGCAGCCGTGCCAACTGAATCTGAGATTCCGTGAAAAGGGTGCTTCTATGAGAGGAAGTAAGCACGACCTTACACAAAAGTAAGGTTTGTGATTATTTTAACGATTATTCCATGCTTATTCTTCCGATGTCTGTTAACTGAGGTACTCGCCGATGTCGACTTCGCGGCAGTCGCCGGTCGGGTTATCTTTGTTTGTTGTGATATGTGATACGATACTTGACGTAGCAATCGGGATCTTTTCGTACATCAAAGCATTATTATTGTTTGGAATGATTTCTAACAGTTTATCAGTGACAGTTACATCAATCAATGCTGAATGTTTATGCTGTCAACTCGATACAGGTTAATGAGTTAAGATTACAATCCAAGCCCAATGGCAAAGCGGGGTACATGACAAATATCCATTGCATTAGACTATTTGTTTACTCCCTATCATATGTCTTCTGGAAATCTATTACACGTTGAAATGGAAATCTATCACTTCTCTTTTCACGTAACCTTTGGTTTTTAGGTTTGAGGGCTTGTACCGTGCAGAGGAGATACGCTTCGCTTCTGCACCGTCCCTGAATGGACAAAAATTGGTTTTTAGCATTTGACAGCAGCTAACCAACAAGATCTTTCCATCCAGTGCAGATCTTTTGTCAAAGCCTACTTTCAATGTTGGAGGCAACGAACAAAGCCTTTGAAAAGGAACAGCTATTTTTAAAGAAAGGTATGTAAGTCATTTTGTTAATTTTCTTATTCAGGTCCTTAGCGGGGGATTGGCATGGGGGGTTGGGGTTGTAATATTTGGTACAACTGCATGTGTGGAAATAACAAGTAATACATGTTTGGAGAAAAGAGCATGGTGAGGTAATTCTTAACCTTCATGAAGTCCCTTCAAGTTGATTTTTTGAAACTGTTTTGCTACTTGCATCAGTTGTAAACCCATGAAAATATATTACATTTTCTGAATTCACAGTGACTGAATAGTCTTAACTCATGCCTTGAAATATTGCAAGTCGTTATAAATTCAAATGACTGCCATTTTTATGAAAATTGCATTTTTGATGGTCCCTTACGATTTGTAATTACTGTTAAACAACAGAAATATTAATCATCATTTTTAAATTATCCAAGTCTTCATATCTTCTATTAGAAGAAAAATTAAAAGTCTGAGAAACGGTCCCCTCAACCTTAGACTAGAAGTATTCTTGACAGACCCATGAACCTGTAATCGGAGTTTAAAATTGCTGAAAGTATCAAAATTTAAAAGGCTTGAAAATGGGTAGCAAAGGTTTGAAGTTGTCTCAAAAAACTTGTATATTTTGCAGACCAGTGATGCATTTAAAGAATTGTTATGCCTACGAATTAAAAATAAAGACGCAGTTATATGCAATGCTTAGTATATACACCCTTGGTTTCTGAAAATAGTAATTATTTAATTTTATGTGAAACTTGTAGAGCAGTCGCCATATATTTTTGAAAAACAGGGATAACATTTTTGACCCAATCTGGAGTACTTAATTTGTACAATATTTGTTCCAGGTTCAGTGACATTTTAAAGCCACTTCCAGCTGTATCATAGACAAGCTTTGTGACTCCGTTCTCTTCCCACAGCACTTCCACACACCAGCAGTGCTGCATGGCATAATGTACAAGTCAGTGTCCCTGGAGAAATGTGAATCGCAGTACTAAGTTACCATAAGACAATGTGCCAGTGGACTGTCTGTGTATTCAGACGAACTATATCTGACTGCTACACAAGTAAGCCTTGTTGGTGAGGATGCCTTTCATAGGCAATGAGTCATGTGTGGACAATAGCTTATTTCCTTTGCTGGAAGAAACATGAGGGACTGAAGCTAAAGAAGACCTAGTGACACTCTGGTCTACTTCAAGGGTCTAATTTTGGGCTCAAAACGATTCAAGTGATATGCTGCTGTGTTTACCTTCAAGTGTCTAATTGTGGATGTTATTGAGGCTGAATGAGGTTACGTGAAAAAAGCCACGTGTCGAAAGTGGTCTGTACCTTTTTTACAAGCGCTTCTATAGGCCATTGAAACTAGATCACAGTGAAATGAAAGCCAAAAGCTGAGTGACATTAAATTTTCCTTTCAGAAGAAAGGCTTTATACTATTGGTAAAAACTTTTCAATTTGGTACACCTTGTGGGGAAATGACATTCAGTGACTGCATCGATTGTCTTATTGTATGTTTTCAATTGCAGCTGGCTGGATATGAATCTGCTATGCACAAGATTCGAGAATAAACAATTATCAGTGTATTTAAAAACAAATAGCAAACTGAAAAAGCACAGAAAGAAACAACATTGCGAGGGAGTCCATAATCAGGCATATCAGGTGTTGAATTTCTGAATTACATTCAATTCTCTCAGGTTATTGCTGAAGGATTGCTTTTCACTTTGTCCAAAGGTAAAATAAATGGTCGGGCCGTTGGTTTCAGTTGTTTTCGCACACCTGTAACAGAATATTCGGAGAAATATTAGCAAATTGTAAAGGGAAAGACAAAACTACTTTTGTAAGGCAGAACATACTTGACGTTTCATCTTCATGTTTATGTGTAGAAACTAATAACCTTTGTACCCTAGTCTTATTCAATATCTGAATTAAAATATGTGAAACAGGCTAAAAGTGATTTAACAATAACTATTTTTCATGAAACTTAAAAATGTGATCTCAACAAGTACAATTCATTCTAGGTGTCAATTTTTCTTCCAATACAATGTTACGACATTTACTGAATTAGGCTTATTCATGTTGATTGGATAACTGATCTGGTAGTCCTGGGGGTGAAATCCGCGATAAAATAAGGAAACTCACACATCTAGAGAATTTTATTGGAAACGGCATAGTTTTAAAGAGAAACTGCTGTGAAAAAGTCACCCTTGACTTCTGTGCATCACGTACCATACACCTCTTATTTTGGGAGCACTCCCACCCAGGACAATATGAATATGTGCTGCTAGCTTACCCGGCATCGGGTGAGTTTCCAAAAAGAAACACTAGTTCCACTCAATAAACCTGTTATTCAGTGGGGTAACTGGTGGGGATAACATCACCAAACGATGTTGATAGAAACTTGATTGCAAAAAACTTACCAAGTAATGTTGTGTAGTCTCCGAATGGAACTGTTTAGTCATAGAGCACACACGGGGCTTCAGCATCCACACACTTTTTGTCAATTAGTTGACCCTCTTAACCGCAATTGTCCACGAATATAGTAACCTTAGGTCTTTTGGGAATTTGTGGCCACCTGTCGAAGACTTGCACCAGGGAAATTAGCAGTAATAAGGCTTAGCGCGACGACGTACTATGATAACAATTCCATCTTTTACCAGTTGTTTACATGCAGACAGCCACGCATGCGCAATTCAATCACCACTAGTACAGCAGCGACACCGCGAGGAGAATTCTCCGAATAGCCCCATTCGGTGACGCAAGTTACCGTAAAGGAAAAAAATGTGTGTTCGTGATGTCAGTAATAACAAACTTTTTTAAACTGAACAAAAAATTTGCCTGATGGCCTTAATGAATATTCAATTCTAAGTTCACACATACGTGAACTTGAGATTACGCAGGTTTCTACGTTAACGCACAACAGTTGGTATTACGCGCCAGTCACTGTTTCCTCGCAGACTTGGGTTATGCCAGTGTCGTGATAGGGTAGTGAGAGGCAGCCGTCATTATGAACACGAGCCATCATAATCGTGGAGATGTCTGAGGAATGAGTCTAAAACACCATTCTCAGTGACAGTTGTAAATGTACGTTAGATTTTATCAAATCGATCGTTAATGGGAAGTTGAAGGAAGAGGATGCCGTTCACAGGGGTACATTAAACCAACGGACATATACCTGCGTACGATCGGTGCCTATACGGGCCCATCCATCTCCAAATACCTGATAATACAACACTTATACCTCAGACGGCATGCTTTACCCAAGGCAAATGAAATTTATTCAAGAAGATTTTTCCCGTTTCAAGAGCCACTTTGGTGTTCCCATAAGTTCGGAACACACTCCATCCTTACTATATTAGATTGAGCAACTTTTGACACGACACAACAGTATATTTGCTGGTAACGGTTAAAAATTATTGGTAAGAATGTATTTGCTGGGTCAAGAAAGAAGGACACAGATAAAAAAACTATTGCAGTTGAATGCAATCGCACTGCACGCGTGTCCTGGATTATGTACAAGGAAACACTTTTATGAGTAACAGACTGAGCGAGAACACGAGCCAAGAACAGAATTCATGTAAACAATCCTAATGATAGCTTAATGAAGTAAGTATGTTTCCGAGAAGATACGCGACCACACGACTGCAAAATGTAAATAAATTAACTAAACCAAAAGTTGAAAAAAAAAAACGATAGGACAACATATCTTTTTCACCGAAATCAATTTCGGTACAGACGCCAATGAATTATTTACAACATAGTTTACCTGCGGGACCAAAGTCATCCCTTGTCAGATAGATGGCGTGGTCGTGGTGGTCGGGATGGTCGTCGCCTTCAGGGTTGACGCTATGCGCCCAGGCACAAAACTTGTCCAGTGTTTTCGCTGGACTTCCAGGAGTTAACATGTTGCCATGCTGGCGGCAAGAATTCCCAGTTTAAAACACACTTTAATTGTTAATGAACTATGTTGTTTGGGACATGTTTCATAAAAAGCGACTTGAGACTTAAGTCACAAATTTGGTCTTACCCTCCGTAAAACTTTTTCAGAAATATAATCAAATCTCACTTGAAGTAAAGTTCAAAGTGGTGTCTGAGAATAAAGGCATTACCGCTAGTTATTGAAACAATTTTTGTTAATGTATAAACTTTAACGCATTTACAATTACTTGGCTAAACCTTTTTCAGAAATTGTGAAGTGAGAGCGCAAGAACAAATTTCTATCTTAGTCTTAAATCTAGTACTATGATACAGAATCAACGGCTCGCGGCTCTCTTGAAAGGTTCGCCGTATGAACTAAGCCATTAAATCAGTTGCTGCTTAGTGTTTGTGAAATAGCGATAGCAGTCTTGCAGCAAAATAAATTTGGTTTTACGTCTTCAGACTTTAGTGTGTTTCGATCGAAAGTAGATATAAAACGTTTTTACAGGTTTAAAACATTGCATTGCTACACGAAAGGGCAATGCCTTGTATTGATCAAGCATTTTCATAACACTGTAGCTTAATTTTGGTTTGCATTTCATTAAGTACACATAATTATTTCAATTATTTCACTATGCTCGCAGAATTCCAGGACAAAAACGGAGCAAAGAAAGATACTTACGGTCTTTTTATCTAACAGGTGTATTTTTACGACCACTACATTGAGAACGACGCCAAGGGTATAGTGATGGTAGACACTATTCACCTTAAAATGAAATAAAAAGCCATTGACGTCACAAGATTGTCAAAACTGTCTTTGTTACACCATAAACGACGACGTCACCAATTCTTGACATCATGTGGTTACTTGAATTCGATAGAATACAGGTTAGTATTCAATATCATATAATCTTCGGCTATAATCCAAAGAATGGGCAGCATATATTTAAAAGAGATAGTGTTCATTGCAAATCTAGTGTACATCAGAAGCTTGGCTCATTCCACGATACTTTGTACTTTGTCGATTAACGTATAAGAAGAACTTCAAGCAAGTGTCAGCATTATCCCGAACGCTGATCTAAATTCCTACACAGGCGCAGACCGACTCCCTTATTATGACTTCCATTTTATTTCTTGTGGCACGTACTGGAGACAGCTCACCAATAAAGAATTTGAAACCATTTAAATGTAAAATAACTCACAATGTTCATAATGGTCAGGACGTAAGTTTCGATGAGATCTTTTCCATGAAATTCAACAACAGATGGCCCCACTGCAACGAGTACTTCTAAGAAGTATTCTCGTTTGACGTCACGTCGTCTTCTCCTCTTTTCTGCGGTTTCTTCTGTTATATCCGGTAGAAGAATGCTCGAGAGATCAATATCGGTGTACATTAGAAGATCTGTAATTCAGTTTTAAATGCATATTAAAATGTTTCTCAAGCGAAAAATGTGATTTGGGGGATCTTTTCGAGACTACTTTAATACAAATAATCCACCGTGACGGTCTTTTCAAGACATATTTTCGTTTCAAAAGACAGTGGAGATTGTATTTCGTTTAGGTCAACCACAAAATGGCCATGAAATATTTCCATACCCAACGATATGTGTGTGAGGAATTTTTGTCAAAGTAGACTAACTGTAAAAACTGTATTTCTCTTTCTCTACGTCCACAGGTAGACTACAAGTAATAATCAGTTGTTTCATTATTTCGTTGTCCGAAGGGTTCGAAAAATGATTGATCCCGTTCCCAAGATGCGACACGAATTATGTCTTCACCAAAACAGAACTCAACCCATGTCTAGCCAAGGAATAAATAAAAAAATAATCTCCAAAGGGTCTTTAAACACAGTTTGGACTACATGTATAAGTCTGTAGAAATTATGTTTTCATTCGCGTTATTTTGTTATTCTGATTCCCGTTATTTTGTTATTCGGATCGTTTCACATCAGCATATATTCATCGTAAATAGCTTTTATGATGTTAACATAATTGCATTTGCGACAACAGTGTGTTAACATTAGGCTTTCTAATGTCACATTCACTCCATCGAATCTACGATAGTGCCTCAAGAAATCCCTAACATGTTGCTTCTTACCTTTGGTTATTCCCTGTTCTTTTAAATACTTGAGAATGGGTTTCTTGTACAAGGCATGAGTTATACCTCCAGTCTTAGGATCCAAGCCCATTGGTTCGATAAAGAATTCTTCTCCACTCACGTTTGTCTTAAGAACACCAAGCTAACGAGAGCACAAAATAAATATCGATAAATATTTTTAATTTCTTTGAGTTTCATGTCAGTTTCTAGAAGTTGACTGGCATTTACTCAACCATTAATCAAATAAATACAACCATCTCATTGTTGTTGCTTGGGAGAATAAAGCACATGGCTACCGTTGCCGTTACCAATCAGTCAAGCCAACGACACGAATCCGTGGAATTGCGGTTTTTTACACCAGCTGTCATTATAGTCTGGGTAGACAAGCAATCGAAGGGGCTACGTTCAGGTCGTAGTCGTGAGTTCGAATCCCACCCAGGTAATTCAAGACAAAGCGAGATAGCATGTACAAGTCCTGGGCAGCGTTCCGCAACGTAAAACAGTCGCTAATTTGGTCAAGTACATCGCTTGTAAGGCATGTCGATATATCGCGAGGGCTTTTGTCATCTTGCTTTTTCGCAAGAGACTTACTCCACGGAACGCAGAACCACCCTTGCAACTAGTTAAGCCCTTAATATACTGGGACTCATAATACATAGATTCTAGTTAAGCCCTTATACTGGGACTCATATACATAGATTCTAGTTAAGCCCTTATACTGGGACTCATATACATAGATTCTAGTTAAGCCCTTATACTGGGACTCATATACATAGATTCTAGTTAAGCCCTTATACTGGGACTCATAATACATAGATTCTAGTTAAGCCCTTATACTGGGACTCATGTACATAGATTCTAGTTAAGCCCTTACACTGGGACTCATATACATAGATTCTAGTTCAGCCCTTATACTGGGACTCATATACATAGATTCTAGTTAAGCCCTTATACTGGGACTCATATACATAGATTCTAGTTAACCCCTTATACTGGGACTCATATACATAGATTCTAGTTAAGCCCTTATACTGGGACTCATATACATAGATTCTAGTTAAGCCCTTACACTGGGACTCATATACATAGATTCTAGTTCAGCCCTTATACTGGGACTCATATACATAGATTCTAGTTAAGCCCTTATACTGGGACTCATATACATAGATTCTAGTGGCTAGTCTTGCTCATCGTTTAGATTTTGATTTTGCCTGATAAAATTCTATCAAATTTCCACATTTGTACCATACGTTCTCGAGAAGCACATGGGTGATATTCTTCACGTGTTAATCGGCTTAAATATTGTGAAGATGCAGATTTTGGCCCTTTCTGAAAGCGCGCTCTGTTTCACAAATTGATAAAATTACCTCAGACTGTCGCGGATTCGTAATCCGTGTTGAATTTAATCGTGACGTTATTTTCGTGTCGGTTTAAAAATATAGACGCAATTGTTCTGCTTTTATGCTGTGTAAAATTCGCAACACAGACTGAATGGGGAGGAAAAGGTCAAATTGTCAGCACAATTTTAAGGAAATTGATAGGAAGGGACCTCAACACACAAAAAAGTTATTGAAGTCAGAGAAAGTCAATAGCTCTTCAGTCTACGCAGTCGTCGAGTCTCATTTGGTCCTCGCATTTCAAATAGACCTCCGATTCATGTTGACAGATTGCGCTAATGAAATCAATTTACATCTAACTCAATAACTCCATTAAGTCCCAAAACATCGGGTTTGACCATGTCGGTTTCTCGTTCACTTCTTTTCTATAATTAATTCAGCTGAGTGAATCGAATAAGCAGACCCACCCAGACAAGTTGCTAATCTTTCTGTAGCACCTAGGGCAACTTGCGCGAGTTTAAGTGTCCGTCTGAACAAAGCTAAGTGTCTTCCGATGCTAAGGCCTTGCCTACACGATCTGGTTGTAATATCTTACACACCAACAGATCCGCACTAACCACATGCTGGGATTATCCCCGCAAAGCATTTAACAAAAAGACAGGAGTGACATCTGGGTGCAACATTGGGCACTATGTAATACTGAGCGATGTATTTACTATAAGCATTTACGCACTCGAAATCGTATTTTGCCAGTTTCCATTCTATTTTTGTGCAAACCTAAGATAAATGTCATTATTCTTTAGAAAAATGGCTTACTTCAATAACTGTCTTATGCTAATTTGCGTTTGATGACCCCAGCATAAAAAGTTAAAAGTTTTAATCTCAACTCGAGTTTATACTCTAGCTTTAGTTCAAATATAAAGGTCACCAAGTGCAAACGTGGACTAGAAACACATATGCATCAACCAAAATGTTCCCGAGCACATTAGCGGTATAAAACAACAAGAATATGATGACGAATGCTATAATAGAACATGATATGTGTCAAAGAGTAACAAGATTTTCCATAAGATTGGCATTTGTAAAATGTGTCACCAAAAATTTTGTTACCATTAAGAATAACATGATATGTATTAATAACAACGTCCCGACAAATGTTGAAAATTGTGCTATAAACTTTATCATACCAACATTTGAGCCTTTATGAAAAGGCAGAAATTAAGTGTATTCGCTATCTTAAAATGAAATTTAATTGGGAAAAACATGTGTATCTTCCGATCACTTGGAAACTTAAAGAAACTTCGTTTACTTGCACTTCGGCTCTGAATTTTGACGTGAAATAACGAAGGAAAACCCGCCGTCGCGTTTTATGTCTACCCTTCGTACCCGCTTTCGCCAAGGTGCCAAGCTGTACACAAAAGACGCCAATTGTATGCCTTGTACGCTCCTGCATGACGAGCAAGTGAAATGTCCCATGTAATATTGGTGATCGAAGCCAAACCATTTGCTGACGGAGTTGAATCCATACGTGGAAGACAGTACTTGTAGGGTGTTTGCGGTAACAGGTGAAGTCGCCGGGTTTGATTTCAACGAGTGGATGGTAGACAATGGCTAGAATCTGCGAGTTGAAGTTAATCACAAAAACGCATCATCGAATTTTCTTGTTTTATAGCTCTGGTCAAAATTAATAACTTCAAGAATTCTATCTCATCCGAAAATAATACCAAAATTGCATTTTCGGCCGTGAAACCGATTGTTTCATTTTCACCAGAAGCAGTACGACTCGACGGCAATGCGGCACACCGTATAATTTCTAATAGAAACCTGGTCTATAATAAATGCCTTTCTCTATAGAAGCCGGGAACCCCGGGTCAACTCTAATAGAAGCTTCCCAAAATTGAGGCCAGGTCTCCATGTTGTTTGGATGCCGTCTAGAAATCTTGCTTAATATCGTATAACAAAAGACACGACGATTGGATGATTGGCAAAGGCGAATTTTTTCACGTGCCATCTTACGATTCCGTGTGCTGACCTGCGCCAGGGTCGCAATAAATAAACTGAGTCTCTAATAATCGCTTCCTTCTATTACAGACCGGATTAGGCGCACGTCTGAAAAAAACCAAACGCACAGGCTACTATTAGCACATTTGAGGTAAGTATTGGTCAGAATGACCTGGCGTTCAGAGTCGCTGTGTTTTGGTAGTAGTCGGGATCTCCAGACGTGAATTAGAATCCAGCTGTGACGTAAACATGGACATATCTCGCGAAGACTTGCGTGATCTCACTTTTCTCGCAAGGAACCTGCTCTACGCAAGGCAGCCGAGGTAGCAACATTTTCTCTCTTTAACGCAGTTTGCGATCGTATTTTTATTTACTTTATTCGGTGGACTTGCGATTCACTCCTGTGATAAAATATGGCGCACGCACAAAAATGTTAAAATTACTATAGTATCTTTGACACGTCTTTGCTAGGGTGCAGTGGCCAACAAGCAGTGGACGAGGTTGCCGAGCAATCTCGACCGCTGCGTGCAGGTCATAGTCAGGATTTTCATGTGTGGGGATCGAGTCTCAACTCCGTCATGTTAAATTTTTATTGATTATTATTTTGATGAACAGTTGTTCGTATGTTATACATTACTAGAGTTATGAGGAAATATTTGAGAAAAAGTTATTTCACACACATAAAAATTATGTATACTAAAATCACATGTAGCATCTTAACACTGAAAATGTCTTATTAAGTTTAATTGGAAGTAAGCGTTTCTCCGAACATCTTTCTCCTCTTTTGATGACTTATTCTCTCGTACAGTTATACTTTTCCAAGTCAATTGATAAATCACCCCAACAAGATACCATTCTAGTTTTCCCCTGGTACGACCTCATCGATTTGTTTTTACAAATAAAAATTTCATTGGTTATCATTTTGTTCGTGCAAAACTCGCCCTTGTCTTCACCTTCAACTAAACTCAAATGTCAATTAAAACGAACGCCTGAGCAGACGTCAATTTTTGCGTAACACACTCCAGCGAACACCAAACATAGTGTTTGTTATCAACACATTGGCGTTTCAAGAGCAACATGTTATATTGAAACCCTGTGGGATAAAACCCCACACCCCCGCTGTTATTGGAGAAAAGCTATCTACGTAATTAGAAGCATCGTTACCTCTCTACTTGCTCAGGGCTTTAGCCAAACAATATTTAACTTAGTTAAAACAGTTCGTTAATTTAATACAGGTCGGCAAATTAAGGAAATTTAAGTCACCGACTCCCGTCTTATAGACCGTTAAATGAAAATTTGTTAATTTTCCCATTTTGATCGTTACTTTTCACCAAGTTCGAAATGGCAATACCATCAGCTAGTACGGATCGAAAAAATGTCCAAATTTGGCCAACTTCGGATTATCACATCTCTGAAATGGCAAATCGGATTCACACGAATTTTCAGATATTATGCTTGTTCTCTACACTGCTTTTAAGAATTCTTTTTAAAATGTACCATTCTGAATGAGAGACTAACAAAAACAGAACTTTTGTGATTATGACAATGTCAACAGTTCCATAAAACTAAAACGAAATGCTGATTTAGAAAACTGTAACAGCTGTTTTGAGATTTTATCTTTAACTTTTATGTCATATGAAATTTGGTAATGTTAACGATATCATTGTTTTGCAATTAATGACCTTTCTTTTTCGATAAAGTTTCCAAAAAGATATGGTCACATGACCCAGTCAATGGCAGATTAGAACAAAAATAAAGTTTTACAGGGTTTCCGCTTTCAGAAAATATATAGTTAAAATGTTTTGTAGATACTTCCCTAAATACACAGACTTTTCTAAAAGTCTTCCACAATCTTAAAGCGGCTATAAGGCCGCCGTCTATCATCAATAGCAACGTTTGATATTTCGAAAGAATAGTTGACCGTTGGTTATACATATTGTTTAAAGATCCACGGAACGCGAAAGCTCGTCAAAAATATCTTTTAAACAATTCCTGATGAAAGTATCATCTCGCAACGTCTATTACAGAGTAATTCACATTCCCTTGTGAGGAAATTTCAAGAAAAAATCACAAAATTCACGATTTTTGAAATACGCGTGAAGGAAAAACTCTGTGGTTACCACAGAGTTTCTAATCTCAATCCCACTTATATGTATGATAAATGCCCTCACAGTCAGTTGCTTGAAATCTCTTGAGGACAAACGTCACATTTTCTATATAAGGGGAATGTGCTACGTCTATCTCTTGCCATACCAAATAAGGAGACAATTTTTTGCCTTGTGGGAGAAACATCGACGAAGTGGGGAGCAGTTGACAGATCGTTTTTTGAAATTTGAAACTAAAAGAAAATGCTTTGATATCAACAGAAATATGAAAGCTTTACGAACAAACCCTAAAAAATACCTGATGAGCAGGTTGAATTCTGTTTCAGAGGCAGAGAACGATTTTCGTTGCAATTTAATCTATATAGCACGTCTCAGGCCTCTTTAAAGATCGTGTTTTTGAAATTTGAAGCTAAAAGACAATGCTTTGATATCAACAGAAATTAAAAATCTTTACGAACAAACACTAAAAATACTTAGTGAGCAGGTTGAATTCTGTTTCAGTGGCTGAGAACCACTTTCAATATTGCAATTTAGTCTGTTTCTCGCGTGCCAGGCTTCTTTATGATCCATGTCTGCCAGTTGGCTTGTCACAGCCTAACATATGCAGCGAGCAGGGTTTCGAGCGATAACGAACTGTTAGTTCTTTGCAAGACTAAAATCACTTCTTAGCTCAATATGGAACAAGTTGAGACCAAGTTTATGGCGGAAAGTGAGCTAAATCAGAAGTTTACTTCCTTTGCGGAATGCAGGTTCAAAGCCTCTTTATTACGAAAAATATAATGTACAATAATTAGAGTTCAGCCCTGAAAATGCTTGAAAACATTTTAAAAAAAGAAAATTGTCAATTTTACTACAAGAAAATGCATTTTGGGATGACACTGTAAGATGTGACAGACTTATTAAATTTATTAGCTTTGACCAGAGCAACAAAACTATAAAACCCGTTGCGTTTCTCCTCATTTTATTACAAGTTGGCAGTTCTATCTGGCACCTGTCAGACATTAGCTGAAATCAAGGCCGATGACTTGACCAATCAAATACATTCTGTCATTCAGCAACTCGGCAGTGGAGGATGTAGCTGCGAATGCAAAGGCTCCAGGTCTGAATCCGTGACTGATTTCATTTTCGTCACTGACGACGTCACTTTGAGAAATTTTATTTGGAAATATCTAAGCAAAATCCAGTTGGGGCAATGCTTTCTGAACGTTAAATGCGAATGTCACTCGTGGTTCCGAATGTATTATATTGTCTCCGAGAGGTGTTCAGCAATAGTTTTTACATGAAAGTGTTTCTCTCGTTGAGCATAGATAATTGAATTATTAAAATTAGCCAAAGAGACTCACCAATCCGTCACAAGCACTCATGGCAGCGAACGATTGAGAAGAGTTACTCAGACCACCTTGGAAAAAACAATCCTGTTGGATAATTTTCCTCTCGGTGATGTTGTTCCTTTCCAACTCAACCGTTGCCCCCGGAGACACGAGCGATGACGTAGGCTGGAGCACGAGATGGATAAGACCGTTCTTCGAAGGAATCATGACATTAACGTCAGCGAAATAGGTTGTATAAGACGATCGCCTGTATCTGCGCAATATTTGCGGGGTGATTGAAATTTTATAATCCAAGAAATCGCCATTGTTGTCAGCGAGAAACGGGACCACAACTTCATAGTCCGTTTTAACGTTGTACAGAATTTCCTTGACCTTTTTAACGTCGTCCTCATCTAAACCTGAAGAAACAATCGAATTGCCGATGGTGATTTCATTGATGGGAACTAACGTATACTCAAGTTGAAACCAAGATTCAATCAAATTTCTTCCCTAAACTTCTGCCACTGATTAAAAAAAGAAATCAATCTTCGATCGCAGATTTGTCAGTAAAACAATGCAGTACGCCATACCTTTATGACGTAAGTGCGTGACGTAACTATAACGTCAGGTGTCTGTATGGCGAAACCTATTGAACTATGAATAATTGTATCCTGCAACATTTAAACATAGAACCTGGCTACACATTTGCCTAGGACGAATCTTGGGATGTATAAGACACCTCTGCTTCAGAGTTGTTAATAGCTCGGACCGCAGCTTATGATGGATCAAGGTCAACTTGAAACATCGGGATCTTAAAGATTTTAAAAATAGCATTAATCACATTTTCTAAAGTTAATGGTAGAAAATACAAAACACCTTACCAGGTTCTAATGTAGACATCCCGCCGCGAACCTAAAAATGTAAAACAGAGAGCTATAAAGGCTACTGGCAGTAACCGTATGGAACCTATTGAATGTCGACAAGGAACGTTTACTCCACAATGTAAAATCACACAGATTCAATTTTTGTATGCATTACGCGGACTCCACGGACCAAAGACAACACCTTTTCTCTGTCAGCCTTTCGCTTTCTTATCCACTTGAATATAAGTGTTATGGAAAACAGACGAACAGAAACAACAAACGAAGCAACTGGAATATATTTATAATAAACGATCAATGTTTTCCATTTTTCCAAGATAATCCTATTGTAACAAAAGACTTGGAAGAAATTTATCTTCTTTATAATCCATGCCTTCTTCGTAAACATTTACGAAACCAAACAGTGCGCATTGCCCTTATTGCTTTAAAAACTAATTCAAGAAATTTACTACTTAAGCCTATAAAACTGGATTAAAAAAATCATTGTAGTGACAGCGTCGATTTCAACATTCAGGTGCAATTGTGAGTTTGCTTGCGAGTGAATTGCGGCGATCAAATATTCGATAAAAGACGGATCACCGCTCTGAAGAGTCTTTTGACTCGTAAGTGCTCGAGGTATTCGTCAAGGAAACAGACAGCAAAGAAATTTTCGAGACCCAGTTTGTCGGGTTTGTCGAGATATGTCGCAATATCGCAATCATCAACGCATTGTCTTGCAAAGAGATTTTGCGACATTACGTTTATTTACCGTTTCGACCAGCGTGATCATGGCGATACATGCCGGTATCTCGCGAAGTCGGTGTTCTTGTGTTTTGTCGCCTCTACGAAACCCAAGGTTGTTGCCTATTATACGAGAACTTGACGTGTAGCCAAAGAACCTGCTGAATCACAAAAAATCTGAACGAAAAAGGGAAAAATACACGTTTTCTTTTCTTAATTTCCAATCAAGCACGCCAAAGGTGCAGGAAAACGTCTGGGGATATTAACATTTCTTTCCATGCTTAATTGACGTCTATCGAGATTTAAAGAACAAAGTTTGAATATTCTAATTTAATTTGGGTTCTTATTGAAGTGAGAGCAATTACATGTATGTTGATTGTTTTAAGCCAACCGCTGTAGGCCAAGGTATCAACCATGAGAAGCTATTAACCTTTGCGTAATACATGTATTGCATTTCTGAAAAAAATGGAAAGAAAGACGATTTCGTTGTGACAAAACGCGAAGGCCGCCCGTTGCGCTATGTCGTAAAATCAGGGGTGACCAAGATTTGATATTGCTTTATCGGATTGTCAGACAGGCTCGCTGGTACCCTCGGTAGATGTAGAATATGCACACAAATCTACCGTGGTTTTACAGTGCCAAAACAGGATAAATCCACTTTTGACCTCTTGCGTTTTTTTGTAATACTCGCACGGCAAGCGGTAATGAATTCAGTTCACTTCCGTCTACACTCACTACCTAACAGTAATTTTAGTAAAATCGCCTGCTAGTGGATTTTCTTGCATAGCACACGTTGCAGACGAACATGTTTCTGCATCACCGACGGAATTAATGAACAAAAGCCAAATGAAAATCAGAAGTAAAATTACGCAATCCCCTAATTGAAAATTATACAATTTTCACGTGGTTATCGTACGTCGTAACTGCGACAGCCCACATGCCAGCCCAGTTATTTAGTTTAGCCATACGCATTGTTAAACATTATGATACCCCTCGGTTGGTTTTGATCTGAAAACACAAATTCAATTTTAACTAAAGCACTGGTTTGCATTGAAACGTATTTAGTTAAGATTTTTATTGCCTCCGGGCAATGTCACTCTGATAGAGCCTCAACAAGAAGGACAGAAATGAAGCAGGGTGAACAGTGTTCTTGTCTGCCCCCTTGTGTCACGTCTGTCTTGTTTAATCATGTTTTTATTGAAAAAGGCAGAAGGGGTAACTTTGCTCACGCTAACTTCTTAAGAAAGAGCGTGACAGGAAGTTGCGTTTTACGTTATGATCGCTTTTTCTAAAACGATTTGTCTTAATTGCCTACTCACGTAACCAGTCTGTGACACTTTATTGTACAGCATGACATTATAGCCATCGTGCTACTTTTGGTAAAACATTTTTATCACCTTTACATGTATTAGGAACATTCAATTATATCATTTGTAGTCGCGCTTTGTAACATACAATAAACGATTTCGCTGCTTGTGAAAATCGATCTGTTGGGCAGAGCACAGCATGCCTATCTTACCGCTACGCGGAGACCAATTGCTTTTTACGAATATCATTATCGCTCCCAGACGCAATGTCCAGACCGACGCTTCTGAATGACTTCGAGCTCAAATACTCGTGTATTGATGTTAACAGTTGGATAACACACAATTAACAGCGCTTTTTCACCAGCGTCACGCGATCACGCTCAGTTGCACCAGCGAAACGGAAAATCTGATTAGGCTCAGATGCCTAAGTGAAAGTGTTTCGCTTGCTCGTGACTTGATGATGTGACTGATGTTTTAGCGATATTGGCAAAATTATTACCATGTTTTCAAATTCACTAAGTAAAGAAAGATGGAATTCGAGGCCTTGACATTCGGATACGTGGTATGACGTCATAACAAAACGCAGATGGGAATCTGACGAGGTTCAAATTTAGTGGGCAAAATGAAAAACCTTATATTGTCTTTGTGGAATAAGGGAACCGAACAAAAACATATAAACTTAACGACAATCAATTTTGCCCCGCATCTGACTCAATGAAAGAAATTGAGGACCTTTTAAAATAAATTTAGATCACTGTCCTCCAGGTCGTGAACGTCGATGAGCAACACGACGATTGTGACATTACTTTGCACGACATTTTTCATTGTGGTGTTTGGAGTAACTACTTTCTGCTATATCCGAGTTTACCATAATTTTGATGCAAATTGAAAGACGCGACTCAAGTACTATTCTTATTGAATTTGCGTCTACAAGTTGTAGAAGGGCCTTGAATTAGTAACGCAAATAAGACGATGCTACTTAGTGAAAAATTGGCCCTATAAAACTGCTAAAATGCTGCCACTGATCCCATCCTTGCAATTAAGTTCGACCAACGAACACATCCGACAAGTGGCCGAACACAACATTACTAAGATCTTTTGAACACTACCGCGAAAGATCTGCGTATACTTAACAAGATAATGAAGGTAAAAGATAGTACGTGTGGCACTGTCTCATGTACCTGTACGGCTGAACTATGGTTTGTCATGTATTACAATCTATGTTAGAGTGAGAAAGTGAGTGATTGAGTGAGTAATTAAGAACGATAGTAAGTAAGTCCGTAAGTAAGTAAGTAAGTAAGCAAGTAAGTAAGTAAGTAAGTAAGTAAGTAAGTAAGTAAGTAAGTAAGTAAGTAAGTAAGTAAGTAAGTAAGTAAGTATGAAAGCAAGTGATTAAGTAAATGAGTAATTAAGTAAGCAACTAATTAATTAATAATTGATTAATTAACCAAGTAATTAAATAAGTAAGTAAGTAAGTGATGAAAGTTACGTGAGACCTTATCGTCAAGTTAAGGAATTTAGTCAAATATCTACAAAACCATACAGTTTACTAATCAAAAGAAAAAATACAATAATGTAACTATATCAAAATACATAATCATACAGTTTACTAATCAAAAGAAAAAATACAATAATATAACTATATCAAAATACATAACCATACAGTTTACTAATCAAAAGAAAAAATACAATAATGTAACTATATCAAAATACATAATTTCTGAAAGCTAAATTCTGTAGAATTTGATTTTTGTGAAAAATTCCATTTGATCTATATATATGTTTGTGCGTGTGTGTGTGTGTGTGTGTGTGTGTGTGTGTGTGTTTGTGTGTCTTAGATAAAACCTCAAAAACTATGTTGCAGTTTTCCAAATTATCACTTCGTTTTCGTTTAATTCAACTTTTGAATATTTTCATAAAAATCTTAAAAGTCCTACTATTTGACAGCCCCTTTTGCAAAAGTGGAACGTTTAAAGCAACGTTCTGTAGATCAGCACATAAAACATACAGTTGAAAGTTTCATATGTAAGTAAGTATGTATGTAAGTAAATAGGAAACTAAGTCAGTAAGTATGCAAGTAAGTAAGTAGGTAAATACGTTAATAAGTAAGTAAGTAAGTAAGTAAGTAAGTAAGTAAGCCAGCCAGCCAGCCAGCCAGCCAGCCAGCCAGCCAGCCAGCCAGCCAGCCAGCAAGCAAGCAAGCAAGCAAGCANAGTAAGTAAGTAAGTAAGTAAGTCAGTAAGTAAGTAAGTAAGTAAGTAAGTAAGTAAGTAAGTAAGTAAGTAAGTAAGTAAGTAAGTAAGTAAGTAAGTCAGTCAGTCAGCCAGAAAGCAAGCAAGCAAGCAAGCAAGCAAGCAAGCAAGTAAGTTAGCAAGTAAATAAGAAAGTAGCTACGTAGCTTAAGAGTCAGACTTTAAACAAAAGATGAACTCCATTTCACTCTTACTAAATTATGTCTATACCCCGTGGGGACTAGTATGTTTTAGGTTTACTCTTCTTGTAATGAACGATTAAAAGTCTAGGGTTTCACAAATTGCAGACAGGTCGCTGTTGTGTTAACTGTGCGTGGTTTCAAATTGTGCGATAATCGCAAACAAAATATCAAAGTGAGCTTGCTTACATGAACACATGGAGGCGGTAATTTAGGTTTTGTCAATAGTTACTGAACAGCGTCCAAAATGGTACTTAAAACAGTGTTGCCAAAGTATCCTCCACTTGCCACCAAAGTGTGGGCTATATGACGTCACCACAAGCCATCGTACAGACTTCCCCCAGCCTGTGGAGTCCACACTCACTGCACGTGCTGTCGTACAACTGTAAATGAGGCCGCGACCACGATCTTAGGCACGAGTGATTCTTTCACAAAATGCTGTTTTGCCCGTTTCCCCACATCCAAGCGATAATACAGTTTAATTCTCATATCTATAAAGATGAAACTAGGCCGTTATGACGACCAACATCCTTTCACTGATGTTTTATTTTTCTTTCGAAACTTCGGCAGATACGTTTTGACAAAAGCAACACGTCAGAAATATCGTTCAGCAACGGATACGTGACGCACCGTTTATATACAACAAGCAATTTTATGCTACCTGGGTGAGGCCAGTCACTTTTTTCCTCGCATACGTGGCTAAACTGTCATTCTAAAAACATGGACGTAAAAGGCTAAAATTCAAGACAACTTTCATTAAGTTACTATGAACATCGAACTAACAAACTATACAGGTATTTAGTGGTCTGAGTACGATCATAGGATCATAATGAAACAAGAACACGATTTTGGGCAACAAAATTCAGGAACATTGCACCCTGGAAATAGCCTTGTTTGAACTCACCATTGGCAAATGGTTACAAAAGACATGGGGGATGCATTTCATTTGCGGTTATGAAGTTCAACCTTTTCATGCTGAGCAGTATTTACATTTCGCTGGTGCTCAAGCAAAACCCCCACTGAAGTAACTGTTGCAAAGTTATTCCTTCTTTTAAACTATTCTCTGACCACACGATTTAACGTGTTTGTAAACTCACAACATGTTTTGGTAATATAAGCAATGAACTAAGACCACAACGCGTTCAGTATTTTTTAGATCCTAAGAAATTGTCTGGCTAAAATCGGACATGGTTGTAATGAAATATAATTCGAATGGCACACAGGTCAAAGGTAATATAAAACAATGCCTACTTCTCCAGAATAAATGAAGACTAGTTCATAACTGAATGTCATATTTCTCCAATTAGTTCATTAAAATATCTTACCTGAAGTATGCAAAACAAGCAGAGACATTTGAAGAATAAAGCCCGATACATCCTTTTAGGTGTCGGTGATGTAGTGAATAACCCTTCGGAGACTACCAGCCCTCATAAGCTCGCTCCAACGTCCCAGGTGCAACCATTTGCTGTCAATGTAATCTGAGCCAATACAGTTAAAGGGAACTGGTTGCGGATAAATAGAACGTTAAGCGTTAGTGCAATCTGAGAAAAGTAGTCCCTTTTATCCACGAAGATTTAGTAGTTCACTGCTGTAGTGAGGTCACGATCAACTAACAGTTAATGTATACAACTTTGTTATGAAATGTGTGGTGTGTTTTTGACAAGGGTTTGAGAATTTTTTGAAGGCAATGACCTTTACTTTTTTGTAATTTCTTTTAGACTAGACCACTTGAATCACTGCCCTATGAATTATGAGGGCAAAAGTGTCGTGGGTCACGAGACCTACACTTACTTTTGCAGATGTCCCATTAAGCTGAATGTTGCATTTTTGTAAACAGATTTTTTAGGCGCATACCGACTCAAGCACGTAAAACCCTACGGTTTTCTTGGAAAGTTAATTCACAAATATCTGCTCATTCAAATATGTTGACAAACAATCTCTGGCTTTGACAAGCTCCTGTTAATTTGAATCATGGCACCGAGATTTCAAAATTTTGTGCAACTTCGGCTTTTGACTGTCTGCTGACTTGTGATTGGTTGTTAAGAATAGAACAGGATGTTAGAAAATCCTAATTCAATTCACAAGGTCGAATATCGAATGTGCACAAGCGTAAAAAAAAAGAACGCGCAAGTGCAAACAAAACGAACAGACGATCCAGATTATTTCAATCAGTCTACACTCTCCAGTGTGAGGAGGAAAATAAGAAAGGTATGTCTTCCGCAAATTAATTTGCCAGACTACGACCGTATTTTGTCTTTAACATTTTAATCAACACTTAAGGCTGAATTCCGCCTTGTTTAGCTGGCAAAAGGGACGAAAATCAAATTGAGCCTTTCACTCTCGTAAAACTCGCCTCATAATCTCCATACCCTGATAGGACTCCATTACCGTTCCCAACCCAAGTCACAGGCGTCATGTTCAAATACGCAATTTTATGGTTAGTCAACCCCAGACTGTTTTATTGAGTTGCTTATAGTTTCGATGTTCTTGTTGGTAACCTAAACAGAATCTTTTCACTACAAAGAATATTATGAAACCAATTTTATGAGCGTAAAAGTCCTAATTTTGGCGATTTCTATTTTCATTCCAGGACAAATATCAATTTCTGATTATAGTAATCAATTAAGTTCAATATTCGCTGCTTTTTCTTACATTATGAATATGCTGCTTACTTAGGAATAAAACTCAGATAATTACTGGACAGTGGAAGTTCTTGGCTTGACCGATGTGTCGGGGGGACTGTCTGGAATGAAACCAAGAAGTCGTCTCTGAATAAACATGAAGGGTCATATATAGGCTGTCTGAATCATGATCCAGTTCCTTGAAGTTGTTGTCTATGAACACCGCTAGAGGGCAAAAAAATTTCGCGAAAACCAGAAAGTCATCAATCCACAGTAAATGGAGCCTGGAGGCTCCGCAACGCCTTGAAATTATTTTACAGCAAGTTCCAGAAGTTGTGACTCATAATTTTTCCACATCTGGTAATTCACCCGGATAAATGATGACGTCACCGACCAAGCAGTTTACTGTCTTTACTAAGTGTTACATGAATTTGCGTTCGAGCATTGTATTTTTCCAATTTTAGCTCCCTAAGTGAAAAAATGTAATGTCATCAAGTAACTCGCATGGTACAAGTGAGCACACTATGAAGTATTCTTCTACCAGTTAGAATCTAACTGTTATGACAAGCACCGTGAGCCAGGGATTTATCTTGAAAAGTCCAAAGGAGTTATTTACACAAAGATGAAGTTATCTTAAGATAACTCATGGTGCGATGTACATGTAGGCTCGCTGTTAACCATTCGTGGAAGACAAGATTGGAGAAATGAAAAGTGTAACACTGCTTGTCCTGTTTCTAGCAGGTATGATTTATAATTGCGTAAATATACACGTACCATTACTCTCACGTATCCATAGTGGGTAATGAACAGCATTAGAGTGAGCTTCATTGGACATGTCGAAAAACAGTCATATAATAGAAAATGGACAATATCAAAATTTGTCTTTTCCTTCCACTTAAAAGCCGATGGACGCTTCACCTGAACGTTTTCTACATAGCGTACTTGACATAGCAATAAAAAAGTGGATAGAATTGTATCACCGTTTTCATTGGTATGTTTTTATCTTCTTGGAATTGTCGGATGATGACAACATTTCGATATTGTTATTATTAGAGGACCGGTTCTTGAACCTAGTATATCAACTCGGTTTCTGTCGAAAACTCAACTTTTGATTTAGGCCGCTAATCTTCATAAAATCACTCTCATCTCGTTCCTTGCTCAGTTAAAATATTAATTCTCGGTTTGCTAAGAACTAAAAGTTTTTTCTTACGCGAGACCAGGCTCAGGAAGTTGCTTAACTAATGACCAGGGTCCCGATTTGCAACGACGGATACTCGAGTGTGGAAGCTAGTGAAGTACGTGATTTGCTGGCAATGCATGGCAATTTCTCGTGAAAACTTGCATGCCTCGTCGTATAATGGCAAGAATCTAATATTGTGGAAAGCAGCCCTCGCGACCCTGGTATAATCTGTGTAAGAAGCAAATTGAGACCACTTCTAAAACTGGTAGATGCCCAAAACAAAATTTTTGACAGAAGGCGAGTAGGCCTACACAGCAGGCTTAAATGAATACTCCGTGTACGTATCAGAGACCTATAGGAATCAATTTTTACACGAGGCACGCAAGCAGATGGTTATGATGATGTGTGAGGCTATAATATTCATGACGTAACACACTTTGATGAATGTCAAGGACACGGTCGGTTTTACGGCCGAAAAACACACATTGGGAGCTATTGTGGGTAGGATTACTTCTTAAAGTTATTAGCTTTAATCAGAGCTATAAACCAACATTCTTTTGTTTTTGTGATTTATTACAAATCTCAGAAGCCTGGCAAAAGGGCTAACCCCTGTCGTATTTGAGACAAAGCGGTGAAGACTCGAAGCATATTGGAGGTGTGAACGAATTCGAGCCCTGCAGTGCCGTGCGAGAAGAATTGAACATTTGCAGAAATGTTTCCAGTATTTGACTAATTAACAGATTGAAAGCACTCGTTGAATTTAAAAGAATTTCGAGTGATCTCGGCTAGTCGGCGACATAGTTGTACAAAATAGCTTTCCCGGCCTTTCATAGGCAAATTCACTTTGAAAAGATGATAAACTGCTAACCTACACATGTTTGGGGCCCCATTACCAGAGCACTATGCTGTTGAACCCATGCCTCAACTTTAAAATTAAGTGCCAGACAAATGTGTCAGCCAATAAGTGGGTACGTGAAGGTCACGTGGCTGAACAGCCGGGGAAATCGAGGGTCACTGCCCTGGTAGATTACTGCAAACAAACGCGAAAAAATCTTTTCACATTAGAAATCGAAGTATTTTAATGGAAAGGCTCCGAACAACTCTTAAGGTGTCGTTTGAGACAAATCCGTGTAATTCTATCCACCGTTGCCCAGTTTATTCTAGTCGTTAAACCCACCCTTAAAGTTAAACGGGGTTGAAAGTGTAGAAATTAATGCCATACACACTCGGATTCTACATCAAATATTTACTCGCACACGTGAAAATTACGATCAGGTGAAGACAGTAATCTGTAAAAATGATACGACGAATATCACTGCGCGCCGACTCCATACATTTCAGAATGTTTAGTTGTGGAGGCACTGAACAATTCTCACAGGGATTTGCCTATCAGAACACACGTCAATGGACTCTTCACCTTTCTTCACTCTATTAAAAACTGCATGCAAATAAAGAAAAGTTTTAAGTCATTTCACATCACAATTCCTACAGACGAGCACAGAAACTTTATTCTGTCTTGTATTTTTGACCCTTTTTCTCCCACTGAAAACCAAGCTAGACTAAGAAAAATAGGGGCAAAAATGCAAAATCGGCACTTTTCACCCCAAAACAACCTCTTCCCTGCCGATGCTCGACTAAAGCCAACATTAGATTTCGAAAGCAAATTTCCTACCGATTCCAAAAATGTGGTCCAAAAGTATTGTCAAACAACTAGTTTTTTTTTGCAAAATCTGGCTTGTTTGATGGCAACTTGAACTCGCAGCCAATTTCTCAGTCGCTACCCAGCCACAAATGCAACCGGAGGCCGCCATCTTGAGGAAGAATGCAGCTACAGACGAGCAAAAGGCCTTTTTTATTCTCAAACACAAACAAACCCATTCACTGAGCCTACATGCAATGCCTACCTACAAAATACCCCCAAATTGGCCGCGGCCGCAGCCTAACTGTTCAGTGCCACCTGTACCCAACTAATCCCAACTTATCTCAACTTGTCCTGCCATCACCATGCAAGCTTGTCGCTGACGTCATGTTTGTTATTAGCCTGCCCCGCAGGTGGCGCAGCAATCAGTGGGAATAGTTGAATTAGTTGAAATGCGTGATTGGTGTCTCTAAAATTGTGAGCCTGTTAATGACGTCATGTACGTTATGTACTTGTTCGAGGGTGGCGCAGCGATCAGTAGGAATAGTTGAATTAGTTGACTTCAGTTGAATCCAACTAATCCCAAGTTATCTCAACCTATCCAGGTCTGATCTATTCAACTAATTCAGCTAATTCTACCAATTACAGCGCCATCTGAAGTAGTACTGGCATTGTGAGAAAGAAAGGCCCCAGAATCACTGACTTGCCTGCAGGTGGCCCAGCAATTACTAGAAATAGTTGAATTAGTTGAATTGGGTATTTGGTGTCTCTCAAGCTGTGAGCCTTTTGGTGGCGTCATGTACATTATCTTTCTGCCTGTATGTGGCACAGCGATAAGTGGGAATAGTTGAATTATTTAAAATTCGTGTTTTGTGTCCTTAAAGCTGAGAACCTGTTGCTGACGTCTTATTTGTTATCAGCCTGTCCGCAGGTGGCGCAGGGAATAGTTGAATTAGTTGAAATGGGTGTTCTGTGTCTCTCAAGTAATTGTGAACTTGTTGTTAACGCCATGTACCTTATCTGCCAGCCCGCAGATGGCGTACCGACTAATGGGAATAGTTGAATTAGTTGAAGTGCGTGTTCCGTTTCTCTAAAGTTGAGAGCTTGTTGTTTGCCCGCATGTGGCGCAGCGATTATTGGGAATAGTTGAATTAGTTGAAATGCGTGTTTGGTGTTTCTAAAATTGTGAGCTTGTTGATGACGTCCTGTACGTTATCTATCTGCCTGCAGGTGGCGCAGCGATTAGTAGGAATAGTTGAAATGGGTTTTCTACTTAATCTACCTAATTTCATCTGCCCTTTATTTGAGTGAATTCCCTCTGGTGGCACAGCGATTAGTGAAAATAGATGAAATACTTGAAATGACTGTTTGGTGTCTCTCAAGTTGTGAGCCTACTGCTAACGTCATGTACCTTACCGACCAGCCCACAGATGGCGTATCGTTTAGTGGAAAAAGTTGAATTAGTTGAAATGAGTGTTCTGTGTCTCTAAAGTTGCAAGTCTTTTTCTGACGTCATGTGCGTTATCTGCCTGCCCGCAAGAGGCGCAGCGATAAGTGGGGATAGTTGGATTAGTTGAAATGCGTGTTCTCTGCCTTTCAAGTTGTGAGCCTTTTGCCGACGTTATGTACCTTATCTACTTGCAAATAGGTGGCGCAGCGATTGCTAACATGAGTGTTCTGCCTCTTTAAGTTTTGAACCTTCCGCTCAAATATTGTGCTTCGTCTACTTCTCCATATGTGGCGCAGAGGTAGCTTGAAATATTTGAATTTGCTTTGAACTCAACGCTGACGTCTTAAATATGTGCATGAAGTCACCATTTCATCTTTCTTTGCACTAACATGCGGTAGCGCATCCTATTGCCAGTATTGTCAGAGTAAGAGAAAAAGTAACATAAGGGGGCGCTGCAATTAGTTGAACTACAACTTCCTATCAACCGATTAATAGGGCCCTACCAAAGATTCTGACATGACTCGGAAAATCAAGCCCAACATTAATCAGTTCCCCGATAACTAACCAACCCTTAAATAATAAAAAAGTTGGAAGTCCGCGCAGTGAAAGTGTAGAAACAAGTGCCATACACATAACACTCGAACTGCACGTCAAACATTAACCTGCTGTTTCGAAATTGAGAACGCGTGAACACGTTCTCTCCCTCACTACTTCAACACTCCCTCTGACATGGAAAGTTCAAAAGGTAGGACAATGTCGACTTGAGGTTGCTAGCCGGTTCAATCATCAAACTTTCCCAAAATAGTTTAAAGTAATACAATTACAACAGTATCATGCAGTCAGGTCCCAAGCGTAACATCTGCAACAAAACCGTTAATTATGTGACACTTCTGTCTAAGTTTTTCAGCTAACTATTATATCGTCTGCAGCTCAGGCGCCGATTTCTCGGTAACTACAATATCAAATAGGCTTATTGTTGTTATTTAACTATTTTTATGAAATGTTCAATGCACGCTTACGTTGTTTTCTTGTTTGTTATCTCTTTTCAAGTAATAAATCGTTACATTTAGAACTGTTTCCTTTAACAGAGAAAACTTGTAACCTAACGCGAAAGTGCATACATAGGATGTGATCCGCCACGTGAACAGTTTGATTGAAGTATTTAAAAATCTACCGAAAAATGAAAGAAACTTAGGAATTCGAAGCGCATGGGATAAATACAAAACGTATCTCGATTGGCGCACATGAAGTAATATCCCAATCGACATTATTCCGCGTATCGACCTTGACCTTCGGTCTCGGTTGATAAGCGGGATAATGTTTCGTGAGATATTACTTCATCTACGCCACTCTCGGTTTTATGTATTTATTCACTCGAAGATTCGACTTTTTACTGTTGAGTTGTCTCTCCGCCATTTGCATTTTTTACCTACCGGTGAACTCATGGACTAAAGCATTCATTGGGCTCATTGGCTGGTGTTCAGATCACTACATGACGTCATTTGGTCAACAATTGACAGACTATTTGATTTGTTGTTGTTAGAGGACCTTAGGTAAAAAAGGCGAAATATAACCGGTAAGACCGTTTGCGTTTTTCGCGTCAAGATAATTTGATTTGGTTAGTACTAACACACTGAACAAGAATTTTCCTCTCATTCTATTGCTTTATATCATTTACACCTAGTGATGAAAAGCTCNGAATTCGAAGCGCATGGGATAAATACAAAACGTATCTCGATTGGCGCACATGAAGTAATATCCCAATCGACATTATTCCGCGTATCGACCTTGACCTTCGGTCTCGGTTGATAAGCGGGATAATGTTTCGTGAGATATTACTTCATCTACGCCACTCTCGGTTTTATGTATTTATTCACTCGAAGATTCGACTTTTTACTGTTGAGTTGTCTCTCCGCCAATTGCATTTTTTACCTACCGGTGAACTCATGGACTAAAGCATTCATTGGGCTCATTGGCTGGTGTTCAGGTCACTACATGACGTCATTTGGTCAACAATTGGCAGACTATTTGATTTGTTGTTGTTAGAGGACCTTAGGTAAAAAAGGCGAAATATAACCGGTAACACCGTTTGCGTTTTTCGTGTCAAGGTAATTTGATTTGGTTAGTACTAACACACTGAACAAGAATTTTCCTCTCATTCTATTGCTTTATATCATTTACACCTAGTGATGAAAAGCTCTCCCTTGGAACTTCGGCTCTGAGTATTGGTATTGGCAACCTGAACATAAGAACTTTAATTCGTTTTTCATTCAGCGGTGAACTCGTTAACCATAAGTATTCACTTGGTTCATTAGCTAACATTCGGGACAATACTAATTATAATATGACGCTGGACAATACTAATTATAATATGACGCTATTAGGCTAAAATTTGTAAGCAAAAGATAGCTGTGGTCGTTAAACCAACCCTTGCGTAAGAGCTGAGTATTGGCCAAAGATGGCAGAGGATTGATTCCTCGTTATTACAGAAAAGTAAAAATAAACGAAATATAACCGGGCAAGACCATTTATGACTCATAAATAATCACGGGAATTCAATTGTTGCTAATACTAGCACACTCAGCAAGTATTTTGCCCCCACACTGAGATTTTCTTCTGATTTAGATCGATTTCTCAAACCTAGGAAGAAATTTTTTTGATGGATCTTCACCTCTGTTTAATCTCAGTGTTGGCTACTTTTATTCATGCTTCATGCGATTTTGTCTCTTAAATTTGTAAGGCTGTCTTGCTGAGAACACTCCCATGGTCACGAAGGAATTCTGCGCAACCTTGACACCTTGCCTTGCTCTTTATTACATCCCGCACTGTGGCTCGGATGGAAAGACTTACGGTAGGTCAAAAGACAAAACTCTTTTAATAGTATTTGTCTTTCCCTTAAAAAGTGTTCATGCTAATTGGATTATTATTATTGTTTTGTTGTTATTGTTGTTATTTTTGACATGCTATTTTATTCCACTCATTCAACCAATATAATAACGTACAAAACAGTTCATACACTGTGGGTCAACCATATATCCCTTACTCACACATACACAAGATGTAGTTCAACCACACACCTCTCATTCACACGCATACTCGCACAATCCCAGGTCACCAGTTAAGCAGGAGTCACAAAGCTATTCCAGAGGGTGCGAAAAATCAGATTATCTTGTTAAAAAGTGTGCACACCTACAGTTTTTTCCTAAAATACTTTTTCGAAGTTATGGTATTTTGAAACAACATATCAAGTGGTGTTTTGGACTTTTCAATTTGTTGCTCATAGGTAAGATAATTGGCTAACATTAAAAACAAATCTGTCGCACTCCGATTCCCTGCTTGTTCAAGCACTTTAGTCTTCCCACCTAACAATATGTTACCGATGGGCAAGCGTAAACCACTGAACCACTGCAAAAAACTTTGTTTATCTGGAATTAACAAAGCGATGTACACATATTAAGGATTCTGCAGTTTCCTCGCAAAATATTTAAACCAGAGACAGAAGGCAACAACTTAAGTAAAAAAGAATGCGTACCCATAATCCAATCGGACAGACGAAATTAGAACTATCTAATTTGCATATCATCAGAGAAGGTCATACAACTTTTATAATATACCAATCGTAACTTTCTGTCATAATTACCTCTAAGTATATTCTATGATAATAACACACACTTCAAGTTAGATTCTCCCTGTTTTTGTTATGCAGGTAATGATTGCCTGTTTGCTCACGCCCAATGTAATTCAAAACTGTTGGGTGTAAATCTCCAACTGGTGGCAAAGTCTCGATGTGAGGACGTAGCTGTGAAACCTAAACCAAGCAAATGCGACAAAGCCTGTTACGAGATATACCAGCCCCACTGCGGCTCAGATGGAATAACCTACGGTAAGTTAGCACGACTGCTTGTCCCAACGCTAACTTTACAAACAGATCTCTTAGTTAATAGCCGCAATTTGTAATAACATTGAAGAGAACACTCCAAGAGAAAATCCTATTATTTGTGCATGGATGTGTTTCGATGTCGACATTTATACAGAAGCACGCATTTAATATCTCAGCAGCTCATGAACACCCGTGGCATTGCACAATGCTTGCACAAAGTAGCATTGTTTATTTTGTGAAGTACGATTCCGAGCTTTTTAACTTTTGCAAGCGATTACCGTGCTTCCTTTCACACCACTACACTGCCCGTTTCATTGACCTCCTCCATTACTTCAGTGACTGGATTCGCATCACAAATTTTGTTCGTTCTGCTTGTGCTGTAGTTTGAACTTTTTGCTTTAGATAACGACTGCTACTTTGGGATTGCTCAATGCAAAGCCCGCGAGAGAGGTGACACGCTGACGTTGACAGGTTTAAATAGATGTGAGCAGATGATGGAAGACGATACGCCAACGAAATGTATCCAAATGTGCCCCGCAGTCTACAGTCCCGTGTGTGGCAGCGATGGAAAAACCTACAGTAAGCCCATGGACGCATGCGCGTTGAACGCTGAACCTTACAGCGGCTGAAAACTTGCGTTCTGTTAAAAATCCGAACTTTTAAGATTCCAACGGCACTAATGAAGCATGCGACTTATAGACCTGGTATCAAGAATTTATAAGCCTCAATTTAGGCCACTAACAAAACTGTCCCCAATTTATTTGTTGCTCACTTCAGAAGTGATTTATGTGATTTGGAAGGAGTGACAGTTCGTTATTGCACGAGATTTGACCAATTAGGTGCTTTTATATGCCACACGTGGCCGCAGACAACAGTGAAATGTCAGATCTTCCCAAGCCCAGGAAACACTTCTAGTCCGAGTAAGAACAAGTTTCTATCAACAGATGTTTTTGGACTTTTCTAGAGCCTTTGATTAAAAGGATACATACATACCTCCGGTTCACTGAAACTATAGGAGCAACAACCTCATGGTGTGTTTTGTTTCTGTGCCTGAAAAATTACACTTGCAGTTGCGAATTTACCAATCTATCCAAGAACTATGTAACAAACATGCATAGTTACCTGAACTGCTGAAAGTAAAAAAATAACAATGAGCGCCCATTTGTCATTAATAGTATACATCAGAGCTGTCGCACTTGCAAGGTTGATAAAATCTCGGTATATCATTGTATTCGTGTTTTACCTAGGCAACAAGTGTATTCTCGGCAGTGCCTCTTGCCGCTCTAGAGAGCAAGGCGGGAAGGACATTACCATTGCTTCCAACGGCAAGTGCTCACCGAAATGTGCGGAGTATCCGTGTCCACCGGTGTACCAACCAATGTGTGCTAGTGACGGGGTCACTTACGGTAAGGACGGTCGATCGAAAAGCAAAGTACAACTTTTAATGCTATTTTAGCAAATTCACAGTCAGTGCTGCTTTTCCCTTCATTCTGCATGACTCAGTGGCGTCTTCAATGTTAACATTGGAGGATTCCCCTTCGCTCATTACTGATATACTGCACGTGACTTTAATCGCACCGGGACGATCTTTACTGGGCAGCTTACTGGTGAATGGCTGGGCGTTTACCAATACGATCAGTTTGCTTATCGGTGTTCGGAATTGGTAAGCCTGGTAATGGCAGTTGGCATCTTGGTGTATTGTCACTCGACAATCGTACCGTAACAAAAATATGGAAGCACCTCTAAAAACGACGACAATTTGTCTATCTCGTAATCATGCTAAAGGTCATATGATGAAAAAAGTTACAACCTAGAACTTAACTACGCATTTGACCTTTTAATTTTGTCACTAATAACCGTTAAACGTTACCTGGACTCATCGATCTAGCGTTTTACACAAACGATTTTCTTAAATTTATTGTTTTTAACACTTAGGCAGTAAATGCATTTTTGAGCAAGCGCAGTGCAGGGCAAAACTCGCTGGCAACAAGCTCCAACTAGTGGCGAAGTCTCGTTGTGAGGACTTACCTTCGACCTCGAAACCAAACAGTACATGTGACAAAGTGTGCTACGACCTTTACCAGCCTCATTGTGGCTCAGACGGAGTAACATATGGTGAGTTCATACGCAGCATTTCAGTTAAAGCATCACAACACAATTTTTGCAAAAAGCGACCTTTGATTTAGACTACTTAGGCCTACCTCTTGCACATTCCTTCACTCTGAATCAGAGTTAGTCTATAGTTGGAAAGATTCGGAATTCTGTGGTTGCTTGAGACCTTTTTAGCATGCCTTGACCCATAGGCGTCCTCAGCTTCTGATCGTCCACAATACACTATATAAATACTACAAGGTAGGACACTCCCGGCTAGCACAGGCGCTTCATTTCAAACGTCCATAACAAACACAAAACTCAATAAATTTACACAAAACAGAAACGTTCACCAAACCTCGGGGAATTGTTCTTTCTCCCAATACCGTTTACGGTGTCGTGCTTCACCGAGTTCCCAAGAAATTCAAATTCGCTGTCAAAGGACAGAAATGTTCCCAAAAAGCCCACACATCGAGCCTCCTTGGACGGTTCGAGGTCAAGGACGATACGGCAATTGTCGATTTGTCAAGGAGTGTCACGACATCGCTTACTCCAGAGATTTCGTAAGCTTCCGTGATGAACCGGCGATTGCCGTCCATCCGTAACTCACCGGATAATTCCGTACCGTCCTTGACCTCGAAGCGTCCAAGGAGGCTCGATGCGTGGGCTTTTTGGGAACATTTTTGTATTTTGACCGCGAATTTCTTGCGAACTAGGTAAAGCAGGACACCGTAAATGGTATTGGGAGAAAGAACAATTCCTTGTGGTTTGTTGAACGTCGGTTTTGTGTAAATTTATTGAGTTTTGTGTTTGTTATGGACGGCTGAAGTGAAGCACCTGTGGAATTTCTAGCCGGGAGTGTCCTACCTTGTATTATTTATGTAGTGTATTGTGGACGATCAGAAGCCAAAGATTTTATAGATACCTAAAGCTTGGGATATAGTATCTTTGCAGAAGCTGAGGACGCTTGTGCCGTGACCCAGATAGTCATTTGGTGCTAAATTGGAGCACAAACTGAATCATTATAGAGTAGTAACAGGTCCTATGCATTAATAAAACATTCCCTCGACAAGTAGTGGGTGCTCGATGGTTACGTGACACAGACTCGTGGTCTTATGTGAAGTTTGTTAGCAGTTCTTCGTGTTGACGTCTATTTTTCATTGAAATTATTATTGGTCTCAATGAGAGCAGAAGTTGAAGAGACTCCTTCCGCTGCTTCAGGTTTCTTTTTTACTCTGTTAAGATAACGATTGCTACTTCGGCGTTGCTCAGTGTAAAGCCCGGGAGAGAGGATATTCGTTGAAGTTGTACGGGATAAAAAGGTGCGAGCGAAATTGCAGGCAGATGTGTGGTGCAGTCTACGACCCCGTTTGTGGCAGCGACGGGAAAACATACAGTAAGTCCAACGGTGAACCCGTAATCTCTTTTCACAGTCATATTGAATAATGTGTACATATGCATCTCGCATTTTTTAAAACACTACCGCTTACCTGGACTTTCTGATAACAAGCCCCAGGGCGTATGTTTTAAAATGACAATGTTTTACTTCAAATGTTCGTGAGAGCGGATACAAGGGTGTCACGGAAAATGTGACTCAAAATCTAATCTGGAAAAAGCTCGGGTGTATTTCTGTTGAAATATTTCACATTGATGTGAATCCAAGTCTTCTCTAACAGACGTATGTTATCCTAGGTCGTTTATTTTGGAAAACCACACAATCCTTTGAAAATTACAGCTCTTACTGAAAAGTAAGGCTCTGGGTTTACATTCGCGAACTACTCAGAAGATTGGTGTACGGGCTCGTTATGATTATAATTGGCCGGTTTTTAGAATTATTCCCAGTACCAAATATGTCATCGTTTACAAATGTGGCGTTTTGAATCCATCGTCTTCAGTTGATAATGATCCGTCTTTATTTTTTTGCGGTTTAATGGTTTTACCTTGATCCTTATTGTAACATTAGCTACGAAAAGGGTTATTAGTCTCAGCCCGGATTCGAAACGGGAACTTTCTCATTAGCAGACAAGCTCTGCTGTCGACCTACATTGCACTCGATAAATAAAAGAGATTTTACAAAAACATGATTGAGTTTATTGTTTTAGAGCTCTTGTCAAAGCCAACAGCTTCCAAAAGTCCATCCCGTCTGACAGCAGTCCCAAAATGACCGTAAACACGATAGTATCCCTTTATGATTCCAAACCCTCATAACACAAATTTGATGTGGTTCTTCACGGCGTCTGTGTTTGCTAGGCAACGATTGTCAGCTTAAATCTGCTTCGTGCCGCGGTAGAAACGGGATTAAAGTTTTGTACAAAGGAAAGTGTCAGCCAAATTGTGAAGAGATGGGTTCCTCGGTGGAGTATCAGCCTGTGTGTGGAAGTGATGGCGTCACGTATGGTAAGAAATCCACAAACGCTCAGTTACACGTTCTTGCACCTCGCCGCTAGACGAATAAGTTCAGTCTCAATAAGGGAAAAGGATTATCTAGAAATTCAATCGTCACTTAAAGGGTGCCCCGGATTTTGAGAACCAGTCTAATGTCTGTTATTCTAGGGAGAAAACTAGTTTTTAAAGAGCTGCATTACCAAAAATGACGAAGTTATAACGACAGCACTGCTCACACAGGCTGTACGAAACTGGGCAAATTAGCGTAACACACTCTAGCACACCGTGTCTGCTCACTCAGCCTTGCCGGAACTTGCGTTGTCATTATTGTTGTAGCTCATTGGGCGTTTGTGTACCCACCCGGTACTTCAAATTACTTGCCGTTATGTTCGAGCCCATTGTTGGCAATCGGCCAATACCCATCTGTTACTCAATACTAATAGCAACGTAAGTATTCGTCCTACCATACCCATCTGGAACCTAAATGTTTACTGCTATTTCATGGTACGTACCACCACTTCTGTGATTAGAACCGTGACCCAGAAGTTGCTAACACACCTCCATAAATAAACGGTCATTAAATCACTCTTATTTCGCTACTTACTACTGTTTTTTACGGTGGCCCGAAAGTATCATCGCTACTTTTGTTTAAATATTTTTTCATTTTTCATTTTCCACCTAGGTTGAAATAGTTTCCACCTAGGTTGAAATAATTTCCACCCGGGTAAAAATAATTTCCACCTAGGTTGAAATATTTCATCCCAGGTGGAAAAGGAAAAATAAAAAAAATTAATAAACTAAAATAGCGATGATACTTTCGGGCCACCGTAGTTTTTACTTTTTGTTTTAGTCCCGCTAGGATAACAGATCCTTTCAGTTATCCGTTTTGATTCGGAAAAGGAAGGATAGGCTCTGACGCAAACAGGTGTCGCAGGTCTCGGGACGTTAAGGCCTAAAGATCCGTTTTGTTTTGTTTTGTTTTGTTTTGTTTAGTTCACTCTACTTTCAATGAAGGAGACTTTCATATACTTTTAAATAATCATTAATTTAAAATTTTTAGTGTTTTGAACAATAACAAAATTATTTTACAAACTCTGGAACATCAAAAAAGTACTATATTCTCGAAAGAGTTCCCGTTTTCACTTCTGCGAGTATAAATTGTCGAGATATATTCAAAACAGTTATACTGTACATTGTAAATACAGGTTCATAGAATATTAGTTTTCGTTTTTAGCTACTTTAGTCCTAGGCATTTGAAAAAGGTGAAGGCAATTCTTCTACGTTAGCGGTCGATACATAGCTTAAAAATTAAAAATCCTGGCACGCAATTGTTCTTCCAGTCTTTGTTGATTGATTAACACAAACAGTTTGGAAATCAGTGAAGCGTTTGCAAGTTGTGATAGTTCTAATACCCATTAAGATTTTTAGAAAGACTGTAATAAATAAACAGAGACCGGTAATATCTGATGACGTCAAAACTTATCCACATGTTTTCTCGGCTTCAAAACAGATATCTGAAAGTATTCATCTGTGTCAATATTGATTTTTTTCTAACAAGAAATATGTTTTAGGTGACACCATTTGGTCAATCATAATTAGGCAACTGGTTTTTTGCTTGACGTCCTGAATTCAGCAGCACCATCGATACTAGGGCTGCGTAGGTGTTTGCTAGACTAACGTGTCAAACACTCGTACTTTGCAAGTATATCGGATAGACCTGATATGACTTACGAAAATTTGGAAAAGTCGGGAATCGAGCCCGGTACCCTCTACCTCGTATGTAGATAAAAAGTTGCTGTGCGCGTTTTAAACGAAGCTCAGACTTTTGAATGACTTAAAAGGCAAACACAAAACAGTTTCTTAAGGAACAATTATTCAATTCTTTCAATATCTCCGATAATACCGAAATGACAATATGTAAAAAAATTAAATTTCATTGCCATTACAATGTTTCGATAATGCCATTATATATTTTTCACGTCAAAGTTGCATTCGGAAACGGTAAATATGTCCTCAACTTTTTCAGGTAACACATGCGCGCTAAAGATTGCTCAATGTTTTGCAAAGAGAGACGGAAATGTTGTTCTTACCATGGCGTACAAGGGCGAATGTGTGGCTTCATACGATGCTGTGGCTATGGAAGAGACATGCATAAAATACTGTCCGCGCATCTACAAACCTGTCTGCGCAAGTGACGGAAAGACGTATTGTAAGTATAGTTCATTACATGGCAATTTTAAAAGGATACGTTACCTTGTTTTGGTGATTTCAATCAATCCTGTTAATGCATCTTTGGCGTTCCTCTTGAATCGTGAAAGCAGGATTTAATTAAAAATTTATACTCTCTGTATCACAGATTGGATATCATGGTTCTTGGTAGATGGTCGTTCTCGCCTATGTGTTAAGTCAAGCTTGCCCGTTGAACGGAGTTTTCAAATCGTGCTCCAACCTTTGAGGGTTGTCGAGGGTTGTCAAGCATTATTTCGTTTCAGGGCTAAAGCCGGGTTTAGTAACCTTTTAACTGCCCTGCACTACCTTTCAGTCAGGGCCAACTTACCCACTAACCTGAATAAACAGCTGCAGAGGACCCAAGGGGCCTTTACTGGTAGAGATGAATGCTGTGTGCAGTGAAAGGGAGCCCTCAGTCAAATCTAGATCAACAGGCAACGAACATGCATACGTAGATTCACGTATAAGTGCAAGCATTGGAGTCCAATTTTTAGACACCTTGTTTGTGTAGATTATGTGTGAAAACGTTGCTCCTGGATTGCTCATGTAGAAATACGACAGAAACACTAACTTGCAGGTTTTCGAACACCACGACTGACGCACACAAGAACACGACTCTTAGAACTGTAACTCAGTTCCGTGACTCACACACACGCCTGCATTCAGAAAACTTGGCGTACACATCCCGAAACACCGCTTACTGACTCACAGGGTTTAGAATCGCGTGCACGATCAGAGAGGAGTCCGTGAGCAGTGTTTACATGTGCCGGATCCGAGCATGCGGTCCAGGTGCCATGTTTTTTGAATGCATAACCTGCCTTTCGATAAGTGTGGGGTTGTATAGGTCAGACAGGTAAGTTAACCGTGTTCTTGAGTGCCAAGGTATATCCATGAGAGAGTGAGCTGTGTTTTTGTGATAGTCTGTCTCTTCAGTGCTATGCAATCAGGGGTCCACTTCGTAAAAGTAACTTTAGACAGAAGACATGAATTTTGCCTTCGTTATTGACGATTAAAGTTTTGCCACGTTTACACGTTAAGTAGTTAAGTGGCAATATTCTGTACAGTTTCTCAGAGGCTTTGTGCTTTACTGAAGTGATATCAAATTGGTTTTCGGGATAATCGAGTGGGACGTAATACAAAATTTCTGATTTCTGGCAGAAGTCTCTTTTCATGGAAAAGAATCCAGTGATGCATTGTTTGGCTAAACATGCACTCGTTCACACGTGAAGGAATGATGCGATATAAAAAACTAGATCCGAGCATACGAAAATGACAGTTTAGATATACAACGTAATTTTTACTTAAAAGGACGTAGCTTGACATTTTCACCACGCAGTGTAGGTCGGAACTTTTGAAAGGGATCTGAGGAGAGTCGTATTTGTTTACCGTGTGATCTTTAAGTTAACTGGGTCATCAGGTTAAGATAAGTTAGAAATCAAAGTTAGTTTACACATTTTATCTTAAAGAACGTTTTTCACTGCATGACTCATTTTGTTATGCATGTATTTGCGTTTATAGAGTCTGCGATGGGGAAAAGGAGAACGAAGTAGGAAAGGGAAACAATTCTTTGGCTGCGCCTCCAAATTTCAGCTACTATCCTGAAACCCTAGTCCGGGGCAGCTGACACGTGTGGTACAAGTCCCAAACCCGCACCGAAAATGCTCTAGACACGATGAGCAAACTTCTGTCTTGGCTACCAGATTCCTCGCCAGTTCATTAAGAGTGTGGGCGCGGAATCTGGTCCCGGGGATTTGCACTCTGGCGTTTGAGGGGTATTCTTAAGTCTAGAGAACGCTGGCTACTAAGGAGAGAGTTGGAGGACCGTGATGAAACTTAGAGGCGCGGCTATGTCATTACTTCTACCCTTTGGAATTGTAGAAAAAGAAATTTAGAAAACTATGTTCTTCTTATTTTAGCTAACGAATGCTTCATGGAACAAGCCGAGTGCGAAGGACAGAAGTCTAACCCAGGACTAAATATATCTAAAGTGTATGACGGCATGTGTTCCGGGGGCAACTGCCAGTACAAATGCGATAAAGAGAAATACGCCCCAGTGTGCGGTAGTGACGGCAAAACATATCGTAAGTGCTGGAGCCAGAATTCCAAACCTGTCACTTTCTAATAATGTTACCTAGACAAAGTTTTACGGTGGCCCAAAGATGACATTGAAAAAACAATTGTTATAATATTATTAGTTTTATTTTCAGGGAGAAAGTTCAGTGTCTTCTTGGGCCACTGCATTCTTGAGTTCTATTTGACTATTGTTACTCACAGCGCGCTAATTTCTTGAGCTCTGTGTATAGCAGAGGCCGCTTGTAGTTCAAGTATAAAACGTATCGGATGTTGCTTTGGAAGAACGCAGCACTTTATGTCATAAAACTTTTAACAAAAAGTCAATCGACGGTGACCAAGCAGCAGCGCACTATTAATTCAAAATTTCATTAAAGGCAATTTTAAGGTCCCACACACTGCTAATTACCTGTAGGTCAAGTCGAAACCTTTAACTTCAAACTTGAGTACGTCAACATATCAGAGGTAAATATTTCCATTAAATTATCCAGTTAGAAACGCTTACTTCCCATACTAAATAAGAAAACCAAGGGCTCCAGAACACTGATCTTCAAACGTGACGCTGCATTGGGATATTATTGATTTTGCGTCCATAGGTTTGACATTATTGTTGGATGATATAGACTCATAAAACGTTACTAGTTTTAGCCAGAGCACTGGCATATCTACGTTTGGGGGGTGCTTAGGAATCGCGTGAATCCGAGGCGCGTGAGAGATTTTCTTGTTTTTGTAGTTGATTTCGTTTTTCTGGTGACGTTTTATAATTTATATTTTTGATCCTGTCCCAGGGGTGGGGGGTTAACCCCACTGAACCCCCTCCTCCGTAGATCCTCAAGCTATTCCCTGAATCAAGGCCGGTAACTTTACCAATGAAAACAATCTGTATTTATCAAGTAGAGTTTAGCTCCGCCAGCTGTGTTTGCCTGCAACCACGGGGATTGTGATTTCGATTACGCGTTACTGCTAATTTCAGAAAATCACTTTCCTCACCGATAATGTCAATTTGATTTACCTTCCGTTTGAATTTCAATCATTTTTTTCAGCTAACAAGTGCAGTTTTGAATACCAAAAGTGTGTTCATACGCTGACTAATCCGGATGAACTTACAATCAAGAGCAATGGAAAGTGTGTTGACGTGAGTGACCTCTGTAGTCGCAATTGCTCTCTAGCAATCAACGACGGGCCGGTTTGCGCCACGGACGGAAACCAACAGAAAACCTTCCGTGAGTAATTGTTTACTTAATCAAGTTGATGACATGCTTTTGTGTTCGGCTTCATGCACTCTTTACAATAACTTCATTTCGACCATTGTCTTGCACATATCAATTAGTCTATAGTCATGACATTGTAGTAAGTTCAAATAGTTAAAACAAACACTTTAAATTTCAGACTTAATGTACGCAAGAACTGAAGAACTGTAGATGTGGGTGATAGTTATTTAACAAACACAAGTGTTGTCAGATGTATTAATGTCCAGAAAATTCAAACTATTCAAAGGAGGACTACTTTCGAGTATTAAAGTAAGCGATTTCTAAGTATCTCTGATCTGGATGTTTTCAGAAAACTACTGCACGTTCCTTCGAACACAATGCTACTACGAAAACTTTGGCGGTAAACTGAGATTGTCTTTCGTAAAAAACGACACGTGCGAACCTCCAGCCACCAAAACTCCACTAGAAAGATGCGAACGCTTTTGTTTTAGGCTTTATAAACCACTTTGTGGTGAGGACAACGTAACTTACAGTGAGTATTAATGTACACAACAACATATTAATGGGTATTTTATAGTAATTGATATTGCATTTTAAAGTGCACATTATCACCAATTTTTGAAACTGTTCACGGTTGTCTGACTATTCTCGCAATCCAACTTTGAAACTAGAATGCATTGGCACCCTAGTAAAACCCTTCTCAAACTAATTGCTCCATTTTTATTCGATTCACGGCTATCTAGACATGGGAAATGTTGTGATATTGCGTCTGTGTAGCCTTAGTGTTAGAAAGAAACCTCAGAACAACACACACACACTCTCTCTCTTTGACAGACGCTAAAACAATTACAATCTCTAATCGTCAATGGCGGCCGACAGGCGTAGGTTGCACAACCAGGCCTCTTGCTGTTAATGCGTAAAGCACTTTTTACTTTGTGTGGTTTCAGATTGCTATTGCACCGTGGGAACTTTTAATTGGAAAGTTCAATTTCGTTTCCTTCGTTTTAGCCAATATGTGTTTCTTCGAGGTCGCACAGTGCAAATTAAAAGTTCAGACTAACGAAACATTGAGAATTAAACACGACGGAACATGCGAGTCTATGGGAACAACTAAAGCGCCACCTACCAAAACTCCACAACAACTATGCAACAAATTCTGTTTTTCAACCTACAAACCGGTCTGTGGTACAGATGGAATTACTTACAGTAAGTATAAAAACATCATTACCAATTACTATGAATTTTCGAGTAAGGTGACGCATGACTTTTTTTCTAAATTAGTTTTGGTTCAGTACGACAACCTATGAGTCAAAACATACTTGTCAGTATACACTTGTTCAACATTTTCACTCTCCCGCAGCGTATGGTCAAAACGTTTATCAGCCGAAGAACTTGAAAAACCTTACCATTTGAAAGATCGATGCTTCGTATCGTTTCAGAAAATCAATGCAAACTTCAGATTGCTCAATGCATCGCAAAATTCAGCTCTACCAAACTAGCTCAGAAACACACTGGAACATGCGAGTCCATGGGAACCACAAAAGCGCCACCTACCAAAACTCCACAACAACTATGCTACAAATTCTGTTTTTCAACCTACAAACCGGTCTGTGGCACAGATGGCATTACTTACAGTAAGTATAAAACATAATTACTAATTACTAGGAATTTTCTAGTAAGGTGATGCATGATTTTTTCTAAGTTAATTTTGGTCTACTACAAAAACCGGAGAATACAAACATACTTGTCAGTATACACTTGTTCAACACTTGGCATTCTCCCACAACATATGCTCAATAATTTTATGAAACAATATTAGAATCTAAAAACTAAAATTACAAAATGATATTATAATGAAAACTACAATATAGTTCCTTGTTATTCGGGGTCTTTTTTTCTGTGGTACAGTGTGATTTTGGCAAAACTGATTTTCGCTCTGTGTACCTCCCAGACATTACAGGACCATTACAAAAATGAGACCGCCGCTATCAGCCAAGGAACTAGAAAGACCTTACCGTTTAAGCGATGGATGCTTCATATCTTTTCAGAAAATCAATGCAAACTGCAGATTGCTCAATGCATCGCAAAATTCAACTCTACCAAACTCGCTCAGAGACACACTGGAACCTGCGAATCCATGGGAACGACAACAGCTCCCCCTACTAAGTCACCCGCACAGCTCTGCAATCGTTTCTGCTCCTGGTTGTATCAGCCGGTGTGTGGATCTAACGGAAGGACCTACTGTAAGATTTTCAGTAAACAGCTGAGTTCTATGATGGGCCGTTGGGGGGAAAGCGTCGCCGGAAAAATACGAGCGTAGTTATGTACATTACGTCGTTATTTACGCCGTTAATTACGCCATAAAATTACGAGCGTAATTTAATTCTTTATGGCGTAAAATTACGCTCGTAATTTAGTTTAAACTCTTAGCCAATGACGTTTTACAACTCACGGTCGCGCGCGCTCATGTAAATACTTATTTTCTGACGGGTTACACGTCGACGCTACGAGCAATGAATCATGGCGGCTTAAATCGCTGCTGCAATTTCAGCGATTGTGCAAGAACGAACTGCCCAGCAACGGTTGTGTATGTTAGGTTAACACTGATTGGTTTAAATTTGGAACGTTCTTAAGGTATTTTACGAGCGTAATTTACGGAAACATTTCCCTCAATTAATTTACGAGCGTAATTGTACGGCGACACTCCTGCAATTTAATTTACGCTCGTAATTACGAGCGTAATTTTACGGCGACACTTTCCCCTCAACGGCCCACCATAGAGTTCAGCAAAACAAAGACTTTAGATTCTTCACCTTTCACATCCTTTGCTATTTGAAAACGTTTACATCAAGGCACTCACTTCTGTGCTAGTTACCGCTGTCTCGTTCATTGCAGTATGTGTCGGAAAAAATCACTGACGCAACCACAAAGAATATAAAAACAATTACCTGTGATTCATACACTTAAAAGTGCAAATGGATTCAGACTCACAAAATATCCGTTTTTGATTGCTTGAGTAAAGCTTGTGTAAATTCGCACTGTATTGAACGGGGTGTCCAACCAGGGTGGCGGGTTAAAATGAGTGTCAACCTGCGGGCACTTCGCAAAGAACAGAAAGGGGTGGGAGGGCAAACGTAAATTGAAATTATTTTTGAACGGGTAAGGGTGTTTTACAATAAACAGGGGGCCATGCCCCTGTTGTGCCCCTCTCGTGACTAGGCGCCAGTGCATACTATCCGCAAAGGTCCATAACTTAGTTGCCGTAATATGCCTTCTAATGTAGTATTGAGTTGTCTTCGGCACATGTTACGCGACAACAATACCTGCAGTTGTCGACTAAAAAAAGATAAGGCTCTCACAAAGTGCCGTATTTATACGAACCACTGAATCAAATATTGGGTGGAAACAATTTCTTAACGACTTTCTCCATCTGAGTGTTAAAATCTGAAAATAATGATAATTCAATACATTTCCTCTTTATTTCAGCCAACAAGTGTGTGTTTGAGAAGGCTCAATGCATGTCCAAGTTGACTGGCAAGTCCTTGACACTCGAGTACAAAGGTCAATGTAAAAAAGTAACGCTGACAACCAGACGAGCAGTTACGTATTCTACACCTCTGGTTGTTGATAACCAGTGCAAGCGCATGTGTGGAACCGTTGTGTCGCCAATGTGTGGCTCCGACGGAATCACCTACAGTAAGTCGTCGTCATCACGCGCTTAATAATTGACGTTACTGGTGTAACTGTGAACGTCATAATCGCTTCATAGAATTTTTGCCACCGATGTCACTTTCTGCGTTCATAAACATCCAATTTTTAGCCATTAAACTATTTACGGATAGCAAAAATGTATACACACGAAGCACAGATCTATGGAAGATAAATCAGCTAATCTAGACGTAGGTGAACGAGACCAGCTACCAAACTCCTCGATTATGAAGTTGTTTAGGCCACCGCTGTTCTTTCCTATATCAAATTCACGACAGAAAATGGACGATAGAGCTCAGTTGAGTTCGTTATGTCGGTCTGATCGCTTCCCCACAATAACCTGTGCCTGAGACGTTCGTCACAGCTGTCCGTAATCAGGTTTAGTGGCATGCCTTCAGCTCATAATTACTTCCCCTGTATGATTTCATTATTAGCGTCGGAATGAGTGCATCGGGAATGACATGAAATAACTGCGCAACATTCGTTTCGATGGTGATATAATCCCGCCTTCCGTCACAAAGACAAAAATTTGATTTAGACCATTCACCGTTGTGAAATGGTCTCAAATTGTTCCTTAATCAAACTAAAGGTTATTTCATGGATTAGAAAGAAGCTTGGCAGTTAATCATTACTCGAGAACAGGTTCTGTAAATTGGGTTGGAACGGCGTGTCATTTTACGAGTCGACAATGGTCTCAAGGAAAAGCGGACTTTCAGTTCTCTGCAAACCCTGCAATCACTTTTCATCGGCGTAAGCAACAAGTTGAGAACATTTTAATGCGGTATACCTAAGAGGTCTAAATCAAAAGTTAGAACTTCTTGGACGGAACTTGAGTTTTGTCAGTAACCGTTTTTTCATGGTAGAAAACAGGTCTTTCAGATTACTGCCAAGTAAACAAGAGTATCAACAGTACATAGTTGACAGGGTTGGCCAACCTTTCCAAAACTAGACCGCGTTGTATCAATCACGGACGATCTCTTAATTGCATCTATTGCACGGAAAATTTTACGCACAGTTTGTTGCATTTCACCTGCGTATTTCATAATGCTTACAATAGGCCGTAGGTTTCAAAGTAATGTCACTTAATTAAACGATATCTGGATAGACTACTGTACTAGCTTTCATAAGCTTGTGCTTACAGCCATTTATTTTAATTCATCCACCCTAGGATTTATCACGTACTCTCCTGTTGATATTTCAGACAATGTGTGCGAGTTCATGGAAGCCGAATGCGAGTCGCGCTTGAAAGGCAAGCCAATTTACTTGAAGAGTTCCGGATCCTGTAAAACAATGTGAATGGTTTACGATCGTCTTATCGTTGAGAATTCACACGAGTGATCATGTTAAGCGTATTCTGTATCGTAGATCATTAAACATACCATGAAATTTGTCACATTGAATGTGTTATACGATGTTCCAAACTTAAAATCAACAGATTATTGTGCATACCACGAACCAAATCTATGGTATTCAAACATGGCAGTGGATGAGGCTTTAGCACTGAACTGTAAATTACTCAGCGAGTGAAAACCTCCAATAAGGGATGTCAGTTCAATCGATCACGTTATTGCTCTAAAAGTTGTGTTGAATGGCTAAAATGTTCAGATCTTCAACACTTGCCCGTATGCGTTGTACACTATGAAACCATAGTTCATGGTCGCATTGGATGCACCTGATTGGCTTTGTCACCAGGTCGCCCAACATCTGATTGGTCAGTAAGTCAGATGTCGTCATCAAGAATCAATCAAACATTTTAGCTGGTTGACTAGGCAGAACCGGCTAAGTAAATCAAGTGCCACTACTGATTTTGATAACTAAAAGCTTGATCATGCACGAAAACTTTTTACGAGAAAGATTCAAGATTTTTTTTGGAAAAATAAAGAGCGTTCACACGAGGTATATGGGAAGTCTATTTGGATCAAGTAGGCGACTAACGCTATAAATAGAGATAAGGGTCGCGGTTTCAGTCTTCGCTCAGTGAACAACCCATTGTTTTCCACGTGACCCGGTGGTAAAACGCAACATCCGAAGGAAGATGACATCCGCAGTAGGACATGGCATAAAACGTGCTTATTTAGTTAGACTTCATTGTATTCATTTCATATTAACAACTGAAACCCCAAAACCATAGAAATTGCGTGGCGGGAACTCTTTAAAGGACTATGCCACTGCATAGTGTATTTTCCAAGGACTATTCATTGCTATTCATTTTTATTTTTCATTTCTTTGTTTTTTTGGGAGAATGATTTAAGGATATCTCAAACCTTATTAAAAGAATTGGCCGGTTTTACAATATTTCACATATGTCTACCAAAATACCCTATCTTTATTCTCTGGGAACTTCCAATGCTAAATATATACTGAGTAGCGAGCAAAACCACCTTCAACCGCGTGGAAAGTTGTTTACAGCTTATCCGGGGTCTAAGATTACAAGGTGTCACTCAAATCGAATCTCCCGGCAGGCATAGATCAGTTTCCGTAATTATCTTTAGTCTTTTCATTCGCTGAATCGCTGCAGTATTGAGTCCAGGAGGTGTACGTTAGATAGCAGGGTGTGGTTTTGATTCCCGGCGAGTTGTGCGTCTGCATGCACCGCCTCTGTGCCACACACAGGAAGTTAATTGTGAAAAAAATAAATCGGTAAATCGACTTAATTTGAACTTAGAAACATTTCTCCAAAACGGCTAAGCGAATTTTGTTGAATCTTTCCAATTTCGATACTTAATCTTCAATCTCAAAAAAACTTAGTAGGATTTTCCTTTTAAATGCCCAATTTTTGCGTACAGTATGATAGACGACTGCGACTGCCACTTTTTTACAAAAAATACCTTAGGCTGTGCGAGTTAATTTGGTATAGAAACAAAAGTAAACGAGCACGCGAAAATTCTTAACAGCGTTTTTGAGGTGACCGGTTTAGCTTTCATTTATAAAATGTTTCATTAAAATCGACCATGGGGTTATTTTCCTATGAATTTACCTTTCTTGAAAATTAATTTTGACGTAAAAAGGTGTTAACGTAATAATAAGAATGAAACATAAATATAAAATATAATTATTTTTATAATCTCTATTCCTTTTGTGCATAATTATTTTTATAATCTCTATTCCTTTTGTGCATAATTATTTTTATAATCTCTATTCCTTTTGTGAAATTCACAAATAATAGTCTTCATTTTCTTCAAAATTCCACCTGTTCGATGGCGGTCAATCTTATTGTATTCTCACATTTCTTGGTTGTTTGGATCGAATGTCTTGATATTGCTATGTTGTGCACGAATGTTTTGTATTTTTGGTGAATTTGGAATCTCAACTTCCCCCGGCTCATGAATACTTGGCAGTGTCGGATTACACGTATAGAGGGACAAAGGGACAATTCCCCCGAACCGCCCCACCGAGAGAGGGTCCCGTCTGAAATGGGACACCTTAAGATGAAAAGCTAAACATCATGAAGCTTGGAAAAGAGTGACAGTTCATTCCATCGTCGTGTGACCTTGCAAGAGGTGACCTTAATCACCATGAAAATCGGTTGTACGATTTCACAAAAATAGGAAAACAGAGGTATCGATTCCAACATTGGACCCTCTCTGCAAAAACGGAAACCCTAACAACAATGTCCTGGCCAGGGCACTCAAATGGTAAACCATGCACTGATACTGATCGAGTTGCCAAATGTTCTCTTGATTTTTCTCTCTTATCCGTATATGTATTTCTTTCTTTTCTCGACTGTCCCCGGCGCCACGCCCATGTCGGTTGCCACGGTTTAACCCTGACACATGCAGATGTTTTAGGGGGGCACGAGCCCCCCCGGCTCCCCGCTTCATACGGCCTTAGGTGATGTGGCGGCAGGTTCTCTTTCGGATGCCACATCTGTTCGTATAATGTGTGCTAACAAGCTTCACGCGTTATTTAAAAGCTTCCATCTGAGTTTCTGTGTGCTTGATCAATTCTTCTTTCTCGAGTTTTGTTTCTACAATTTTAGTGACACACTTCTTCTTGCCTTTCTCTTCAACTTCCACTCGCTTCCACGCGCTCAACTGTGCAGTGTCATCTAACAATCTTCTAAGCATCTCATTACTAGGTTTGCTTTCCACTGCCTTCCCTGAATTTGCTGGTATCCTTACATCTAAATTAGCTCGTATTAGTGCTTTGATATTGAGCCTTATATTCTGGTGCTTGGTATATGCACAAAACGTACCGAGAGAGGCGTAGTCAATCGAAGTACGTTTTGTATTTACACCATACGCTTCGAATTATTAAGTTTCTTTCATTTTTCGGCCGATTTTTTAAAATACTTCGCTCAGACTGTTCACGTTGCGGATCACATCCTGTATGTATGTACTTGCGCGCAAGGTTGCAAGTTTTCTCTAGTAAAAGAAATAATTTTAAATGTAGTACTTGAAAAGAGATGACAAAGATAAAAACAACGGTAACTGTGCATTGAACTTGTAACATCTCCTGAAAATAGTTAAATAACAACAATATTTGATAGTATAGTTACTGAGGAATCGGCGCCTGAGTTGCAGACGATATAATATTTATGATCGACAAATGTCCCGAATAATGGATAAATGATACGTGCGTCGCAAGCTCGTTACCAGAAATGAAAAGGAGACTGAAGTAGGAAATATAAGGTCATTTATTATGACTAATACAATAACAAGTAAATATAATGAATAAATATACGTAACATAAAAATTATAATCTCTGGAAAGATGAGCGATAAAAAAGCGCAAAAGCGCCGGTCACGAGGAAGTATGAGATAATGACAAAAAGTGAGAGGTAAAGGGTGGGAAAAATTAATAAGTTTTGGAACGTACGACAATGTGGTCGGAATAAAGGTGAACAGAAAACGACGTTACAATAACAAAGAAAACGCCTAAGGACACGTGACAATCATCAGCCTATGAGAGCCAAGAGCTGACCTAACTCGAGGCCCGTGATAACAACAGACCAATACGAAGGCTGTGAAAACGACGTGTAGTCCTACACAAAGGAATCATGGAATAAACAGAAATGAGGGGGGAAATGAGTAAGACGGGTCCATATGCTTACATAAATATATTGAACGAGTGAAATACTATTTATGGTCTGCATATGTCCTGAATAATAGATAAATGATACGTGCGTCGCAAAATTACCAGAGATGAAAAGGAGACCGAGGTAGAAGGTATAAGGTCATTTATTATGACTAATAAAATTACAAGTAAATATAATAAATGCAGATACGTAACATAAAAATGATGATCTCTGGAAAGATGGGCAATAAAAAGCGCCACAAGAGATGTTGTAAGACAGCTCATGCCCATCCGCAGGGACGCACAAAGTGAGATAAATAAAATGAAATATGTGCAAGACTACTTACAAATGCTGTCAGCCGGATATCCAAGCCTAACTCCGGGTGCCAAATGATTGCACAGGGCTGGAACAAGTGCCGGTGTTGTCGCACCCTGTGTCATGGCGGGAATAAATGGATATTGATAAACACAAAAAAGTGCTAAAGAACTTAAGTATGATACAACAAAATAAAAGGTAAGCTGGAACATGAAAAATAGTGAAAATTGAGAAACATAAGAAACATGGAAGGAGCGATACGGAAATGGAAATGAAAGGGAAGAGAAACTAATACTAAAATACAATGAACAATAGAATCAAAACGGCTAACAGACAAAAGCGACTAGGAGAGGGAGACAGTTAAATAACAAAATAGCTAACATAATAGAAATAAAGCTGACAATACTTGAACTAAATGAGGTAGAGTAACAAGTTAAAGGGAAATGAGCAAAAATATAGCCAGAGGCCTCACAAAATGGCTGACAGGAAGTGGAAACGGACTAGTTAATTAACCGTAGAAATAAAAAATACAAAATAAACTACGAATGAGACTAAGAATGTACCGATAGGAAGGGGATGGTGTTAATGGGGAAGGTGCAGGCAATACTGACACCGGGGATGTGAGTGGGGGGTGAGGTAAAACTGACCAGGGCAGGGAAGAGGCGCAGGCAATACGTACACCAGAGTGGGAGATGCAGGCAATACTGTCACCTGAGACGGAAAAGGGGTCCAGAAAAATGGAGGGATAAGTCCAGATATGTCCGGAGGTGGGCAACGGGACAATAAGGAGAGGGAGAGGAAGGAATGTGAAAGGTAACGGGGGTGGAATGGTGGTGTTTGAAATTGGAGATGGTAACAGTCATGTGGTGAAGGATCGGGAAAAGGGAGGTAGCGTAAATCAGCCGATTTGCGCAGGAAGGCGTGGAACGCGAGGAGGAACATGACCTTAAAGAGGAAGATGTTGATGGGAGTGTGGATGTAAGAAGGGATAGAGTTGATGAGGGAGGTGAAGATTTTGTAGGTGATGGGCTGGCGTGTTTCGGAGGAGGGGCGTGATTTGGAAACTCCACGAAGGAGTTTACGAATGTAGAAGTATGAGGCAGGGTCAGGGAGGGAGTCGAGCTTATGGACGAAACTGAGAGCCGAAATATGGGAATGCATGATGGCGGATGAGAAACCAGTGGAGTAGAGGTGGGTGATGTAGGAGGACAGAGTGGCCACGGACACGGGAAAGGTGGGTCGGAGTGTGTGGAGTGGAAGGAGGTGAAATGGTGGACAACGTGGGAGTATGTGCGAATAGTAGCGGGTGCAAGGGACGAGGAGAGGAAGTGATTTAGAATGTGAGGAGGGATGGAGGGAAGGGGGCTGGGGTCCTGTCGAGTCACGGAGCCATGGAGAAGGCGTCATGAAATTGAAAACGAGAGANGGGGGGGGGTGAGCAAGAGGGCCATGCCCCCCTAAAATTCTCCCAGATACTATTCGGCAGTTCGGGGTGTGAATTGCTGACTAGCATATGCGCGCACCAAGGGGAGCTCGGGGGTCGAATGCACAATGCATAAACCTTAAATAAACCCCGTTTACAGTTTTTTATTAATAAGGTCCTCAAACCCAAAAATTCGAGACCCCTACATCCCTACATTTTAGGCTCGGCGCGCGCATGTGGAGAAATTCAGGTTAGTCCTGTGCCCTGGCCCCCCCTAACTCAAAATCCTGGTTCCGCTCCAGCTGTCATATAGTTAACAGTCCTGTTCCAGATATTACTATTGGGACCTGACTGCATGTTCAGTGTTATTTACACTGCTGCAATTGTATTACTTTAAACTATATTGCAAAAGTTTGACGATCAAACCGGCTAACGACGTCGAGTCGACATTGACCTACCTTTTGAACTTTCCATGTCAGGGATCACAGTTGAAGTAGTGAGGGAGGTGAATTCGGAAAACACTATCACATGGCCGTACTGCACTCGACTGATTCAACGCGTATGGGATAAAGAGACATAACAGTCTTCTGAAAAATGACGTCTTCACTATGTATTTCGGTCTGCATCTGTAAAATGAGGCAAAGGATATGTTGACACCATAGTTTTCAGAGCTGAATTTCTTTAAGGTTATTGAGGTAGTCAGTCTGTAAGTACGTGTGCTTGAACGTTTTGTTCATTCTGCATTCTTTGCGCATCGTTTTTTCCAGGGAGAGTCCTACCATGTCACGACCACTTTCGCCTTTACATGTTCTTTTGCATTTCTTCAGCCGATGAAGCGTGCTGTCAGTACTTCCTAAGGTATATCTATACAGGCCAGTCCTCTTGGACAACGTCGACAACGTCGATATGCACTTGTACTTTTTGACACAACGTCAATATGCACTTGCACTTTTTGACAATCCAACCTGCGATACCCGCCTTTCTTGCACTTCTCGGTGTACTGTTTCGTGTTTCCAAAATTTCTTTCGCCATCACATTGCCGGACAGGAATGACCTGCGTATTTTCTGTCTTTGTTGCTTATGGAGACCTGCAACGTCCTTCATCCGCTCGGTTAGCTGTGTTCATTGATAACAGTGCTTGACTTCTGTGTCCTGCTGTTGTGCTTGTGTCCTTTGAATGCGTTTTTGAGTAGCCCTCACATTTTTCACGAATGACGCGTGTTCTTGCTCTAACAAACGGCTTCCGAGGGGCTCCTGTTCCACCTTATTGACGCGTTACGTCTTTTGTCATTTCATTGATGGTCCATTTTAACTCGGAGGTTTCTCCTTCCTTATGAAACTCATTGCTCAGATTCGTAGCCACTCGTCTCTGTCACTATGGCGTGTGCCTTTCATCCTTCATAAACCTTCTCGAGATTCGCTCTGTTACTGAGGTTTCTTTTCTTTCTATCACTTTCAGAGAACTGTGAAAATGGCACGTTACTGTTGTTTTTTCGTAGCCTTTCCTTTCTCAATACTGTTTCTGCCTCTCGCGATCGGCGCGCTGGATCTCGGCGCTAGTTTTTGGCAGTACCTAAAGAACATAAATTCCCGTTACTGATTTTGAAATTCTCGTTACTTTAATTGAGGCCGTACTTTACATAAATTCATAGGTCATCGCCAATAAGTGACTGTGGTTTATGATTTAACAAGCACGCCTTGCAAATTTGGGATACTTAACGCTTTGTCATACAATTACTTGAAGCAGACTTACGTTGACAATGTGTGACATTAACTTTATCTCACAACCTGTATGAGATCTGGTTGCAACAATTATCCCTTACGACTGTAATATGCTCAGATACATTAAAAGGACAATAGGCCGTACTTCTTTAGCTTTGATAAAATATTTATTTCATTGTATGACAAGTATTTTGACATTTTATACAAGTATCAGAACCTAATATTGAATGAAATTTCCGTTACCAAAGGTAAGGTAAACTGAATCATATTAAAGAGGTTTATGCATGTGAACAGTGAGTTGTAAAGATTGTAATGTTACATTATGGAGCAACGTTATCTGTGGACACGTAGAGTATTGCATTTTGAAACGTTGAAATACATTTTCCAGGAAGTTTCCCAGGAGGCGAGGGAGTCATGCTGAAATAGGCAATCATGGGTGAAGCAATAGGTCTGTAGAGGACTGCATCATTGGAAGAGAGGTGGACGCTTGAAAAATGGAGTCAGGAAGGTCGTTAATATATAGTATGGAGAGTTCAGGACCAAGGACAGAGCTCTTGGGCACCCTGGGCTGTATTGGAGAAGAATTTGAGAACTCGCCATCCACAGCGACTCTATGTGTTCTGTCAGACAGTAAGGATTCGATCCAGTTGTGAGTGAGACCCCTCACACCGTAGTATCTGAACTTCTCCAAAGAGTCTTGGATGAGATACCTTATCGAAGGCTTTGGAGAAGTCCAGCACAACAGCAGCGGCTTAGGAGTGCCTGCCTCCATAGTTTGGAGTAGGTCATCTACGAAAGTGACAAGTTGTATTTCGCATGATGTACGACCACGAAAACCACGCTGTGGTATTGTGCGTTATTTGAAGCCAAGGTTTTATCGTCTTTTTTGAAGATGGGTGCTACATTTGCAGTTCGCCGTTCTGACGGGGCTGCAGATAATTGATATGATTTGGTAAACATTTTTCGAAGGACTGGTTCAACTTCTGCAGCTTTAAGAATGTGAGGAGATATTTCATATGGACCAGCGGCTTTATGAGGGTTAAGGCTCTGCAACATTTTGAAGATACTATCACTGTAGAAAGTTACATCAGGCATAGAGTCGCTTATGTAAACGGTTTATCGGTAATGCCGCTTTTTGTACTGATTAAATCGTTGCTTTTTTCAGAATGTCGTAGAGCGACAGGAAGACCGTGTTTCGCCCTCGGCCATACACGGGCCCCACCAAAATTTTTTCAGGCGTCTGGGTTAAACCGTGACAACCGACATAGACATGGTGCCGGGGACAGTCGAGAAAAGAAAGACTGCGAAAAACGGATAAGAGAGAAAATTCAAGAGGACATTAGCAAATCTGCATCAGTGCATGGTTTACCTTTTGATGACTCTGGCCACGACAGTGTCGTTAAGGTCTTCGCTTTTGTAGCACAGGTCATCTAAACGCACACCATCTATTTCGAAAAATCGAGAAATTTTGTAAAGCGAAGCTATTGGGGAGCGTTCTAATTTACTGGATGTTTAAATTCAATACATCAGTTTGGCGAATGCAAAACTATATTTTTCCAGAGGCCCCTCTCTGGCATGGGATAACGGAGAAAACTTTCGCTTTATTTTTTCTCGTAACTGTATATCATTTGGGAAAAATTGATGACCTGACAGATAACATCAATCGCTGCGCATTTCCTGATATTTGAAAATACATATATATAGATTATTACATGGCGAAGTCGTTATCCCCCGTTATCTAGAGCCCGAGTGGATTTTGGAGAATTATCGCCCGAGGGGCGTTAGCCCCGAGGGTGATAATTCTACAAAATCCACGAGGGCTCTAGATAAGGGGGATAACGACTGAGAACATGTAATAATCTATTTATACCACATACTAAACGAGAAACATTGCAATGAATCGATCTACCTTTCTCGACTCGCCTCGGCTTTGTAACTACTTTCTATGTCAGAGGCCCGGGGTCGGAGGTCGTGACCTTTTAAGAAAAGCCGAGCTATTTTTGTCAAATAATACTTATACTCAAAACCAATTGGAAATTTAAACAAAATAGAAATGAAGTGAATCTCTAAATTAAGGTTAAGCAACTATTATAGCTTAAAACACGTTTTTTACACGCTAAGCTTCGACCGGGAAATTATCGTCTGCTAAAGTAGGTTACCACTGGTAACTGAATATAATTCTCAAGTCAAAGATCCTGACGACACGATACCTGCATTCAAATTGGAGATCGGTGATTTACAAGTAAGAGGACATGAGAGAAAAATTTCACTGAATTAAGATATCATTTTTATGGAAATTATGTGTCTTAGTTTTCGGAGCGTATAAGTACAGTACAATGCGGTTTGTTGAACGTGCGATTATTGCGCGTGCTCATTTAAGTATTCTATTTTCACACTTGATGACGTCAGCCGCTGCGTGGTGTAGTGGTTAAAGTCGGCGACCAGCTATATTAAGGTCCCGGTTCGACCCCGTCCTCGGTTTCCCGCCAAATCGTTATCTCACTAGTGAGATGACTTTATGGGTTATTACACGGTTGTATCTGCCATTTGACGCTAATATTGTGGTATAAATTTTCATATTTAGGAGCCCCGCCCTTGAAGGAGGCCATTGATGACATCCAAGTGGTCACCTTTTTGTACTTTTATTGACAAATTCTTAAGGAGCCGCTCATGGAGAGAGGGCTCAATGTTGGAATCGATTACCTCTATTTTCCTGTTTTTAATGAAATGGTGCTTTCATGTTGAAGGAGGTCACTCCCTGTCTCGTTTTGGAACCACACGACGGTGGAATGAACTGTCACTGTTTTCCAAGCTTAATGATGTTTAGCCTTTCACCTTAAGGTGTCCCATTTCAGACGGTGCCCTTTTTCGATGGAGCAGTTCGGGGTGAATGTCCCTTTGTCCCTCTATGTGCATGTATATCTGCGCTTGAAGGACAAGTGTACACAGGCACTATATCTGCGCGTGCACGACAGGTGTACACAATCAATTATGGTTGATAAATTTATTACAAATGATTCTTTAACATAGATTAATTTCGGCTATTTCTAAGAATGGTATGACATGTTACAAGATGTTGATAAGAATTAATATCAACGAATGGTGTAATATAAGATCAAAGTTTTTTCAGCAGCCCTCGTAATATATACGAATTCTTGTCACTGACTAAAAACGATCCTAAGAATAATACTGTAAACGATAATCAGACTGATATATGTGAACGATGATCAGTCTCATCAGAATTCATATCAACCAAAATGGAGGTGCAAGATTTTTACACAAGCAATACTTATCCTAAGTTTAGACAATATGATTAAAACAGTGAAGAAGACGAACAGAACAGCATAGGCGGATTTAAGGGGAGCCCTGCCCCCCCCCCTTGGCTGCCGCAAAAAAAATAAAACAGAAAGAGCGTAGAGAAATGTTGAGTTTATTAATTAACCCCGGTAATTAAAATTATACGGCTGAAACAAGATTTAAATGTGTGCAGTTTTAGTGTTTGTGGGAGGGGGGCTCAGATCCAATTTCAAGTGTCAAATTCGGAACACGGAGCAATCGTAACGGAACTGTGGCTAAGTATAGGCTCTCCCGCGATAACTAGGCGACCGGCAGTGGCGCTGGGCACTATGACTCCGTTTCCGTCGTCTGCTCCACTATGCAATGAAGAAAATTGCTTCCAGGTGTCAGTGCAAAATGATCCGAACAACCAATCAAATGACAGAAAAAATATTGTGTCCATACCTTTCCCCTTCAAAACTCGTCTGCTTGGCATGAAAACGTTCATCAGAGGACATTCAGCTGATGTTATCTTACTGGCTTAGATAGCTTGTTTACTGCTACTGACTACATTGGATAGTATCAATTCTTTGGGACAGATAGGACTCTGCTGAAACAATGAATTATTGAACGAGTGTGCGACTTCACAAAAGACTGGCAAGATGTCTGCCCCGTGCAGCATTCATGTGTCAGGTTCTGCTCAAGTTTCTGAGCTGGAATTTTCAATCTTTTGTACAAGAAGTCACACCCAGTCGAATGTACCGAGGAAGTGGTCTATTGAGTATAAACGCGAATACTATGAATACCAAATGCAACTGCAGCATGGTGTGTTTTGAGCCTCCGAAAATTTGTCCCTTGAGATCATCCAAAACTCAGTCGAATAGTGGCTATGATTCCTATTGAAAACGTTCGATATCAATCTCATCAAGTGACTGTCGATATGAAAAACTCAGTAATCGAAAAAATGTTTAGTTATAAGTAGATTATTGTCTTACTATACGTTGAATTTAGTCTGGCCGATTGAAATTAACTCAAACAGGACGCGGAAGATTAATGCCGCAGATATTATCCGTCCACAGCTGAACGAATCCGAAGTATTCTTCTTGAGTAGCGGCACACAAGGTCGCTTTATGTGTTGATGACAGTTGACTTAACTTGTGATATTACTGACTACAACAACGCCGTTTGCTTCATTTACCAAAGGATCTCTAAAAACGTTTTTGGAATTCACTTTTAGTTAAGTAATAGTTTATAGCTTACCAAACATTTTATTATTTCAATTAACAACGTATTAAACAACTCACGATCAATCAGTCAATTTCATGTTACCAGGCTCCAAGTTTCGTTTTATATAGTCCAAGTGTACCAAAGTTTTAAACTCACCTAAACGGAATTTTTCCATAGCAGGTTCATTCCCAACCATGTCTTGTAATCTCAATAAATTCTGTTGAGTAGTTTTTACACCGAGACATTCAGCAATCGGCTGAGAAAACCCAATGATAGCACTGAAGTAATCGCAAGACCTGAACTTACCATCGCAACTTAAAACATTACCAAACATGAAGCATCTAGATTATCAAAGTACTGATATTTAAAGAAAAACATTAGTTACTTTTGTTCTGTGTATTTCTGACGAAAAATAAAGAAAAGCGTCACTGATGACGTCGATTGACGAAACATAAAGTTTCAAAATCGCGCAAGAAAATAAATATGTCCTATTTTCTCAATCAATAAGGCAAAATTTAGATGTTATATAATGGATTTGAACGAAAAATAAGTTCAAAACGTGTTTTTAGATTTATTATATTCTTTGTTCTATTTATAAAATGAAAAGGTGTAACATAAACATTTTAAGCGCGTTAATTTCTCTGCGCAAACTTACATTTGACGTCATGCCAAGCGTTTAGTGATACGGTGAGTTTTGAATGAAACTTTCCTGCAGTGTAGACGTGTTCTTACTGTAGTCCGACCATATTTGGCATAATTTAACGAGAAAACTGTCATTAAAGAAACGGAAACTAGTTGCAGAAAGGTAAGTGAAAGAAGATATTGCACAAATAACTGGACGAATTACAGTATAATTAAAACAGATTTCAATATGAGAAAAATGGGTTCCAAAGTATTTGTTCCATGACGTATGTATAAGGTTAAAAGAAAGATACAGGCATTAAAGGACTCATGATTAAAGCACGTGTAGCAATGCGTTCCAACGTTCCGACTGCTCCTTTTTCTGATAAAACGCAACCGAGAGAATTGGAACCCCCTATGATCGATCAAGCATTTTTCAAAGGAAAGGTTTACCTTTGTAGTCTTTCTATAAAAATAGCCCAAAGTTTTGTATTTCTAAGCAGGTATAATTTATTACTGGTTTTTCTATGTTCTCCAAATAACTAGCGAAAACATGGTTTCGATGTAGTGTGTACCAGTACTATCACTCGTCTTACGTGGTTACGGTGTCTGCACGAGTTGGGGAAAGAAATCGTTTATTTAAAGCCGCGTTTGGCTCTGTTTACCTGGTTAAAAACGAAAAGCAAATTAAGCCTTTTGATTTTAAAGAATCTGCCTCATAATAGTCTTTAGCGTGATAGGATTCTACTTCTGTTACCAACTGAAAATGGTTCCAGGTTCCAGTGACGTCATTCTCTTACTGTGGAACAAAGACGCTAACAATAGTCCCACGTCCATAGCTTCACATTTGGCACAGTTGTTGTCACTGGCAGAAATTGGGTCCAGGCTTCATGTTCCAATGTCGCAGATCAAGAGTTTAAATGAACTGTAGAAATTACATTAAAACATGGTCCTAGACCATCAACCTACTGAAACCTGGAATGAAACAGCAATACACGAATCGTCAACAGTCGCAACTTTTTGTGGACAGCTCACTTATTACGTCACGATAGCTTTGATAAAGAAGGCTCTTCTCCACAGCCGCTCGTTTGGCATACGATCTTGTATCACCGATAGGTGTAGCGTCTGCAGTCGAATAATTTTAAATCATCAAATCATCCGTTTTTGCAGACCTACAATAAAGTAATCCCTTCATTTGAGTAATTATATCTAGTAGTGCTATTGATTACGTGTGAGTAAACGCAAGCATTGAAAATTAAAGCAAAACTTCATTGTCGAACCCCCAATTGAAGGACAAGATGGCCACGTCAGTAGCCTAGCTGCGTTCCGTGGGTGTAAGAATTTCCCAAGTAAAGCTAGTATGGCCATGAGAAGCCTCGCTTACAATGCATGGCGGTATCTCGCGAAGTCGTACACGGTCTNACTCGAAACGAACTCGAAACTATTTTTGGCAATTTCTCTGCTCCTTTTGTGCGAACTTAAGATAATTGGTTATTAGACTGTGCTCGAATACATTATAGTTTATGCATAGGAGTTCTAGTTCAAGTTTGCCCTTGAAGACCCTTGTATTCGTGCTACAAACTCGAGTAAAAACTCGAAATTTCGAGTTCAAACTCGAACTTATTGCTTTAATATTGGGTTTACAAACTGTAAACTAAGGGCAATAAATTATCTACGTAAGTTATTGTGTACTGGAGAATAGAATAATAGACACTTATCTTGATTTCGCCCAAAAGTACAGTAGAAAATGCCAAACCTAATTTCGAGTTCCGTTTCGAGTAAAAAGATTGGAGACCGGGCCCAGGTCTATACCAAATATTCATTATAACGTTTTCCATGCATTCCTTATCTACTATCCTAGTGTAGTCAAGTGTAAAAAACGACGAAGAAAGCATTCCTCTTGCCCCCCACCGAGCAACATAATTCCTGCTTGAAGGATTATGAACATTGAGGTTCAGCAGAGAACCTCTGACCATATCGCATTCCACGCATGTCTGTAGTTGAAAATGCAAGTTCCGGCATTGTGTCATATCTCCTGTGGCAGATTAAGGTGTCTCGAGAACCTCATAATATGAAAAGTCTGGGGCCCTATTCGTTAGAATTTCTGCCTAACTATGAAATTTTGGAACTGACCCCTCCGTCGCCATAACTTTCGAGGGACCGGATGTTGCGACAAGACGTGACCCCAATTTTTACTTCCACTGGTCGCCACAATTTTCCACCTGCCGCCTCAGAGTCGCTAGGACCTTTGAGGACCCCATTTGACAACGATAAGGGGCGATCGCAAAACCCTTTGTTACATCTTTCTTATTTTAATGGATTTCTCCTCTCGATCCTCACGACTTGTGAATAAATCTTGTGGGCACGAGGGGTGGGGGGGGGGGACTATTTTGCACATAGCCCCAAGCTGTAGCTTGAAAAATTAACAGATAGTCCGGAACTGCGTATGAATTTATGAAGGAAGCTTCGGAAAACATACCATGAAGAATGAAAAATAAAACTCGCACTGTCAGACGAGCTTGTTGCGTGAAGAGCAATTTTGCCCTGTTACGAAGCATCGGTAAATTTCTTCATTTTTTCTTTCTCAATTAAAATCGTAGGAAAAGTTCTGATCGATAGTCATTGAAAACGGTCGAATACAATGCCAGCGCTTAATGATAGCCTAATCAGATTGTTACTCAATCTACCTTTTGGTAAAAAAGCCTAGCAATTTCATTGTGATTTCACTATCCTACCCTCGTTTTCGTCGCTCAAAAGATTGTTTTTGTGTGTTTGATAGAAACAAGTCAACGAAGCAGCAGACCGCCCCGTCTTCAACATAGTCTTCGTTACACTGGGAAAAGTTTAATTTACTATTCCCCAGAAAACGCCGCTATGTCCTTATAAAAGAAAGTTTGAATTAAGGTTTCCCTTGCTTGACGTTATTTTTCTGCCGCTGTTTTGGATCAAATGTGTCTTTACCAACCAGTTGGATTCGGTATATTAAGAAACGATGTGTAGGCCCAATGTGTGCCTTCCGATGGCCCTATACGAGAACGTAGTTGAATGATTGTAAGATTCTGGAACGTCAAATTCTAGAATGCACACCTGATTACCCAAGTGGGAAAAATATCGAAGACTTCGAAATATTTGACCATGTGACCTGACTGCATGTCGATTCCTATTTGCGGGCCCAAATCACATCCTACCAGTGGTAGACACGTCATCGCTGAAAACACAAAAACGTTTTTAAACATGTAGGTCAATATTTCCGAGCTCCAGACAAACAACCAAATAATTATCTATGACAATAAAATGAAACAAAACTGTTCAGCATTTCGAAACTATCGAGTCGATTTGCTATACGAAAAAAAACCCAGTAAATATTGTCTGACTATGCAATGATGTTAATCTGTCAGATTTTCCCCAAGACAATTTTGGCTTGTATAAACGCCATGGGTCTTATAAAGTGCAATGATAAACTTTCGAGTTCGTGTGCTTGTGATAATGCAAACATATAATTTCAAGTACTGGCAACCTTTTCAATCATATTCAAATCTGAAGTTTTCTCTCTCGCTTTCTACTCGGACACGAGCTCAAAATGACTGTCGAGCATATTATGGCCTAAATGGTTGATTGTGAAATTCTATTTTGCATTTGATGACCCCAAAAACTATGATTCGAGTCTGAATTCGAAACCACATGTTTTTACTCGAAATCTCGAGTTTCTACCCCAATTTGTAGCTCAAATTTTGGGACCATCAACTACTAGCGTAAACTAGTTACTTATCTTCGTAAACCATGATATCCCCGACGTTAACTATTTTTGAACTATTGATATTTAAAGAAAATTATTCCTTTCTTTTGTCGTGAGTATGTGTGACGTAAAATAAAGAAAAACGTCATATATGACGTCGATTGATGAAAGAAAAGTTTAAAAATCGCGCAAGAAAATAAAGAAGCCCTATTTTTTAACAAATATCTCAAAATATTGATATTCGTCAATTAATTTGAACTAAGTAATATGTTTAAATTTTGTGGTTTTTATAGACATTCTATTTTTGCATATTTATTGAAAGAAAAAAGCAGTATCGTAAACATTTCCAGCGCGTAATTTTATGTACGCGCACACTTACATTTGACGTCATGCCGCGCGTTCAGTGATGAGGTGAGTTTTGAAAGAATCTTTCCTGCAGTATAGACATGTTCTAACTGTACTCTGATCAAATTTGCGATAATCTAAATAGAAAACTGATTATTTGTTACCAAAGAGACGGAAACTGGTAGTAGAAAGGTAAGTGCATAAAACAAGCGAAAATCGGAAAATTATGAAACGATTAAAATAGATTTTAATTCGCATCAAGAATATGAGTTAATTTTTGTTTCATGACAAAAGCAGGCTTACGCCATTAAAAGAATATACAAGCAACACCCTAGTAAGGAACGTATAACTACGCGTTCCAAATTCTCGGCCGCTACGCTGAACTGTAACTTAGAGAACTGCACCCCTCACTACGCTTAAGCAAGTATTTTTCGAAGAGATTCAGTTTTGTTAGAAACATGTGCGAATGCATCAGCGACTTTGCGTGGCTTCGGTGTCTGCATGATCTGACGTAATTTTTTCTTATAATGTAATAAAATAAAAATTGTATCAACAAGCTATAGATTCATGAAAAAAACTATTTACTTCATGAGTCGGTGACACAACATTGGACAAGATGTTCAATTAACAGGTCATGTTGATAACATACTTTTAGAGTCGATTTACACGAGATGACGTTGCAGTCTTTTGAAGTTCTCAATAGCACTGGATCAATTCGAGAGAAGGCGCTTCTTCTTCAAACTATTTGAGCAGCAGAGATCAACATCACTGATGTTCCATTTGGCCAGAAAATGATTGGACAATGTTTATCGTCATCTTCTACACAAAGACGTTCGCCAAGAGCAAGATGTCAAGGTTGTCACAGTATCTGATTGCTTCAACAAGTCGGTAATAACTTTGCTCTGATTTATATTCTGTGTGACGCAGCCTGCGATTTGATGATCTTTAAAGACACATGGGAAATATATTCAGCTCAAAGACAAATCGACAAACCTTCAATTCAAGTAATTTTCAAGTAACGATGCACTAAAAATGATTTTTATATTCTTCCCTCACTTTATTTCAGATGTTTCCGAGTAGTTTTAGACCAACTACATCATACGACGACGAGACTCTCCAGATAGACGGTGACTTGCGAGAAGTTGCTGCCGATGCTGGAATAGATTTTGTAGGCACGACCATTAGCAGACACCACGAAGTGCATTGTTCAAATAACGACGATGGCGAGAAAGTGGGTGATATCGATATTTCAGCTGGCGTTGAAACACACGATATAGCTGATGATGAATTAGGTAAGACTGATTACTGGGACAAGCATTTTCAATCATCAGACGATTCTTTTAGTCGTGATTCTTTCAGCTGCCACTCTGACTGCTTCATACGAAATGGACATAATAGCGACGGAAAGGAGTCATCAGGTGACGTCGATAACTTCGTGGACTCTTCCGAGGGACAGAGCAATGCGGGAACTAGTACTAATCAATCTCGTCACGGGGTGAAAAGGTTGGTGAGATTTAGCGATGGCGACGATGATGACGAAAGCTCAAATTTCCCTCCCAACAAGAAACGATGCCTAGACCATCAGTGCTCTCGCGCGACATATGACTGCGAACCAATTCCCACAACGTCGACTTCTTTCTCACCACCAATGTCACGGCCACTCTCACCCTCGGCGACGTCAAATAATGACAGCTTCACTGAATTTCTAGACGAGTTACCTCGGTCGAGTTCAACGCCAATACCGTCCAACGAATTCGTAGATCTGCCTCCGGAACTTTCTCTGGTCACATCGAGCTCCCCGACGCTACAGGAAGACGTACGCATTGTAGTCTCTCGAGAGTCTCTGATCGACGACGTAACCAACGAAAACGTGCCGCCGGCGCGTCGACGGGTACGACGACGCAGGCGTAACCAGAGACGACGATCTGTAGCTTCAAACATTACAAGTGCTTCTAGTCTAACACGAACACCGTTTTTGGACAGGATCTTTAATGTTCGATGGTTTCGGTAAGACGGTTCTTTTTGCTCTCCTCAGCTTGCAAGCTTTGTACATGCATGTCAAAACATATCGTTTAGAGATTAAAAACTCTTCTCGATGGGTTAAAAAACGTAATGAGAGATAGTAGTGGTTTGATTTTCGCGTTTCTTACAAGTTTCGCTTTTCCAGTCAGTCTGCTTTCTTTAGCAACCCCGATGACAAATGATTCACCTTTTAGGTCACCAATTGAACTTTTTATTTCGGAAAATCTCTTGCCTGTGGAATGTATTTTCAACCACTTAGTTTTTCGAGAATTCAAGGGCATAATCCTTAACAAAAAATCGGCAGGACGGTATTTAATGTTTGAAAGAATCAAACCATTTTATTTGTATCCTGAAATTATTTTCAGGCGTAAAAACGACCCAATTTTGCGTCCAAAACTAGCGCGTTTCAATCGTGTGATCGACACTCGAATTCGGAGTCCGTTAACAAAAAATAAGACATGTATAATACTTCACCTATTATTGCAGAAAATGAAATTGATAACTTTCATAGCATCTGAGAATAGTTTTGATGTAAAATTCTTATTTGTAGACATGCTTAAACTGACGTAATCGGCGACAAAGATGCATAAATAGAATGCGTAAAGTAAAATAAAGTTTCAACAATTTTATCTCTGTCAACGCCTTAGCCAGACAGCTAGCTGTATGAAGACTATCATTAAAATACAGCTAGGTACCACAGTATGTTGAGCTCCGTTAGACCCCAAAATTTCACACAGCCCGGATTGTTCTGCTCGTCACCTCGTCGTGAAACTTATACCAACATGTACAGCTAACGACCGGCTAGAGTACATGAAAAATCTGTGAATCAACCGACGCTTACCTTGACCCTTGCAGTCGTTTAAGTGAAAACAATATTATAAAGTACGTAATTTTATTGCATAATTTTCCTCCTTTTGAAGCCTGTCGTCGTTTTGAAAACGGTACGGTCGTGACAGGCCCTCGCGTCATTTCCTAAAATTTTGCGACATCTCTCGGGAGATGATGACTTCTTTGCAGCAGCAAAATTTGTTCTGAAATTAGGTTTGCTAGTATTAAAACACTAAAAACTTGTAACAAAATGAAACCAGTTCCGATAATTAATTGTGACATGTACGCAACCTCGTGGAAGAGAAGAACAGTTGAATAGGAAGAATCGGGAATTAAGGAACCTTGCCAATAGGTGAAGCAATATTTCATGGCGCCGAAAGCCGACGCAAAAGATCGCATCACAATTTTAGCTGAAAAATAACGGTAGAACGCCATTTTTCCAGGACCGGTAAATAATTTAGTTTACTCAAGGAAGAGTTTAGTTTTTAATGACACTAATTTTGTGTCAGATTTTACTTGATCAATGTTTTACCCACATCGGCACAAAGCTGTATATTTAGTATACAGCTTTGCACCAAGGCTACCAACAGTTTCTCTTACATCCTTTGGTTTTATGGTGGCAAAATTGTGCAAAGCCAATGACCGTCGACTTTCCTATTGTACCACCTCACCCTTAGGCCCTCTTTCTTCGGAATAAATTAGGGTAGCTGTAGTTTTCGAGTCCAGGCATGCAACGCATATAAAGTGCTGGAACTCAATTGAACTCTTTAACTTTAATTATTTCATTTAGGATGTGCCCATTCGCTTAGCTGGGAATCAAAAGTAGGACATTTTCGAATTGAATAAGAGGCCATCGTAATCTGGGAATGGTATCATTTGCTTTTCCAGTATTGGAGAATTTAGATCAAAATATTGTCGACCTGTCTACGGAAGCACTTTTCACATTTTATTATCATCAAAATCTTTGAAAGCATAGAAAAGTGCGGGTTTATGATTTAATCCAAGTTTCACAGTCATATTATGCATGTGTAATTCACAAACAATCCCTCATTGTGCGAAGTCGGTGCTAAGTATGATTGGCCTCTCTTTTAGCCCATATGAATACATTCGAAATTCTGTTTTTTTTCCAGAATTTGTTATTCAGTGTTGTGGATGTAGGCGTGCGCACTTAAATTTTACAAATATTAGGAGACCGCTATCCTTTGCGTTAGTGCTTTGCGTCCATTTTGAATTATTTTCATCTGATAGAAGGTGTTAAAGGAGAATACCACCCGATTTAAGTAGTCTTTTTTACCGTCTTAATTGGTCTATATCCACCTAATCTCGTATACGGTAGATCTTATCTCGCCGAGAGTTGTCGCGTTAACCTGTGAGGAAGGTGAGACACGACCCAGCGACGTCAGTGGTTCTTCTGCAGAGTGAGTGCCGCTATGGTGTGGTGTATCGTTCCCGCTTGTACGAACTATGAAGCTGCGAGGAAAGCGGGTATATTATTTTTTCGATTTCCTCGAGAACAGATAGTGCTTCAGAAGTGGCTCGCGGTAGTGAAGATTGAAAAGTACGCCGTTAATACCAAGTATGAGGCCATGAAAATTAATTCAAGGCGTGAGAACATAACGTTTTATATAACCTGTTTGATGACTGACTCGTTCGTGAGGCTTCTGTTTGGTCCTCTGGGTGTAGGATGTTTTCGTCGGTTCTTTTTCTCAGCCCTAAAAAAACGTCTAAAGCACACCTCTGTTTAGATGCGGTACAAAATCAGGATGGTCCGTGAGGCACATCTGCGCTTCTCCAAGAAGGCGTTTCACGTTTACGGAGACTCTCTGTTATTTTTTGATCAGTGTATTCCAGTTTGAACTGATATCCTGTGAAACCTAACGATCCACCTGCGAAGTCTTCGTCGGATGAGCACTGGGCGGGATTGCGAGCTGCCTCTGTTTCAAAATGAATTATTCTCACCCTAACCAATGCTTATATAAAACTGAAACAAAGTCTGTCTCATTAGATACAATTTGTAATGCCTTGGAGTGTTCGTGAGTGCAAATATTTTGAGAAGCCAGCAATGAATAAACCACTGCGTTACCGACAGTGTTTGCTGACAGAAAGTTGTTGTGAAACAATAACTACATTTCATAACCTATGGTCAGATGTTAGGGGAATCTTTATTTAGATATTCATATGCATTATTCTAATCATTGTTACTGTACAACTTTTACCCTGACGGTACTGTGGAAGGATAACCTGACTTCGCGGCACCCGACGAACTAGTAAGTAGATTTGCAATTTCGCGGCTAATTCACCAAAATAAGACACGTGCACACATTTTCTTAGGCTCACTAGTACAGTTTTTCGTGACTGGAAGTTTAGTTTTCAACGTTGGCTGGTACATTTTTGTGATGTCTTCAGTCCGGCCGCGATAGGCATGATCGGGTTCCGAGCCACTGGCCGAAATAACAAGCGTTATGTGTGTTTAGAACTGAAAAAATCGCAAGTCTGAAATTACAACACACAGCTATGCTCTCCTGTTTGTATTTCACGGAATAAAAATTTGAATTTATTACCGAACAGACTCCAAACTCCCGCGACCGACTTCGGTAAATTGGCCAACCGATTTTTGTAGGCTACGGTACGTTCAAATAACTAAAAATCCGTAACAGCGAACTAAAATAACTCGATGTATTTGTAAGGGTTTTATATTGGTGTAAAACGATGCATTCATGCGATAAGCTAACACCAGTAAGCGTTTTGTGAACTGCTGAACAGACAGCACTCGAACCTCTGACGTCATTGGTTAATTTCAACACCTCTTTAAGGTAAAAGAGCTGTACTTGCTGTCATCGAGTGGAACTACTTGATCTAATTTGATACAAACTAGGTTGTTTTTTGGGTGGCATCACCCTTTAAATTGGATATAAATAAAATTTCGCCATTAAGTAACGGATAAGTTTCACTCACGCAATATTTGTGAAATTTCCTCTTCTGAATACCTTGCAGCAGAGGCCTGTCAGGTCACCAGTCAATGCGAGCAATTGTAAATTGGACAGTCATTGACTAACAATAGCTATAGAAGCTTTATGAGACTACGGTGTGATAAAGAAGTTGGTCACTACTATGATAATGACGACAACGACGATTATGTTGATTAGAATCGTGATGAAGGTGATAGCGACGGAGGAGTGAACGACGATAATGACGGTGATGATGAAGTTGGTGATGATGGTGGTGGTGATGATAGTGATAACGATGATGACGTCGATGGTAATGATGATGATGATGATGATGATGATGATGATGATGATGATAATGGTGATGATTAGGATGATAACTAGGATGATGACTTGGATGATGATGGATACCAAGGAATTTTTTGATTTTTACAAAGTGTAAACGAGTCCTGATAATCCGTTAACTGTGAACAGAAACGAATAGGTGATAATGGTGATGCTGACGGTGATGATGACATAAACGATGATGATACTGATGATGATGATTATGAGAATGGTAATAAGGATGACGGTGATGGTGATGACGATGATAACATGATGATGATGATGATGATGATGATGATGATGACGATGACGGAGATAATAATGATGGTTATACGATGATGGTGATGATGGTTGATTATAAAGAATCGTTTGTTTTTTAAAATTGTGAACTAGTTTTAATCATTCATCTAATAAGAACGGAAATCTCTAAAACGATTAACTAGGTTCTTTAGACATTGAAATGTCACGTAAATATTTCAAAACTTGGACTAAAAACAAAGAATTGTTTGTATTGTTGAAACAAATTAAATGTGATCAACAGAGCAGGAAGAGTACAAAAAATAATTTTGACTCTTGATGAGGGGGCCTCCACGTGGCAAGAGTTGGGCAATGTTGCGTGGTGTACACGGACATTGGCAGACACCCTCACTGACAAGAATTAAAGGATTGCCAAGTTGTCACTAGATTTCCTTTTCAGCACTGAGAAAGTACACACACACTCACACAC
>NMRA01000312.1:372727-407312 GCA_002633005.1 Phoronis australis | reverse complement strand
GATGATTTGCTTCCTGATACATTTGAACTCCAGAGACATGTTAAGTGCCAGAAACTTACCAGGATGCATGGAAATTTCACTGTTTGGCTACAAAAACAAAAAATTGTCTTACACGGGTGGAGGGAACCCCCCTCTCGACCTCCCCCCGCTCGGCGCCACGCGCCTCGGATTCGACCTTTGCGGGAATTCTAAACCCCTCCCCCCTTACTGAAAACGTAGATCCGTCACTAAACATAATTAAACAATTTCATCCCAGATAATACTACCACAGTTGTTCGATTTCTTGTCTCGGACTGAATTTGTTTTTCCCATATCTTTAGTTTTGTCAAGATTCATTGCGGCGCAAATGACCGCCAACCTTCTTGTCGAACCACGTGACGTTTGGGTACTGCCTAACTTGCAAGCTCACTTTAACTGGCACAAATATTTTCATGCGTGATGTATAAAAACATACTTTATGTAAGTTCATGCATGATGTATAAAAACATACTTTATGCAAGTTCGTAGTTTAGCTATCAGGTCATACTATCAAGGAGTGATACTATTTCCAAAGCGTATTTGGCTATTTGGGAAAACGAGTTTTGTATATGTATTCATACTGGGACGAGATTATTCGAAATGTTTTGAATTTTAGAATTATCGAGGAAGCCAATGAGTTCACAACTCAAATTCTGTAAAGCTTTTCAAAAATAATTGTGCTTAAAACAAATCAAAGAATGCATTTTTGGAAGTCGAGAGAAGATTGTAAACCCACTGGGCTATCCAGCAAGTCACGAGGCCGACCAAGTTCGGCATAAGACCAGAAATGTTTGTTTAACTCGTCTCGCACGGTAGTTCAGTGTTCCATTTCGTTCCTAAATGCAAATTCTGGAGAGATTACTACTCTGTGTGCTTCATCTGTTCGCCCTATCTTCTCATGAGCTACACTCGATTGTCTTCGCCCGTTCCGCCGCTGACGAACCCTCGATTGCGATTTTTTATAAATAACTCCTGTATCGGTATATCAATTTCCTCATGTAATTTACATATTTAAAAGTACGTAAATCACATGAAGAGGTTGATATACTCTTATATGTGTCTCCGCATAAATTGTAGATTATGAATAATAATTCATGAAATAAATGCTTACCGTGCAGCGTGTAAATATATGTTAGGAGTTGTTCACTTCTGGTATTTTTGTTGGTTTGTGGTTAATATAATAGGTGCATGTATAACACGCCAGACGCATTTCCGCCATCTATTCACTGCGGGATTAATGACAACCTGTCGTAATCTATAATTTACGTTACTAGGTGAATGTAAACATTAATGATGATTCCGACTGTTACGCTGAGCCATGGTCCTGACATAATCGGGTTATATCTATAGTTGCTATAATATTTTCGATATTTCTAAACAAAACTACCGTACAGAAACGAATTCCGTTGGGTGTCTTACAATTCTTTCTCAACTGCAAAGAAAAATGATCTATACAGGTAAGAACAAAAATTGTTCACGAATGTCAATATACTATGCTGAATATACTTTCAAGTATTCCTGTTGTTGACTGAATTAGGCGGACGCAGTCTCGCTGAGGTTTTGTGCAGAGATAACTGTGTCCTGTTGTGTATAATATCCTACAGGCATTTAAAGCAGCTAGACTCTTATACATATTCTTCTGACAGGATTTGTCAAATTAGGCCTAATGATCACGAAATCAGCTATTTAGCGACACATACGTGTAGGCCGCGTACATCACAGAAGTGATTCTTACATTCTGTTGGTAAACAGCGCGATTCCTGGAATTGGCAGACGTGTGGGCTTATCTGTCGTAGAGTTGCTGACTGGGTTTGTAGGAGTATTATCAAGTTGTCAGTTTACTTCGTCCAGTTACCTATACATTCGGACAAGTCTTGAAAATTTGCATTGGCACTCGTCCAAACACAGCACTGCTTCCGTAGGTGTAATCATGCTGCGCCGTTATATAAGTTGCCATGGGTCAGAAAGAACGTTAACTGTTCACGTGGACTGAGATGTTTTTGCCATTCTTAAGACCAAACATCAAGCGAGGCATCTTGTGCACTACATTAAATTCTATCGAGCTGCGAAGCGTTTCTTTTCGTGCTCGAACGTGTGTTCGTAGTGTACACAGTATCGAGCTCACTGGATGAGCAGCGTACGACGAGGCTTCGCGTACTGCGTGTCGGGCTTTTTTAGATTGAGGTGCAAAACAGGAACTAGCATTCGATTGAGTTGTGAAGTTGTTGCGTCTCCAAGTTTGGCATGGATACCGCCGTTGAAAATATGCCGCCTATGAGTGCAGGACAACAAGATCTCCAATTGTTGATGGTAGGCTCGTCTAGTGTATCTACTGCGCATGTGTAATACGCAGTTCTTGATCAAACTTGTACAGCTAAGCTCGGCCTTTAGGGAAACCCATCAGTAACTTAGTTTTATTTATATCAATTGTACCGTTCCGCTGTTATATATCTGCCGGGCGTCAAAGAAGATATTTCACTTAAATTTCTACGTATTAACCGCAAGCACTAGTGAACAGGTTCACGTTTTCAGGTTTTTAATTAAGTATGAATAATCGTCTACTATAATTAACATGGGCGGCGCACCATAGGGGGTTGGGGGAGGGGCTATAGCCCACCACTTTTTCAGTGCTGTGCCGCTCATGTATAACCTCTACTACATCAACTGCTACCACCACCACCACAAACCACCACCACCACCACCACCAGGTCTATAGAACAACAAAATATTTTGTGTTTTTGGTGATTTTTCTACAAATCCCCTAAGACAAACTTGGATCTATTGGGGTTATTAGATGTTAGGACAAATTCAACCATTGGGGATGTCTATTCAACAGTTAATTGCTTTGAATCAATCCGCGTCAGTAGTGTTTAGAAGTGGTTGAATGAATATCATCCCTGAACAAAAGACGAAATTATTTTTTTATTTTATAGTTTGAAGCGTACTTGTTTCTCACAAGTCAATAGCACATTCATTAACATACACGCTTTATGGAAATTGGCAAAGAATCTTTGAAATTCATTATGATCACTGAAATAAAGTACACGTACTGAAATGAAGTACGCATACTGATTATAGGTACGTGTACTGCAACATTTTTATTCTTCATCGATATAGATTTCTACTTGTTAAAAATGCAGGTGTGGACTTGAATAAGCGTATTTTAACGCTCAGAACCGTTTGGCGCTTCATACACGTCGAGTTGATCGAGCACAGCGACGGCGTTGCTGGGCAACAAGCTCACTTGTTCACCACCCCGTCGACGTGGTCGACCGTCGCGTCGCTGTTGTGTTGTGAGCTCTCTCTCCGCTGCCACAGCTCACTCGCATTAGTAAACTAATCATTCTAATGATCATATACTTCCGAATGTTACTATGCACTGGAATCAGTCGCACAATAAACATGAGTAGTTAATTCACATGTTGACAATAGCATTTGATAAAATGTACCCGAGGCCGCCACGGCGCACAATTCATCATGTACAATTCAACACATAAAAAACATTGTGAAGGTAGAATGCATGGGTTGTTGAAGAGATTCTTGACCGGTGTTGTTGTATTATGCAGTAAGACAAGAATATATGATCAGTCCGCAGCTCTAAGATGCGCTGACATCCTGGAAAATGTACTATCTGTGTTGATGATTTGTTGCCGGTTATGTAAACAGTGGTATTGCCCTATTGAACAATCCAACGAGTTGGGCTATTGGGAGGTGTTGATGCAGGGTAACTCGTCGTCAGTATGCGACGCTGACTCGGCATGCATTTTGCATGTATGTAGTCAAATCCAGTGAATATACAGTACAAGTGGCTCATTTACTTTTCTATTTTCAGGCGGACAAGCATTCGACCTCCAAACATCAAAAGTACTCGCTCGCAACAATTTTGGATATTTTTGAGACGCAAAGTAAGAACGTACTGGCTACAAGCGAAATAGAAGACTTGGGCTTGTCAAATATAACAAGTCCTTTCAAAAGCAGAAGAACTGGTGTCAAGCTGTCTAAGAGGCCACAGGAAAGTAATCACAATAATTATATAGTGATCAGATCCAAGAAAGCAACAAATAATACTTCCGGAAACAACAGTGCCAGTCGACAGCCTAATATTGATGATTCTGACAGTGGTACGAAATCGGATAAAAACGAAAATGAGTCTTCGTGGAGTGAGTCGCCAAATTCCGAGAATAATCCCTGCGTGCCTCACAGTACTTTCAAACCTGTAACTAGTCTTTCGGGTGCTGCCAGCGAGAGCGGTGACAGCGAAGCAAATATGGAGTCCATCGGTCACGCACCTCGCGACAGAGACGCTTTTAACCCGCCTAAATATGTCGGCGGTGCGTACGACGTTTTGCTACCGCCTATTGGGCTCTTGGTAGAAAATGGAACAGTTATGCGCCCTGAGCGTATAGAAGCGGACATCAAACACAAAGTAGCGGAAGGGATGACCTGTTTGTCCAGGAAAATTAGAGTGGATGATCGGTTAAAAATAGAGGAATGGATTGGTCTGGAAATCCAGTTAGAAAGGCAAATGTGGAAAAGAAAGTTGCAGGACGCAATGAAGGAGATAGAGAAGCAGCGGAAGATAGCTGTGGCCACGTCATCAAAACTTCACGAATTCTCGCGAAATATCGTGAACATCTATCCGCTCGATCTTCCGTCATCCGTTTTCGACGAAGAGTTGAACGAGTTTTTGAGACTACAGCTCATCCTGTCGTCGGTATTTAGTGAACTTGAAAACTTTATCAGGGACAAGCAGAAATGCATGGAGACGCTGTTTTTGAGACGCGAGTCCTTTAAAGCGTGTTTGTTCGAAAAAATCGATGAAATGAAGCAAAATTACGAAGCGCGTCTGAAACAAGCTTCTGTCCAAGAGGCTAGTTCTCAAGAAAGACACAAAGAACTTTCGAATCAACTTTGTGCGCTAAATGACGAATATGTCAAGCTTTCACGTAATTATCAAGATTTATCTTTAGTTATGGAGAAGCGAGCCGTAATGGAGAAGAAAGACAGTCAGCCATGTGGTGAAACATTAGTTACGTCTCAGAAACGTTCAAAGAAAAGCTCAGAGTTCAGTAGTAACTCGTTACTTGCCATAACCAGCTCTACCTCGCATGTTAACTCTTTGACTGAACACCCAAGTTATTCATTCAAGCAGCAAACGGATTCCGAATCCGCCACAGTAACATTTCGATTACCGACTTTGGAATTTGACGGTGCTTCTCGTATGTCTTCAAAAACGGTTACCAAAGATAAAACAAATAAACCCAAATCTCTCCGCATGAGAAACTCGTCGCCTTCTGTTGGTTTCGGAATCAAACTGTGTTCGCGCTGCAAGAAGCCCTATAGGATTCACGACAATCACAAAATGGCCTGCAGGTACCATTCTAAGACTCAGGCTAAAACCGAGAAATTCAAAGCGGACGGAACTCTTGAGTTTACCCGTTTGATTTGGGAGTGCTGCGCAGGAGAACCGGATGCTCCACCATGTTGTTCAGGAGAACACGTTTAAATTTTGCAGTCTGAACAACAACGCCCTTATGAAAACGTGTTGTATCTAAATAATTGTTATCATTTTATATGAAAAAAATACATTTTTTGCGATAACTCAGAAGTACAGTTTGTTCTTTATTCCAAACATAAACCGCACGCCGGCGTGAAAGATAATCGTTCCTTTTGTGCAAAAAGTATCAGTACAGCCAGACAGTGTCCGTAGTTATTGTTCGCTTAAGGACGTCGCACAGAAACTATTTGTTCCTCTTAACCATTCTTGTCGAAAAAGCGTACCATTACGATCTGATCTTTACTGGGTTGTTATAGTGAAGTCAGTGGTGATGATTATCCATTAAGTTAAGCCAGGGCATGTACAAATTAATGGGCTCGGAAGACAAATAAGTCCTAACAAGTAAAAACATTATGCGACTTGAAGTAGCTCGCAAATTGTAAGGTAAAAGGGGCAAAACTGTAAAGATAGGCAGGGTTAGCTCGAAAATTAGGAGGACGGGGAGAAAAAATGTGAAGACAGGAATGAAATTTGTGGCGATCTAGCACTAAGGGGCTGTTTTGAAACATATATTTTGGGGGGAGATAGGGTGCAGCTGGCAAAAGATAATATCCGGCATCAAGATTAGAGAGTGGACCATTTGCAAGGAGCTTCTAAGAAAAGTCGCCCTGTTTAGGGCTGTGTTTCTGAATAACCTCTCATTAGTGGGAATTACTTCCGGACGCCTAGCCCTAGCTAGCAATAGTGCAGAATTGAATCTACTAGTTCCGTGCAGTAGCAGCCGAAAGCTCTTCTGCTGAAACAAATCTCACGCCTTCAAATGCAAAGTATCTTAACAGTGTTTTAACGGCAAAGACAGCGGCCTTGATTTCAACGAATGTCTGGTAAACAACAACGATTGAAGTTATTACTGTTGACCAGAGATATAATATCAAAACACTTAATCACTTCAAGAAGCCTATCCAATCCAACATTGATCCCAAAAATACATTTTTCCGTCGTGAAGCCTATACTGTCCCTTTAGGCCAAACGCAGCGCGAGAAGAGTTGCTATGATGTCATTGAGTATATTTTTGGAATCAAAGTTTAAACATATGGAAAAAATTCGTTGATTTTGTAGTTGGAAAAAAAGATTCATTTATTCGTAACTGAATTGTCTTGCTCAGAATTCAATTGTCGTTGTCATTTTGTTTAATACTAATAGGTAAATCAAACTGTTTTTAAAAGAGCTGAATATTGGCTAGCTTAATATATGCATATTTCAGGTTTATGTATAGTGAGATGTAAAAATAAACCTTGGCCTTGCGTTCAATAAGGAAAGCGCCTTCCGCGAACGCTTCCAGTTTGTTAAGTGACGCTAATGAACGATTCGCTTTTCGCGAACGTGTTCCAAAAGTACAACAAGGCCAATGCTGCCTTACTGCCGGGAGATATTACTCATGATGCACAGCAGCAAGTTTTACAAAACTCGTCTTCCTTTCATTTCGCATGTACCAACTGAGGGTTACCGAGGCCCCGACTAAAGTCGTCGGCAATGTCGTGAATCATCTTCCTTTTCGCTTCTGCGAGGTCGCGCGACATCTAGCGTTGAAGTTTTCAGCGTTCTTCTGCTTACGATTATCAAAAAGAGTACCAGGATACGTAGCTGTCCATAATGCGAAACAAAACAGTGAGTTGAGATTTTGTTTTCAAAAATGATACTAAAAACAGCATACTTTACTAATGCATTTTGGCGTATTTTCAAAACATTTGTTCGTGACCAAATAATGTTCAGATTTGATATAAAACACAATCCAGGGGTTGCTTAAACAATGTATCAAAATATCCGAGGGTCGACTGCATAGACATATTAAGTAGTTAGATAGTTGGCAAGGCACAGGTAATGAATACGTCGATGTTTATAGAATAGTATAATTGTACTATGTCGGAACACTAGTTTGACTTTATTATCCGATAATACACCTATATTTTTGTCAAGTATACTTAAATTATCCTGTGCAAAATTTGTGTCAACTGCTAAAATTAGTCATTCTTGCAATTACCCCCTTCCTCAACCCGCCGCTTCATGTCCTCTGCCAGCTGAAACGTTCAAGAAGTTCCGTCTTGGAACGTTAATGTAATAATATTTCTAGAAATGAAGTAAATAGAAATACAGTTTTTAAGAATATTAAATGTAAAAGTACTAAAAAACACTGCACAAACACTGGATGGTAATTTATGCAACAAATATTCGAGAACAATGTCAATTTAATGTGAAAAGTAACCACGTAGGCAAAAAGTCCTCGGAAATTTCGTCAATGACACACCGAGGCAATAAATCGTAAGGCTGTCGGTTGTGAGTTAACTCGTCATTCGCACTCATAATACTGCAAACTATACTACCAAAAGCGGTTGAAAGGCAATTTACTTACTTAAATGGTACTGTTGGAGTTGCTCCTAATGCAGCGATGTAAAAGGATAGGAAAACAATGCAATAATTTGAAGATCTAAGCGTTAAATTTCTAAAACTTCAATAGAAATATACAGATTAAAATAAACAATTATCTTCCATTTTGGTTTTGAGGGACGATGTAGCTAAAAAAACTGACCGTGTGATATTCATGGAAATAGCTTTATTACAGTTATACAAAGTTGCAAAGCTACAGACCATAATAAGTCATATAATAAATTGTCGCACTGAGCCATCTACACGAGGCATCTACAGACAATAAAACATTGAAACCAATACAATTGCGCGTAAGCTGTTGGTGAATAGTCGGATGTAACGTCACCACATTTGAGATGAAGTTTTCTCCACTCCAGTGAATAACGGGCATGAAACTGGTTCTCAAACTCTGGGTACGTTACAAGGCAACAGTCGGATATAACGTGTCTGTTATTCAGTGACGTGTCTTCGTATTGTAAATTTTATGTAGGTTATATACATCTAAATGTTCCAAGTTCAGGGTGAATACAAAAGTTATTTATTCATATGCTATTTACAAACATTTCCCGTTGACTGATTATTTCTGACGAGAGTGGTTTTCACAATGAGATAAATATAGCTCATTGGGTTTCCAAGTGTCCACTCGCACTGAATGCATCAACCATACTCGTAACTTTTAAAATGTCCTCAACAGTGAATTTTTTTAAAACGCCGTATTCACGGTAGGCCTACGTGTCGGAAGGCGAACTAAAACTTCAGTGTACGCACTTAGTGGACGTACGGCGGGAAAAGCGAGCGTCACGGTTGTACAGCGCCACAGACGGACTTTCAACAAAGCGTTCTCTTGCCAAGCATTTTTAGGTTTTAGCTCTTTTCCGGAAATATATAGGTCATGTTCCAATAGAATTATTCCCCGATTTTAGGAAATGTATCTTGCGTGGTGACTGAAATAAAATGTAGAATACCTGCACGAGTATTTTGACACCATAGTTGCATAGTGTTATTCAACAAATTGAGCGTGATTTGTCAACTTGAATATGGCCAAGGGGCTGCAAACGCCACCAGTCAGCTCAAATGCGCCTATGGGTGCGTTTTTCACTTCCCATCGTCATGGGCGTTTTATTGTTGATCCACACGCACATACTAGCTTAGCTTAGCTATATTAGGAGAAAAATAATCAAGTTGCAATCATTGGTCGGATACACGTTGTACCAGCCGTGCGCAGACCGGGCATTGCACGGATCCCCTGGAACCATTTTATGCTAATATGTAATTAAAACCGAACTGAGGAGCTAGAAACCTGACTCAAGTGTCTAGCAGCGTGCCCAGCGAGACTCGAACCCACAACCTCGAGTAAAGAAAGCGGGCATCTATGACACTATAGGCTACATTGCCTCCTAGGAGAAGGGCAGAGAGGAGATAGATGCCCCAGAAAATTATGGAAAATTAGAGGAACAAAAATGTAGGAAAACTTTGGGCAGCGCGACATCCGATTAAAACACACAGGAAATTGAACATAAGAAGACACATTCGGGCAGGGAAACATTACAAGAGGGATGCATTGAGTCCAGAAGTGTAGTACAATTGACGATTCTACGTACACTCCTTGATTGAGTTAAAACAGAACTTTGGTGGCCTATTCACACAGGGGATAGAAGGATTTCAATGGCTGCAAAAGCAAGTCACCAATAGCACTGACCAGAATCTGGAACTTACAAGTTTGACAACATTGAACACCGCTTGTGAACAATACAGGCCTTTGATAGATAGGCCGCCGCGCCCTATGGCAACGTTTTACCAGACTGAGGAATCCCCAAAATGATCTTCACTGAAGCTGAGAACATGGTCATGAAGCCGAAAACCTGCGGTACTTACGAAGGGTGGTTCAGGGTTTGCGGACCTTTAGATTGTCTGACGCACGAGATATTTTACTCCAGTTTGTCTGTCCGGGATTATTTTGTGGTTTTACGGAACATACCGTGAATAATACGCTTACAAGGAAGTCACTTATTTCTATATAAAGATATGCGGGAATTTTCAACGCTCGTCCTTCTGAGCGGCTTGTACCAGGATCTAAAAAGAGAGCGCTGCCCCGGCCGGAATCAGGTACAATTTTGATGACCGCATTGTCCGATGCGAGCAAGACCCAATTAAATGTAATTATCCGACCATAATTGACTTAACTCGATCCGGTCTGAGTGGAGCGTAGACGTTAGTAAACAGCGAAGTAACTGGATCGTTCATACTGGCTTCGGTAGTTAATGAACATCGCAGTAAACGGTAGGTGATGCTCGTCGTCATCGAAGTTATCGCAAGGCAGCGCTGCATGCTAAGATTTTTTCAATGTGACAAATTGGGAACATTTACATGTAGTAATTGACATAAAACTTATTTTTTAATCGATTGGTTATTATTAGAGCAAAATATAAGCAGCTATTAGTGACGGCACTACCCTGTAATTGTTGACGATAACAGTAGTACCTGGCGCTGTTAAATCCACCTGTTAACTGCTATGTTAACTAGAGCTGTTAACTGCGATCCAGGACCGGAGTTAAGCGTTCATACTGACTGCAACTCCCAAACCATCGACGCGTCGACGTTAGTATGAAAGGCCCTTAAAACATCTCTGATTGTACATTATGGCGAATTTTCAAAATGCATTAACCACTAATTTTCGTTATAAACGAACACTACGGTGGTATTCAGCTGGAAAAAAAACACCCAAGCACGGTTTTCGATTTTTAAAAATCGATGAACCAATAATCTAAAAACTACAACCATTGGGAACGATTGAAGATAAACTACCGCGCGTATTGATATACTCGGTGGATATACAAACGCTGATCAGAGTTAACAATATCACATGGATTCATTTTTTAATATTCTTTCAATCTCGTTTAACCAGATTTTTGACCAGGAAACAGGTGTTGTGCCCACATTTCATTTTTTATTACTGACAAAGCTAGTCAGTGCCACCGAAATTGTCCAGAGATTCCAAATCTTCAGTTTGGTTATCACCATATTTGCACTTTTATATATTTTAGTGATTTGAGTTCTAATAAAGATTAAATTTTCATGACACGTGAAATACGAACTTTAAAATTAGCGCGTAAGTAAATAACGTCATCTCTATAGAACGTTTCGGTTTATTACTCTCAACCATTGTCAAGGAAACAGTTCACAGACTCAAAACAGGCGACACAGGTAGAGAAGAGACTGTACATGTACACGTCAAAATGCATAGTGAGGGGGGAGAAACCATAAATCAAAACAGTTGGAGCTCAAATGAACCAAAGTTTCTAGGGATGGGCTCATAATGAACTTAACTAATTAAGTTTAGCTGGCTATCAAAATCTACCACTGTTTTGGTACTTCAAGTTTAAAACTTAGATAAAAAGTTATCAACCCGTTCCCGGTAGGAAAAAAAATCAAGTGGGAAGAAGCATTAAAAATTAAATAACGAAAACCAATATGAAACTTATCGTTCCTTTGGGAAATGGCCCTTTGTGAAGATAAACACAAGTTAACCTTTTTAGTCATTTTGTAATATTTATAATGTACCAAGTTAAAACTACTCTCCAGAGTTGCAGGCAGGGAGTCCCTGCAAGTGTCAGAGAAAACCAAAGTGGGAGTATTAACAACAACCATTGTTGAGACAGTAATGCTAGCAATTAGGCCTACCTTTCCACTTCATTAGGTGAGATCTACATCAATACAAAGGGCGTGCTGAATAGGCATCGCAAACGTTGTCTGAGACTTTGGGAATCAGAGCGGTCACCAGTGTAAGCGAGAAATTCTCCACATGGAAGTTCAGGGTCCTCAGAACAGTTGACAATAGTAATCTTTTCTGCAAAAAGTCTCAACATTCTGCAATTTCATGCACAGAATTCGCGGTTAACTCACTAAAATTCTGAAATGTTCGCAAACAAAGCCCCCTCAACTATCATGTGGGAGACCCCAACACCCGGTCGACTTTAACCGGCGTGCCATCCAGGCGGCCGGATACTTGGCAGTAAGGGCTTGCTTTCTCGGTCACGAACATTTCTTTTTCAGTGAAAGATCTGTATTTTTTAATAACATTTTGCAATTCAAGATGTAGTCTCGGTGCAAAGTTCTATAAATATATATATTCTATATTTTGACATCGGTCATTCGGCTGGCTAACTAGAAATTCTTGTGGTCAAGTTTTGAGTTGTTGTGTGTACTATGAGATGACGTCATTTGTCAGCTGCTTTAGTAATCTATGCATTCTGATCTTGATGTTTATGCCTCTCCGGAAATTGTTTAAAATGTGTGATTTATAGTATTTCTGTCTATATTAAAAGAAAATATCGCCAAGGGCCCCGCTTTTCATTTTCGAATGTTGGCAACTACCGGTAAGGTAAGTAAATCAAAAATGCCAAGGCGAATTACCTACACATTTGCTACACTGATGTCGTTTCTGTAGTGCTACAATTAACGTAGTACCAAAGACGCTCTACGGTCTCTGGTAGTACCAAAATGCTACGCTACGTATTTTCGGTATTAATAAGCATTTTTGCCGATGCTCATACTAAAGTTGTCAAACCTTCATTTTGGCTTTTACTGTATGGTTTCTTTGTAAAAATAGGAATCTCCAGCCTTGCTCGTCAAGGCCAAAGGAATTATTACCAAGAAGTATAACAACGCTCACAGTTACTAGATGTAAGAGCCTCTAATAGATAAGTAGGGACATGCAATGCATTGTCATGGGCGGCGCAGCTCTGAAAAAAGTGGAGGCTATAGCTCCCCCCAGTCCCCTTTTTGACGCGTTTTCGTCATTGCTATGGTTTGCTATGATTTTTTACAAAATTTGCTATGGCCTTAGAGCAAAAAACGGTTGACATGTTTGGTGATTTGTTATATTTTTGGGGTTACTCTTTGTTATGTTTGTTCCCGCAATGTTAGTTGATTTATTTGAGACTATTTAGGATTATGAAAAAATAAATAAGGTATGGCGTTTCTCTGAAAAGTCCAGTAAACCGCAGGCAACTTCAAAAGTTTGAATGAAAGTTGCACTATGGGAAAGTTTTGACCCAGTTTTCTAATGACTTCTGGGTCAACCAATCAGCGTCGGAGATTCAATCCGCCTGTAGTAAACTGGACAGTTAGACGTCTTCAGTGTGTAAAACTCAGTTTAGTTATATTTGTGTATTTTCCTATTTTCTAGTCCTAAAATTTTCTCATATCAGTTATGAAAGGTAAGTTGGTGACAGAATTAATCGTGTTTTGATAGTAATTTGATTGTTTTTCTCACGAAGTGGAAAATAAGCCACAGCTGAGTGTCAGTGTTCAACAGTTGCAACGTTACAAACGAGCGGTTGTTTTGAGCAGTCAACAAAATCCAAGTTTTTCTAAATTGTTGCATGCATCTGATATTTGGTAGAAATTGTGACACATTTGAATTTAAAGTGTTCTTGGAGAAATAACGAACATTTGTTCGCGTACGTCAAAGTTTGTCCCCGTTTTTTTTTAACAGACATCGGGACGGTTGACATTGCCTGACGAGTGACGGTAACGGTTTGAGGAATTCAACTCACCGGTTCAAATGGTCAGTCACCGTCTGTGGCAGACTTACTCGAATATAAAATATTTTCTATTCCAGATAAAAAAGCATTGCACTTATATCTCTTCAATTCATTTCTAGTCAAACCGTTTTACTGACTGTTGGACTTAGATGTTAGGAGATTAGTTTTAGTAGGTTGATTTGATTTTGTCCAACTCCCAAGTTCGGAGGTGTCTTGTACCTGGGTAAGTTATGGGTTAGGGAAAATTGCCGGAATGTAGACAAACTTTTAAGTTTCATTACCGTAAGAGACAGTGTGGCCCTGGACCCTGGTTTGAGCTCTGGACTCCCGTTTGAGAGACACGGGTTCAAACCCTGGCTTTACAGGCAGACATTTAAGTGGAGCATTGCAAGTGTTTCCTACTCCTCTGAGCTTGATCTGACTCGTGAGTGAATGAATGTATGCAAGGGAGAGAATGAAAACCACTTCTGTTCAGAAGTGTAAAGAAGAGAAAGAAAAAGAGTGTTAAGAGTAAAGAAGAGAAGGAAAAGTATGATAATTTTCACATGCGTCCTCTCAGACTCAGGAACAGGAGACTTAACGTTTGTGTTTGTATTTCCTTACAGTTCTGCAGAACTTTTCTTCGAATGTCCAGCACCAGTTCCAGTGTCTATCCCCATTTGCAACTCGAGTGAAACCTCGCACTCGGAGTGATGTCACCATCTGGTCCCTGCCAGAAGAACTGCAGCTCCTTTTGCTTCGGGAGTTACATGTTAAGGATCTACTCTCTATGAAAGCAGTTAGTTATCGTTTTGAAATTATCTTGATAGTTCACTGTTGTTGCGACGTGTGAATTCAGGGTGTGACGTAGAGTCGTATTATAAAACCTTAGATCTAAATCTCTTGGCAATTGGGCTCTTGGTCAAACGGTTTGGACGTTTTAGTCTCACGACAGTGGCCCGGGTTCTGCTGGCGGCATGTGGAATTTTCTACACTGTCCTGTTATTAATTGTCTTTTTTACTCTGCTTCTAGATGAGTATAACAAAAATGCCAATTCTTGTGTCGTGTTCATTCATCATTCATTGATTGTAATATTATTAATTACTTTATTTCTAGATTGTAATATTATTAATTACTTTACTTCTAGATTGTAATATTATTAATTACTTTACTTCTAGATTGTAATATTATTAATTACTTTATTTCTAGGTACATTCCCACTTTAATGAGCTCATCAACAGCAATTCCATCCTTTGGTCCAACGTCAACTTTTACGACACTTGGCCAAACAGCTCAAACATAAGGCATTTTGAAAAGTAAGCACATCATATTATGATGATAGATACGTGCTGATGTATATATGATAAGGTTTTGTTCAGATAAATGAGGGGGTCCGACCCCTGCCGAGCACTAGTCATTTGCATTGTGGTGAAAATGGCTCAGTGTCAGTCAGTGACCAGGTTTATTACTTGTAAATACTTGAGCTGTGTTCAGACCAACTAATTTGCATAGTAACTCTTTTTTATAGTTGTAACTGTTATGAAATTGTTATCATTCACACTGAAAGTGTTGTCAGGTAGTTTGTGGTTTTAGTCACCAGTCAGTGCTATTGCTTTCCAATTCATCCCACATAAGTCCCGTTTAGACATCAACTTTTGGCCCGGCGCAACTGACACGGAGCAAACTGACCCGTGTCAAGCGGCCGTTTACACACACAAGTCACTAACCGTGGCAAGATGGAAATTGCAGGCTGGAGAGACTGGATCGCACATGCGCAGGTTTACAAATGACGAGATTTGCAGAGACAAAGAACCTGTACGTAGGTCATTGCCCAAGCGCAGTAGAGATGATCCTTTCTACCTTGCTCCAGTTTCACGTTTAGACTTATAATTGACACGGCGCAAGATGTTCGGGCGCAAATTGCTCTACCTCACAAAGGGGCGGCAAAAATTTGTCACCGTGGTGTCAATTTGCTCCGTGTCAGTCCGTTTACACACTGGAACAACTTGTTCCGTGTCAGCTGATCCGTGTCAACTTTGTTAGTGTAAACGGCACTTTAGTGCACCATTGTTTCCAAAAAGATGAACATTCATTGAGACTCACTTGTCAAAAAAATTTTAAGCTGACCTTCAAATTCTTTCACTTTTTAGGGCGGCTGAAGCAGGCAATGTTGAAGCTTTACTAAAACTTGGAGTGGCTTATCTTTATAGTGAGGGCTGTAAGTAAAATTAAGTATTTTGTCTACATTTTAAATTTATACATAGTAAATTGTTTCTTTTTATAATGTTTCAGGTAATAATCATATATGTGGGTCCTTGATTTAAAAGTGATTTGCAAACCAGTTGCTCTCAGTGAAAGTAACTGGTGCTCAAATCAATTGTGATTAAGGACCCAGCTATCTGACTTTTAGCATATTTTTTATTTTTTTGTTAATTTTGAAAACATGGCTGTTTAACTGTACAGTATCCACATTTTATCTCCATCAGAAACTAGTGTTATTTAAAACATACCCAATAGACCCTAGGGAGATATTTTGAATGCTGTTTTGCAACAATTCTGGTAGCTGCTGGCTTACATTTATTATTTGCATTGCGACATTTTGAGACTTAAAACTCAATATTTTCAATCGACTGTTGAGAAGTGTGCAAACTGGGCAAGCCTGGTTACTTGCCTTTCTTGTTTTATGTTTTTCTATCAATATCACTCTAAATATTCCACAATTTGGTTGACTATCTACCTTTAATGTCCTCATTATTTCAGTACCCGAGTCAGTAGGCGGTGAACTCATGACAATCAACGGTGATCGAGCGGCAGCCATGTTCTGTGAGGCAGAGCTACTGACTCCTAATGTGTCGTCTTTCACTTGGTTGTTTATTCGACCTCCGTGGTCTCTAAACGGTGCTTGCTGTAAGGAATATGTCTTCAACAAGATGAAAAAATCTTGTTTACAGGTATAGAATTATCCAGTTTATCGCAATTGTTTCAGGAACTGTGATTGCAATTAACACACTGCATTACAATTCAATGTTCAGCAAATATTACCAGTGCCAAAAATGAACAATTGTCTTGTTTGAATGCAAAAATATGGATTCTTTCATTCTGAAGTAATTAAAAACTGTGAGGCAACTAAGACAAAAATAGGGTGGGGTAAAAAATGTGCCTTTTCTCCTCAGGTACAGGTTTTGCTTGAACAACCCTTATTGGAGATATATTTTATCATTTTTCAGGATGAGAATAACTCAGTATTATCATGCGTTGTGCAAATCCTTCTACTTCTTGGAGACGAACAACAGAAAGAGGCAATAACCTACTTGGAGAGGGCGTCGAGTTGCAAATGTTCAGACACGGCCTATCTACTGTGGGAGCATAAGAGAAAGTCTATGGTAGGTTGAATACTGATTCTGCGATGTTTTCTTAAAGTCTCTATTAACCATGTTCTGGTGTTAAAAACATCAACTTTTGTCACAGGGGTATTTGCTTTTTCAAAACTTTATGGCAGTCTTATTTTTCATTTGAATTGAAATTGGTTTCAGTTAGTCAATTGCCAGGAATTTCTCTGTTGGATGTACTGTCTTGAAATGAATCTGAAATGATTTAAAGATGATATAGACCCATCTTTTATCGCAAAAACCAACATTTGATTTATACTGCTTACAATTATGAAATTGGTCTCAAATTGTTCCTCAGTCAAATTGGAAGAAATTTCAAGGCTTCAAAAGAACTGGCAGTTGAATTTTGCATGAAACCAGGCTCTACAAGCTGGCTTGTCATGGCAGGTCATTTTATGTGTTGAGTATGGTCTCAAGGAATAAGAAACCATCAGTTCTTTGCAAACCCAAAAATGCTTGAGTAACGAAGTTGAGACCAATTTCTTAGCGGTAAGTGATTTATATCAAAAGTGCAGAACGTGGCTTGGCAACCGCTGTAAAAGGCTTTCAGAAATTTAATGAAAATGCCTAATCTACTTTAGTTTGGTTCCGCAGGTGCTTGACAAGGCCGGTCAACTCGAGTGCATTCGTTGTTTACGTGACATTGCCAGTTTTGGGCACACTGAGGCTCGTCTCGCTCTGTGTAATTCGTACGCTGCAGGAGCTCTGGGAGGTATCTCTGCCGAGCTGGCTGCGTCTACTGTCAGAGAGTTTGTCCAGTCCTCGAAAGCTCTGCAACTATCCAATGTCTTTCGTAGAAGCTCTGAGCTGACACATTCCATGAGGTACGTAATACAATGGTTTTAGTTTTAAAGCATATGAATGTGGTTCATGACTGCAACACACCATTGATGTGGTGAAGTGATCACATAATTTGTACGCCGTGCAGATTTCTATTTCTGCTCAAAAGTTTAAGGGCTGTTCCAGCAAAATCTGTGTGGGAGGGGAGGGGGAAGGCAACGGAAATAAAAATGTATGGGTGTTTGCATTTGATTTAAATTCAAAATGGCTGGTGGTCGTACTTCAAAAAAATAAAAATTTACATGTCGTTGTTGTTTCATTGGGCCATAAATGTTTGATGCTGGGTAACTTTAGTAAATTTTATAAACTATCCGCACAAAATCAAAAACTGAAACAAAAATGCAACTTGCAAAATGCTCAGACTTTTTCACTCCCTCCGATCTCCTCATCGACATGCCCATAACACCAGTTAACCACACTCAGGTGCTCGAATTTCTTGATGGCTAATAACCATATATAAGAAACATATGTGTTCTTAGTAATGAATGACGTTAGTGGTGATCAGGGCTTGGAGTTTTCCGCGGAAACGCCGATTTCCGCTTTTTTCAAATGTTCTTTCCGCGCATTTTATTATATTTCCGCGTAAAAAAATCGGATTTGATATAAAATTTCCGCGGCAAATTCCTTTCTTACCGCGGCGTTGCAGACGACGTTCACCTCGAAAAGTGGAAGTTGCTCTTTATGTTTCGGAGGAACGTAAATTGTCAACATTGCCGGGGCATCTGGGATAGCGTGGTGGGATTTTCAATGGCGTCTCGCGTTACTGTAAACCGCGGCGACAAATACTACGGCTCTGCAGCCAAAAGTGTGTGGATTGGGAGTCGATGGGCGACCCAAAAGGACGCAGACGCATGCTACTGATGGTGGTAACGTTTTTTTTTTAGTCCTCCCGATATTTGTCGGGGACGGGTTCACATCGACCATTTCAAGGCTGGCTAGTGCGCGTGATTTGGACCATAAAAGTTTCCACGTTTTTTGTCACTGGTCATTCCAAGCCCTGCGTGATGGAGGAACAGATAAACTCAAGCGCCTGTGCAGTCAACCACAAGAACAAAAAAAAAATTACGGGTGGTTGCATTTCAAACTTATAAACAATTACGGGTGGTAGGCTGAAGAAATAAATGAAAAGTATGGGTGGTGGGTGCGAAAAAAAGGTGCCTTCCACCCCTCCCATACAGATTTTACTGGAACAGCCCTAAGGAAATTTAGATCTATATTGTCAACTAAATTTTTGCCACTTTCTTTCTAGTACAGCGTGTTGCGTGAACTCATAACAAATAAAAGATGTCAATTAACCTACAGGTACATTCTTGTCGACTGGCTGGTAGAGGTCGCTGGTATGAAGGACTTTTCTAGTCTAACCTTGCACACAGCCATCAGTGTGGTTGACCGCTTCCTTCTATGCCACCCTGTACCGAGAACTAAACTACAACTGCTGGGGGTTGCTGCTATGGTGCTCTGTTCTAGGTAACTGTAGTCTTTTTGAAGCAGTGTTTTTGCTTGCATACTTCTTTCAAGTAGTTATTGACACATATGTGTTGCGGCAATTCTTCAGGATTTTGGGCAGGGTAAATTTTATTTTGTAAGATTTGTCCACAAGAACAGAGATTTACAATTTTTTGTTTAGTATATGATTGGCCAGGGCCCAGTCTCGAATCTTTTTACTCTAACTGGAACTCAAAATAATGTTTGGCATTTTTTAATCTTCTTTTGTGCGAACTCAAGATAAGTGTCTATTACATAATGACTTACGTGGATGATTTATTAGCCCTAGTTTGCAGTTGACAAATTCAACATTAAAACTAAATGTTCGAGTTTGAACTAAAAAATTTCGAGTTTTTACTCGAGTTGGTAGCACGAATATAAGGATCTTCAAGTGAATATTTGGACTAGAAGTTCATATGCATAAACTATAATGTATTTGAGCAGTCTGATAACCACTTATCTTGAGTTTGTACAAAAAGAGCAGAGAAATTGCCAAAAATAATTTCGTTTCGAGTACAAAGATTAAAGACCGGGCCCTGGTTTATACTGTAGATGCCATAAAACAATATTTGGTAATTTGCCACAAAGTAATCAGCTCTTGAAAAATGGAAAGATGATGACTCTTGTGGAAAGTGAATTACTGTGTATACTGACTTTCTGTCAAAGCACATAAGTTATCATTTAGGCCACCTTAATACTATTCCTTACTCAGTTCAATAATAATCTGTGGACTTGAGGAGAACTGTCAGCTGGTGACTGCTTTAAAACATGGCTGTGGTCTGTAGAGCACGCCAGCACGGTCCTGAAGTCAGAAAAGCAAGATCATGCGATGCGAGATATTGCCATGCATTAAAAGCAAAGTGAATGATCAGACTTGCTTTTCTCACAAGTTTCTCGCGTCTGGGGAATGCGCCTCAAGCATCTGATATTAAGACCGAGGACAAAAGTTATATTTTCAAACATGTGCAAGGACTAGGCTTATTTATCTAATTTTTTACTGACTGTCTCATCTTCTCTTCTTTTGAACCATTGTCAAAAACTCGAAATTTAGTGGGGTTTAGATGTCATTTGTTTTGGTAATGAATTAATATCTTCTTGCTTGTGCTATGACTGTAGTTCATGACCAGGATTGAGGTGTTGGATTTTTGGCAGTGCTTTCAATATGACTCATTTCTTTCAGACTTATCAACAAAGACATAATCACGATACGAGAGGCTGCCTGGCTCACTGACAATACTTACAAATACGAGGATGTTGTCAGGATGATGGGTGAAATCATATCAGTGCTCAAAGGGAAAATCAGGGTAAGGGTCACACCATTGCGAGAATAGAAGTGTGAGTGATGTCGTCTCAATTGAAGTGTGAGTGATGTCGTCTCAATAGAAGTGTGAGTGATGTCGTCTCAATAGAAGTGTGAGTGATGTCGTCTCAATAGAAAGTCGTGCTAGGAATGTTATGTAGAGCCTTATTGACAAGTGTGCATTCAGTCAAACATCTACAAGACTTAATTTTAACTGACAGTAAAAGTAAAAATAAATATTTTGTTGAAGGTGGGAAGCCTGCAGAGTTTGGTGTTTACATTATATGAGTGTACATCATGGAGACTAAATGTGTTCCATTTTTATGTTAATAAATAACTCAAATAGATGCTGGCGTGCCGTGCAGTTACCGACAGATAAGAATATAAAGTAGTAAAACTAGTAAAAATAAAACAACGAGTGTCGGTACTAAGATACATTAAAATATTCCCCATGTTTCAAGCGAAAAATGGGGAGTATTTTAATATATTTTGGTATCGACGCTTGTCGTTTTATTTTTATTTTTGTATTGTTGTTCTAACTCTGCTATTTTTTCCGATTTTACTGTAGTAAAGTCAGAAACACCTGCCCATTAAACGTTCAACGTTTTGAACAGTAAAGCTTCGGGCAAACTTTATTGCCAAAATTTACTTTTTTCATTTTTCAAAGGCTTTCAACATTATTCTGATTGAGGGCTGTTCCAGTAAAATCTGTATGGGAGGGGGGAAGGCACCTTTTTTCGCACCCACCACCCATATTTTTCATTTATTTCTTCAGCCTACCACCCGTAATTTTTTATAAGTTTGAAATGCAACCACCCGTAATTTTTTTTTGTTCTTGTGGTTGACTGCACAGGCGCTTGAGTTTATCTGTTCCTCCATCACCACTAACGTCATTCATTACTAAGAAAACATATGTTTTTTATATATGGTTATTAGCCATCGAGAAATTCGAGAACCTGTGGTTAAATGGTGTTATGGGCATGCCGATGAGGAGATCGGAGGGAGTGAAAAAGTCGGAGCTCTTTGCAAGTTGCATTTTTGTTTCAGTTTTTGATTCTGTGCAGATTGTTTATAAAATTTACTAAAATTACCCACCATCAAACATTTATGGCCCAATGAAACAACAACGACCTGTAAATTTAAATTTTTTTTGAAGTATGACCACCAGCCATTTTGAATTTAAGTCAAACGCAACCACCCATAAATTTTTATTTCAGTTGCCTTCCCCCCCCTCCCACACAGATTTTGCTGGTACAGCCCTGAACACAACTTCTCAAAGCATTGTCTGATGGTTACTTTGGTACAGAACAAAAAAGATATTTAACATCTATTTTGCACTATATATCTTTTATGAAAATAAAACATCTTTTCACTTGTCCGCCATCTTGGATCCTAAATTGATGACATTTTTTGGTGCAAGTTTAACTTCAAACTTCAATTGTTGAAAAATTATCCTTTTCCAAAAAGAGCACCCTGGTACTACGATTTTGCATTGCATAATGTAATTCTTGCACTCAGTTATAACAGTGCATGACGGTGACAGTTTGTCTTACATTCAATTACAAGTTTAGTCTCTAAAACTATTGCTCGTTGTAATTTTTCAGGTACCCACAATACTCGATTATGTCAAACTATTCTGTGAGTTGTCATCTTGCAATGCAAAGACGCAACATCTTTCCGAGTATCTGTGCGAGATGTCTCTACTTGAGCTTACTGTCGTCGATAGCTTCTCATTCTCGCAAATCGCTGCCTCTTGCGTCCTTTTGGCTCGGCTCACGCTAAGCCATGAACCGTGGCCGGATGTAATGTGCCAGTTCACTGGATACAATCTGCATGCTCTCATGGACTGTTGTGTGTTGCTCCATGGCAGATGGTGAGTCATGCTAATGCTATTGTTCTTTATATTGCCATCTGGTGAATGAAAACTGGGTAGCAGCGCACTTTACAAGGAGAGTCAGTATTCGCACTCAGAGGATTATTGGCTTTGTAACCGAGTCCAAATTCTGCTGACTGACCTGTCAAAAAACTAATCAACTGAAATGGCACATTTTATTTTGAAATTAAAGTCACTTATTGACGTGTTCTTAATTCAAGGAGAAAAACTATTCAAAACGATACGTCACACTTGTGACTTGAGTTTAAATGTATTTGAGGGCAATTAGGTCTAAGGGAAAGTGTTTGTGAATCTCTTGTTATATTCATAGAGCATGATCCAAATTAGTGTGTCTAGGGAAGTTATACACTGTCCACCAGTGTATGGCTCTCTGGTCATGTGCGTGCGATGATCCATAAATAATGAGATACCCTAATCTTGCCCTGAAATTTACCAACAATTTGTGTGGTATGTGAATAACGAATGGTGCTATGAAGTCTGAAGTAATGGGTTGGGTCTGCTCGGGGTTTGTTTTTGTTTTGTCTGAAATTGGAATTAAACGACTGGTTGTTGATGCCACGCTTTGCAACGTTACCCATACAATATTTCACTAATAACACCTTAAAATACTACGTCATAGAATCTAGCAACAATGACCACAAAGCACACATCTGCCATTTTCATCTCTATTGTCTGAACGTAATCACTAGGTCGGTATTTAACACTGAGTGCTTTGAAGTTTTTGGATATATAATTCAGTGAACTAAACTTTGATTTTTGCTTCTTGTGGCACAACTTTCTCAGTTTTTGATAAAAAGTTGCATTTTTCATCCGTCAGTTGTTCTGTAGGTGCATTTATTCATTTTTCTGCTTCATCTGGAAGTACCTAATTCAGTTGTGCTAGCTCTTATCTTTATGACATTTCTGCAGTGGAAATTTCTGTGTGTTTGAAACAAACTCAATACGTGTATGTCATCAGTTGGCTTGCTGTAGTCTTGAATTCTATGGATTTGACCTTTGTTCAATTTGCAGTTATGTTGTTGGACCAATGGTTGATCACCGAGATGTAAAGCTGCAAGCAGTCAAAACACGCTACAGTGATGAGAAATTTAACAGTGTTGCTGAAGTTCAGGTGGGCTTTATGTCATTGTAAACAAATTACTCTCACATTGCTACTATATCACCACACTGAAGCAGTTTTCAGAAGTCGACATGGAAAGGAATGCTGTATCCTAATTTTTACTTAGGTGTTGATTTTCAGCCACAGAACACATTGACATATTCGATTCTCCAAAGATGCATTTTAAAACAGCATGTCTAGCTGAACATCAGCCAAAAGCCTGTGTTATACATATCTCGGTTCCAATTTATTAATGACCCTGAGTCTGGTCACAACAAACACAGTCGTAGAGAATTTGTAATAAATACTGCACTCCGTTTGTTTAGAAGAGCAAAAATTTTGCAACTGACATAAAGTTGATAACTTTTCATATTCGTGCTAAAACAGCTGCCTTCACAAGCTGCATAAAATTTTAATAAAGTTACGATCTTCCAAGCTCAGACCAGACTTGTGACCTTTGATAAAATGTATCCCTGTGCAGTTTTTTGTGTGGTGAGTGCACCTGCAAAAATACTCTGTGTGCTTATCAAGGTACACATGCTTATTGATTGAATATGGCACTATAGCAATTTGAATCCTGAATGAATAGAGATCTAATATTGGTAATTAGTTAATGCTTTATACGAGGTATTTATTTGTTTTAGGGAGTGGAGAAAAAGGTGCTGACGCAACTATTTGGTATGGAGTTCAGCTGTGACTATGTGAATCGGTCTTGGGGGCGTATGAATACGAAGCATCTTATCATGTCACCGTCATCCCGTATGAAGCATCACGACAGGTGAGTAGTTCTTTATTGTGCTTAACAGACAGTCAATTTCTCAACATCATCATTTTGACTTAACCACCGCACATGGATATCCAAGATTCTTGGGCATGGGGGATCACCACTCTTGAAGTAATTTCTGTGAGTGCGGGTACTACTGACAGTTCATTATGACTTGAGATCAGGCTGATTCTTGTATGCGCCGAGCATAGTCTCTAGCAATACCCAACTGTGTCCCAGGTGCAGATGTCACGTTCAATAAGAGAAAAGAAAAAAGTTGGAACACGTTTATAAAAGCAAGGGGTCGAAATATTTTTTGACAAAACGTTTTTAGTTAGGAGTTGTTCAGTTTAAAATACTTCAACACATGGATTGGTCAGCTGACCTCCATGCTCAGTTTGAGTGAGGTAGCCTTTTAATATTTCCTGCTTAGGATGTCATGTGGTGTTGATTGGTTGCAGAAGCGATGGAGTAGCTGATCGTGAACTGGCTGGCACGCCCACGTTGGAATGCAATGATCTGTTGAATGATTCTTTCATGTCTGGCTACGACGGCGACAAGGAAGACGCAGATGAGACCGTTATGGATTTTGAAGGTATGTTGTCTGATCACGTGTTATTTGAAGCTGCACGGTACCCCTGTTTAGTTGTCGCAGTTGGATTTTTAAAAACGCTTTAGGGTCTTAAAACATGCTCATTCACTCTTGGAATTATTGTCAAACGAGTGGGCGGCAATGAAGCCACAGTCAATGCATACAAATGGCATTTTTGAATCCACAAGTTTATGGTTGTCCCACCCAAATAAACTTTGAAGCGTTTTCTTAAGTTACTGATTGTATCACTGTTTTTGTTGGTAATGGAAATATAATCCTATCATGGCAATGATTATTATGAGACCACTTTTATGACTGTCTGATTTTGTTTTCGTTTCTTAGCCCGCTAAACCATGTTAAATGAGGTTTAAAGCCTTTCTGTGATTGTGGCATGCTTCGTTTCCTGTTGGTTTCTGTCTTGTCTTGCTTCTGACCAATCCTGATTAAAATGAGAAATAAGACTCGCATATTAAGTCAGATTCAAGCAGCTTAAGAAATTTATTCAAATAAGGTGAAATCCAACTCATCTGAATGGCCAAGTGCATGAACTCAACCAACTGTACCGTGGAATTTTGTTCGATAACGAATATCATTCTTTTATTTGCCCAATTTAAGGGAGTTTTTGCCTTGGAATGGTCGTCATGTAACTTTCTTTACCTAGCAACCTCAATCATTACCAGTATGGCTATTATTCTAATTTGGTCAAAAAGAGTTGAACAACTTTTCTGCCAAAATATGTGCATCACTGTAATCTCTGTCTGATCAAATTTGTATCAAGCTCTGTCAATATTTGATGATCTAATCACATCTAACATCTGTTCCCAAAATGCAAAATCTCATTATTTTCTTACACCACAAAACTTCCAGCCCATGTTAACCTTTACTGCCTTATTAGAACTAATTCATTTTAGAATGTGAATTGTATATTATTTGAAATCCTACTTTATCCTTTATATTTAGTGCATAAAATACTGCAGTGTCACCAATTTAACAATTGTAATCTTAAATATTACGCACATGGTTATGTTATTGTAAGTAACTTTTATTTCAGACGAAGATCCTGATCTCAGCAGTCTGTGGTGTAATGATCGCCATGACAACAATCTCCCTAGTTACTCGTTTATGGAGGACAGCGGCATTAAAACTGGCAGCACGTCAACCAAATCGTCAAGCGACAAGTTGTCGATGACATCATTTGTCACCAAGAGGACGAGACATCGCTCGCATATTGACAGCGACGTGTTTGCTTCAGACGACAATTCTCAGGACAATGAACGATGCATTGACAACATGGCGAACACCTCATTGTTTACATTTTGCGCTAGTCCATCTCAGGGATCAGCAAGAACGCGAGTCACAAGACAAAGTAGTAGCAGGCAATCACCTGTTCCGTCAACATCGTCATCAAATGCAGTCAGCGAAGCCAAAGTGAAACGAAAAAGTACAAGTGAGATTGGTAACGACAATAAGATATATGTCAAGTCTTCATAGGAATCGGCAATGCAGATGTTTGCCTTTAAAATACTTAGAGATTTGTTAGTATTTCCTCAGGAAGATATGTTGTACAATACTTCACTTCATGTTTTAACTGATGTCATAAGTCGGGTCTTCACTAAGATTATTGTATATTGAATTTTCATTGGCGAACAATTCAATAAAATATGATATGGAGGTGGGCGTTCAACTTCAATGCGAACTTAGGTCACAATTACATCAGTAACAATCAGTATGCTTAAACAGAAATGCAGCATCGTCATTGCAATAATGACTGACAACTGTCTTGTCTGTGACCAGACTTACGACATTTGATAAAACTGGCCCCTGAATTCTATACATACATCTCTGATATTTTTGGAACATTTAATTTTACAAACTTATGTATGGGTATTCTGTGGTAATGCCAGGGTATTAGTGTCTTTAGGAGGTTGCCTAATTTCAATAGATCGTTTTGATGACAACTGGTCACTGTCACCGTACTGTGTTAGGTGCCGTAAATTCAACTTATGACAAAGCCTAGGGTCTCAAAGTTTAGGATTCGTGATTTTATTTTGTGTTATTCTAAATTTCCTCCCGTATTTGTTGGTTTTGAATTCATTATGGTACAATGACAAAAGGTAGTCCTTTGTATTTATTAGTTTGTTGTATATACCTTTATACATATGTTTATGAATTGTTATATGATAAGTTTGATAACTACGAGTGCTATATTTAATAATATATCAAGGAATAGTAGAGGTTTGGTTTAGTTTAGCTGCAGTGCTAGGTTATGCATATTAGTTTAGCAGTGAGGGTGAACATTTTCCAGAAGCGTGTAGTAAAGTAGAACTTTGGTAAATTGGACATGCACAAGTTAGATTTTTGTTCAAGTTTGAGAAAGTTCGGTTGTATGGCTGTTCTGGTACTATTGACCCTTCAGATAAGTTGGATTACGTTGTACTTGGATGAAATATTGTGATCTGGTTGGAACTGATTTATTTGATTTTTTTTGCATTTCCGCACTGATTACCTCCTTAGGCTTTATTGTTACTGTGAATTTTTTTCATTGAATACACTATGGGTTACGCATGCAGTAGAAGACAAGTAATTAGACAAAATATAATTTCTGTACCATGACCGCTAATTCTATTTACAAAAATGACTGATATTGTTATGTCAGCAAAATTCTAATCAAAGAATGACTTAACAACCTTACTATTTTCCTGTTAATTTCTCTTCATCCTTGATCGTGGGGGTAGTTTACTCTGACCAATTCAGCTTCTGCACCACGATGAGGGGATTCTGGGTCATTTTGTCTGAATACTTTTGGCTCGTTCTGTAGTATGTCAAACCCATGGCAACAACACAGTGCCTGGATGTCTGGAGGGCGGCAAGGTGCAGTCAACGACCCAGCAAGGCGAACACACCATGGGTCTGTGTGATGAAAGTGACTCAAGACAGAAATTTGGTCTTCCTGTCCCACTTCACCATTGCTGAAAAAATCAGGCTCTAGACATAATTTATAGAAATTATTTCAGTAATTACCAGTTATGTGTACTGCAGTCTGAAACTGAATTTTTGCTATAGTGAGATTTCATAAATAGATGTGTGGAGTGCAAAGCTAAATTTCTGACCTAAGTCACTTTTCATGAAACGGACCCCAGACATCGCACTATCTTTCACACATCTGGGCATCAGCCATAAGTCGTGCTTCATCTGTTTTATCAAACACATTGTACAAAAAGTATCTGCAATTTCTCTCCTGAGATGCTAACTTGATGTTTTAATTCTGTCTCAGTCATTTGTATCAGACGATTTACAAAGAATTTGAATACATTTCTTCAACTATTCATTTTTTGGATAGAGACAGCCTTGTTTTCATTTGAATTCCCCTTTCCTTCAAAAAATCGTCATTTTTGAAAACCACTAGAGCTCAGTGAAAAGTTGTGATTTGTCAGTAGTAGTCTCAACTGTAAAAGAAAGTTTCGAAAGGTGATGGCCTTGTGCATTAATGAGAGTTTGCTTAGATACAACAGATAGTGAGATAGTGTGTCTGCTGTGTGTTTATGTTAGTACTATGGTATTTACAGAACGTAGGGATTAGGAAATGCATTATTTTAAGTACTAGAGTTGTGATTTGGTAGTTGAAGAGATTACTCATTGTCAAGCCGTAGGTGGACTACATACCTGTTGAAATTTAAATTTCTTTAATAACTGTTTTGTACATCTTTTCTAAAAATATAAAATTTGTTTATAATTTTGTGGGTTTTTTTGTTTGAGCACTATCACCAATTTCTAGTATTAACTATCTCTTGCGAGGAGGATGATAGTAATGGTTATATTATCTTATAGGATGTCCCAAAAAACTACCAACATTTCAGTGTAACGCCCGCATGTCAAATTTAGTGCGGCAGGTCCTACCGTGCAGTTAAAAACGTTGCTGAAATATGGTTACATTTGTTTATACCTTGTGAAAGTTGGCACGTGCACAGTATACAATCAACCTACTCAGTTTTGGAGAAGGCTGTGCCAATGGTACTTGAAATACGAGAAGGGCGTGCAAAGGCAGATAACAGTCTCGCCACGTTAATACAACGGTTTTTCTCATCATTTTTATGAATTTAAGTTTTGTTCTTACATTATTAAACCAATAATCATGGGCGCACCGAGGGGGGCTCGAGCGAATTGGGCAGAAAAGTCCGCCTCATTGAAATAAAAAGTCCGAGTAAACGAGACAAAATCCACGGAAAGTCGGCGCGGATGTACGCAATTCTCAGGCCTGAACCTAGTGGCCCCATTTTTATTTTAGTCCTCGTTGTTTTCTTTCAGTAAAAAGTCCGCATACCAAAAAATTCGAGCCCGCCCCCCTATGTTTTAGACTGGGTGAGCACATGATATTTTTATTTGGAGTGTGGGTACACCTTTGGACACTCATATTTTTCAATTATTCCGTTTTTTTCTTCAACTTTCAAGGCCATTGTTTTTAAGCTAAAACCGGCTAAAATACTTTGAGACAATGTTATGTCTTGTGACAGTGTTGCAAGATTTTTTCACAAAATTTACCTGGACCGGAATTTCCACAGTTGCGCCCATTTGTGTCCAAAAGACGGCTTGGAATTTTTTTATTTTTAAGAGGATTTCCTGTTTCGTGTTTCTATTTCCTCCAGTTTCCTCTTTTTTGTCTCATTTTTATCATTATTTTGACTTTATTCGTGCAAAAACGTATATTTCAGTTAAATTTTACAACACAAAAAAATATTTCTATCAGACAAGACTATTTATTTGTGGAACGATACATCACCTGGAAAATTTTCCTCTTTTTGTCATTGGTCATTGCCAATGAGATAAATATAACTATGGTCATTGGTCATTCCAAGTCCTGATAAAATAACACTTCTCCTAATGTTGGCTTAGGTAGTGAATGCGAAATGTGGGAAAACTTACGGGAGGCGAAAACCAAAAAATGAACCCGACCAGGGCGCTTTTCCCAAACGAGTGGGTACGTGCGACTGAAAAGGTTGAGGCAAATGCTTGTAATCAGCCTGAAAGATGTTTTTTCTTTGATGAGCAGTTTTAGCGGACAAACACCACAAAAAATAATCTTTGGCAAATCATTCAAACATGAGACACTGTACTTCGTCATGCTGGTATCCCGTGCCAATGAGTTCTCGTTGTCCCGTGCCCAACAGTCACGAGAAAGCGTGGACTGCGCTGTGAGGGGTCACATGTTGAAACTAATCACGGGAATTCAAAATAGTATAACTGAGAATCCCCAAAACAGGTTAGAATTTATGTGCATTGTCACATTCAGGAAATCGGCAACACCAACGAAACTGGCTTATAAGGTCCACTAACAAAGCACAAATCATTTCTTTACTAATTGCACTCAGTATGTTGCACGTTAGTTTAATGGCGCATTTTCGGAGCCGATGCCAAGTAATTGTAACGCAAGACGAAGAATGTCCCCATTGCGACCACTTTCTCAGAAAATTTATCGAAAATTTACCCGTAGGCTACCTTCAAGGGGTGCAGATACGGGCATTCCCAGTTGTTATTTTTTAATATTTATCGAAAATCAATATCTTATTGCATGGACTGACTGAGTGCGGCATGTAAATACAGATGTAGTGCAACTGGTACTACACTCTCTCCTCTGAGGTACACGTCTGGAGGATCTATGAGGAGTACCACTATACCGTTTGTTGTCATGTGCATAACGGGGGGAGGGGTCCCTGACCCTGAATCCACCTCAGGGTGCAGTGGCGGATTTAGAGGGGGCCAAGGGGCCATGGCCCCCCTAAAATTCTCCCAGATTACATTTGGTTCGAGGGTGCGAATGTCTGAAGGGCAAAATCCTGGCTAATACTCTGTCCTGGCCCCCCCTAACTCAAAATCCCTGGATCCGCCCCTGGGATGGGCACGTCAGTCATTTGTCATGTTTGGTGTAACTAAATACTTTGTCAATACAGTTAAAAGGTCGTCAATCTTGTCTTTTTTCAGATTGCAAATACTTGAGTTGCGCGTAGACCTAGGCCTATGCTGTCACGTGTAAGGGAAAAATTTAAACGGTTACAAACATGCTTTCCGTCACAAAAAACAATTTGATTTACTGATCACTTGCCGTTATGAAATTTGTCTTAACTTTTGTCCCTTAGCCAAAATAGGCGTGATATATTAATTTGTTAAGAAATGACAGCTTGTTGTTGCTTGAGTCGTGCTAACAAGAGAGAGAATAGGCCTAACACTTCTATTTTCATTCGAACCGAGACAAGTTGAGATCAATTTTATCGTAGCGGTAAGTGTGCTAAATCAGAAGATTGTTTCCTCGATGGAACGCGAGTTTATTGGCGCTTTGAAATTAGTTTAGGCCTAATCTCAACATATTTTTCTGCTTTAATGAGATTTGATGCTCTTTCGAATTCTAGTTACTCAGTGCGAGAACCCGAGCAATGCACCGAGGAGTTCATTACGTAACACACGGCAAGATCAGGCCGATTTTAATTAGACTAGTTTTCAGGATGAACGCCAGGAGTCAATCTGACACGGCGCGCCATTTTTGGAATTCGATCATTTTGAACTCGACAAGTGCTTGTTGTAATAAATAACACGTGTAAATGAGGCTGACCAGAGCTTCAGAGAACGATCACTGCTCGATGATGCGAGCAACAGACGGCCTGCCTGTAAATCACAATTAAAACTTTACGGGGTAAGTAACTTGCTGACCATCGTTTTCGCCTATTTCTCTGCATTCTCGATCTCGGAAGAATAATTTAGTCCATTAGGTCTACCATTTAACTGACCACTATCTTTAAAAATCTGTGCGGTTCGAGATATAGGGGAGTTCTCTTCGTAAAACTGGTTTAACATGTTTAACTCGCCTCAATCATCTGCGTGAAAACTGGTACTGTAACCTAAGTGTACTGCCAGGGGGGATTCCCGAATTGTTTAACACACGTAGGCTATTTCTTAGACTTGAAAATTTAACAAATGCTGTACTGCGAGTTTGTAAATAATGCCGTCTACAGGGAATTTGTTTTGACTGTGAGAAGTAGGCTAGCGGTACATCGGTTTCAAAGTGTTTTCTTGGTGGTTGATCTCTGTCACTTTTTGTTTGGTTGTTTACAACAAGTATTCCAAACATTGGTTGCCAGTCTGCCAGTAGTGCCTAGTGGTAGTACTGATACTTTTGATATTTTTTTAAAATCTCAATGAAACGCTCTTGTGCCGATATTCTTGGACATTTTTAAAACACTCATAGGCTACTTTGTACCACAGGCGTGTGCTTTGTACTTGAAACGTTTTGTTTTATTTCTTTTTCTCAAACTAGTCAATTGAATAAAACCAATTATTTACTCAAAATTAAAGATGTAAATCAATTAAGTTTATGTACTCTGTTTCTTAAATTTTGATTAAACCATGATTTAAAACTGCATAAAAATGATATATTTTATAAAATTCTTCGAACTTCTAAGTAGGCCTACAGTAGTTATACATACATATAAGACTGCTCATGACTACAATCATACTTGCCTTTGGCTAAAACAAACCATATTTAAATTCTTGAACACAATAGGTTTTTTATCCAACTTCAGGACACTGTGAAAAGCCCAACTGTCAGCCCTCAGCAGCAGATGCTTCAACCCTTTTTGGCACGCCTCATCCGTGTGAAGACTTGTATACAATTGACTGTAGAATCAAAATTTACTCGGATTTTTTCTATTTCCCTGTTTATTAACAGCCAATGTTGACTGCAGGGGGTGGGGGTGAGGAGTTGTTTCCCTTAATCTGCCTATGGTACACCACATAAGTCTTGTCTAGTATTTTCTTAAGGCCCTGTTGAAGCGTTGCTGTTTTGGGGAGTTGTGGTTAGTATGAATGGTTAACTTCAGTCCTGGATTGAAGTTAACAGTGCCATTTATCTTTGTAACTAACAGGTGGATTTAACAGCGAAGCGTGGACGCTGTGGTGCGGTATGAATGATCAACTTCCGGTATTATTGAAGTTATCGCCAGGTGCCACTGTTATCATCAACAATTAAGGGGCAGTGTTGTCACTAATAGTTGCTTATATTTTGCTCGAATAATGACCAATCAAATTAGATAAGTTTTATGTCAATTAGCACTCAAATTGTCACATTAAAAAAATGTTATCGTGCATGCTATGCATCAGCGCTACACCTGCGATTACTTCAATAATGACGTCACCTACCATTTACTTTGATGCAGTTAAATACAGAATCGGGTATGGAGAACATCAAGTGTTCTGCTCACGCCAAAGTTAAGTTAGTATAAAAGGACCTTTAGATTGTTGGATTTTTACCCCAGGGTATGATTGGTTTGCTTATGTGTACATAATGGTGATACGTGCTCTAGACAACTTGCTTTGAATTTCTTTTGTATCTGAGTCCCACATTTCATTTTCACATCAGTGCTTGATAGGCTGTCAACAATTTCTTCAACCTACTTTGACTTTCTTTGTAAAACTGTTTCTGCTTAAGGGGAGTATTTTAATGAGTTTACAAGGTTCTTGAGATAAAAGATGTGTAATTTTCTTTTAATGTAACCTTGCTTTTATGATGTCTTAAAATTTATGTCTTTATAATGTTTTGTCAAGAGTAAAGGACTCCAGGATATCAATGGAAGAATTGTGTCATTGAAATTTCAGGTTATGCAGTCACAATAGGCTGCTCTGTCCTGGTGTAACATGGCTTTGCAACTAAAACCAGCCTTCATAAATCTACCCCTTCCTAGTCACACTTTAATAATTGCCAACAAGTTGATCTAGAAGAACTCTGGATCATCTTTGGCCAGATTTGTTGGACTCCATACCATATGTCAGAGACAGGTGACTCAGAAAACACAAATTTAAGAACTCAGAAATACTTTATTTTTAGGTACTTTTAAAAAAATTATGACAGTGTCAGTATGTTTCCACACAAGTTATGAGTGATAAAACATTTTTACACGAGGAACAATAGTCATTTAGTCATGGCATGAGTTGCTCCACTTTAGTCGAATTTACACGACATTAGATCTCAAACTGCATCAACATGTCATTTCGATGAAGAATCATGCTCACATAGACAATAGGGATAGTTCAAACCACATAGAATGCCAGCGAATCACCTGTATATATACGCTATGGCGCAAGTGTAACAGAGATGATCCCTTCTGCCTTCCCCCAGTTTGTGTTTGACACTGGAGCAACTAATTGAGTGCAACTTGCTCTTCCTCTCAAATCTGTGAAAATGGCCTCCGTGGTGTCAACTTGGTCAGTGTGGTCAGTGCTAGTCATGTTTACAGTCATACTTACCCTCCAAACAACTGTTCGCGCGTCAAGTGACCCCCCCCCCCCGTGGAAATGTGGCTTTACAGACAGTATAATATAATATAATATATGAAAATATTGAGTAAAGTTCCCTTTTGAAACCAAAGAACTGCACCTTGGTGTGCAAGGTGTACGGTTCTTTGGTTCCAAAAGGGATCTGTACTCAATATTTTCGTCACTTGAATGGAACCCAGTAACAGACATAGTCTCAATAATAGGTAAATAAAACAACAAGAATGGATCAAGTGAAATTTTCGGATGTCATAATTTCCTTTGTCAACAGAAACAGAAATAAAGTTAAAATTAAAATGACAACATGCACAATGAATGACATTGGATACAAAACAGTATTGTTTTCATTAAAATCGAGTGGCAATCCACCTGTAAATTACAGTGCGTATAACATTTTTGCACTGATAAAAATACATTGTTGTCACGTCGACATATAGTTACCA